>VMOF01000111.1:2911352-3261352 GCA_011764245.1 Trialeurodes vaporariorum
CCCCTCCCCCCACCCCTCCCCCCGCTTCATTCACTTTTTTTCCCACAACTTCGAAACGGAGGAGTTACTCGACAAAGCTTTAATTGAATGTAATACACTCGACCCAGGCCGCGTATCACTTTCATTGGTATGTACTGTCAGGGACAAAAAGAATGTCGACTCCTTAAATCTTTACTCAGGTATAGGCCAGATCTTTACTCAGGTATAGGCCACATGCAGTAATTTAATGTATTGTGGTAAGTATCGCGGGTAGCCTGCCACCTGCCTCCAGGAGTCATCTGACATTCTTTGATGTGTCCCCGAACTGAAAAAAAAAGAAAAAAGATTACCAGAAGCATGACAATATGTGAACCTATGTAAGCGATAGTACGCAATTATCATGATTCTAGTGTTTGTGGCATAGTTCTTGAAAATTTACAATCCAATTAATTTTGTAGCTAAAAAGAAAAGCAATTACGTGGTTTCACGTGGACAAGAAAATGTTAGCATTAAAAAATGTCCGCCAGAAATATTCCAAAAAAACAAAACCAGGAATTATTAATGTCCAAAAATATCCAAGCTTCAACCCTACTGTGCTGCAGGGCGGAAAAGCTAGCTACCGATAAACCAATCATTAAGACCGTCAATGAATGATGCAGTTGGTCCAAAATTGTAAAACTTGGTCGTTGCTATAGTAACCATCGTTAAAGGGCCCACATTTTAAAGTAATTTATAAATAGCCTTTAAATAACGGATTTTTTAATCTTTTCATGCACGCATTTTGAGATTTGACTTTTTTGAAATTTTTGTGGACTGTTCATATGAGGCCAATTTTCTAAGAATTTTGGAGCGAACCATAATTTTTTGTAAAATGTCGATTTAAATTCACTTGAATCCCATATTACATAAAAGTGTACACATGTATACCACTTCCCATGAAAGGGTTAAAGGATGATTACCATAAGAACAGCCAAAACAACAACTCTTTTTGACTAATAGCCTGACTCACATACAGTCTTATAACGATCGGTTTATCGATGAAGTAAATGCCCGTTGGTTTCGCCTCTGCGAAAGTTTCTCCGTGTTGGAAATTCACTACATGGAAAATATCGATCCTTAAGACTTATGTTCATTTGATCCTCCGAATGATCGATACCTTGGCATTGGTTCATATGGGGCTGGTAACGATAATTGATTGTTCACGAGCCACGCCATCATATCGGAAACTAATTTTTTTGCTTTGAATGTCCGCTTGCATTTTCGCAATAGCATTGCTCTCTATCCGATTTTACACGGACTATATAGCTGAAGCAAGATCGTGCGGAGTTCTCTCTCTCTCTCTCTCTCTCTCTCTCTCTCTCTCTCTCTCTCTCTCTCTCTCCTCTGTCTCTCCCTCACTCTATCTCTCTCTCCCTCACTCTATCTCTCACTCTCTCTCTCTCTCCCTCTCTCTCTCCCTCTCTCTCCCTCACTCTATCTCTCTCTCCCTCACTCTATCTCTCCCCCCTATCTCTCTCACACTCTCTCTTTCTCTCTCTCTCCCTCACTCTATCTCTCTCTCTCACTCTATCTCTCCCCTCTCTCTTTCTCTCTCTCTCCCTCACTCTATATCTCTCACTCTCTCTCCCCCCCCCTTTCTCTCTCCCTCTCTCTCTCTCTCTCTTCTCTCTGTCTCTCTCCCTCACTCTATCTCTCTCCCTCACTCTATCTCTCTCTCCCTCACTCTATCTCTCACTCTCTCTCTCTCCTCTCTCTCCCTCTCTCTCCCTCACTCTATCTCTCCCCTCTCTCTCTTTCTCTCTCTCTCACTCTATCTCTCTCTCACTCTATCTCCCCCCCCCCCCTCTCTCTCTCTCCCTCTCTTTCGTGCGGAGAGCAGCACGGACGAAACACGCCGGGAGCTCCCTGCGCACGCCAAGCTGGGGCGCTAGACGGAGAAGGACTGTAAGAAGGAGGAGAACGAGGAGGTTTAAGGATCAACATTCAACAATCGATACATCGATCGGAATACTCGATAGTTATTGACGATTGTTGAGCTCCGACCATTTCAAAATACCTCAACAAACTCCTCTCTGGAATGATGCCATTGGCGGCTGGATTGAGAATCGGGATGAATTGAGGGGGTGGGAGGGAGATGGATAGATTGAGAGATGGGCGGGGGGCAGGGCGCGGGGGGATGATACAACGTGCTGAGACCAACCTTGAAGTTTCGACTTGAACTTGGCGAAGTCTCGATGCAGCATTCAGAATGCAGCATGCAGTAAGGAGCACGGATCAGCAAGCGTGCGGCCACTTGAGTATTCAATGCAACGAACCCCCTCCTATATATATGAACTGCAGCTGCATCGATGCAATTAGCGTTGCCAGATTTCCTAGTTAAAAATCCGTCGTAGACTGAAAATAAATCAGGAAAAAAAAAAAAAAAGCTTTGGTATCGCTGAAAAAACCTGTGGTATCGAAAGGAATCAGCAAAAGACTTCAATAGAGCGAACCAAAGGTGTTGTACTATCGACGATTTAAAGATTTTCGCGAGATTTTCACGAGCTAAGTTTTGCCTGCAAGGTTCCGGTTCGGCCACTTTTCATTCACTCCTTCGGCTGAGAGAGCCGTTGCAGATCAGTCTCAAACTCACACACAGAACTGAGGCAGTGGTCGCTTAGAGCCCCTTGATGAAAATATTGTACAGGGTGTACCATCAAACCACCCGGATAGGGCATTTTTCTCGAAAACTATACTAAACCGAATGATTTGAAGTAACAAAGTCAGATCTAGGGGACAGTCCCCGAATTTTTCATTTTTGATATTTTCATAAGCCCCCGACAGTACCTTGGGGGGGGGGGGGTATTTGGGGGTGTTTGAAAATAAATTCAAGTTTCAAGGCGAAACTTAGCTCTCGAATATTTCGCGACAATCTTTAATTCGTCGATAGTACGCCTACAACTACAGAAATGTTGCAGTGTAAACCAAAGATTTGGTTTGCTCAACTTAAAAGTATTTTGCTGGTTCATTTTTCTACTAAAGGTTTTGTCAGCAATACCAAAGCGTTTCATTCTGTGTATCTTCAGCATTAATTAAAATACATGGAGAGAAAAATGGTCACTTCGAAATGGCCAAAATTTTAATGAGAAGTTCTCGAGAAGAAATTCTCAATTACGAGAATGTTGGTATTTTTAACTGGAGTTTTGGCGTTTGTGACGAGAATATTGTTGTGGAAAAAAGTGTCAGACTTTTATGTATACGAAAAAGGTCAGAATAGAGAAGTTGCGCAAGGATCTGAATTTTGGTGTTTTTTCAGAGCCTTTTAGTTTCGGAGATACGATTTTGGCGCGAATTATACATTGTTTGAAAAGGCAAATTGTCTTGCGCGTTAATTGTGACGTTACAGCACACACGATTTTTTGCAACTTTACGCCAGTGTATCTTTACAACCGGAGCACCAACTTTGTTCCCAACTCACGGCAAGTATTTTCTTAAAAAAAAAAAAAAAAAAAAAAAAAAAAAATCACGAACGTTCAGACCCTTGTAAGTTGCAACTACCCCGTTTCGGGGGGGGGGGGGATACCATAATTTTTGTAATAGAGCGTGAATAGCTTTTCTGAACATTTTATTAGAACTCTGACCGTTTTAGCTCTTCTAAGCTACCAAGTTTAGTTTACCAGAAGAAATCAAAGTTCCAACTTGCTCAAAGTCAGTGGCAGTGGCGTAGCGTGCAATTTGGCATCGTTGCAGTTCGTCCATTTAAACCCATGAAAAAGCTCGAACTATCGGGTGTTCGGTGAACATACCTCCGCATGCGACCTTTTACATGGGTTTAAATGGATACGATACAACGTTGCCAAACTGCACGCTACGCCACTGGTCAGTGGGTAGTTAAATATTCGTACTCCGTGGTGTTCATATTGCCTACCCTTTTAATTGAAGGCGCTTGCCAATTTGGTAAGTGTTAACGATTTAAAGTAGCATTTTCTGTCAATGCGAGATGGAGATCTGAAATCAATTATCTTGGTGTTGGTATTGAAAGGGTTATAGTTTGCAATTCGCTTGCTGTCTTACTGGTCCCTCTGTTCAAAAAAACGAACTTTGAAACTTTGAAAGAATGATATTTGTTCCTCAGAACTTTCCTCTCGATATGTGGGTAATTAACGAGGCCAGCTGGAGGCCGATCATTTACTTCATCCTTAAATCGATCGTTAAAAATGTCTATGGTGATTCTATTGGTTGAAAATTTTATTACCTGGCCGTTGCTATGGTGACCATCGTTAAAGTGCCCGCTGTTTAACGGTTACTCATGAATAGCCTTTACATAACAAGACTCTTAACGATGGTTCCCATATAGCAACGGCCAAGATTTACAATTTTCGACCAATAGCATCACTTATAGACAGTCATAACGATCGGTTTAACGAGGAAGTAAATAATCGGCCCGCTGCAGCTGGAGTCTCCTCCGTATATCTGGCAACAACGAGTCCTGCGGTGCGACCAAGATTTCCTTCATCTCTCTCATTTCCCCCCACGAATGTAAATGTTGGAAAAGGATAAAAGAAGGGGGCTTTATCCCCTTGTCCTCCTTGTCTAACATATGGAGTGTTTCAATGGAGAAAAGAGAGGGATGGATAAATTTCTCGTTACGCTGCCGCAGTATATATACATATACATATACATGACTGCAGGAGCAAGCAAGAGGTTTTTTATAACCATTCCATTCCGATGGATGTAGACACGCTTCTTGAGAGCTTGCTGAACAATGAGCCGATCGCGATGTAGGAAGCTCTAGCGTTTCATGTATTCTCACTCATTACCAATAGTCTTTGAGTTAGGCGAAGAAACAAGGTAAATGCAGCTTCATCAATAATATAACATTGTCCGGTGTTGCAAAACTGTTCCCGAATATTTCAGGGGCGGATTCTACAGGTCAAAATTAGCCTTTTTTCCCCTATCAACATGTGTCCGAAAATGCCCCCCTTTTGAGCTACAAAAGCCCCCCCCCCCCCAAAGTTTTAAAAAATTTACGGTTTTTTTGGAATAGCTACCACTATTATGAACCAAATGTCCTAAAAATTGGTGTGCCAGGGTAATTTAACGAGTAAAATCTATCAATGACCTCGAGAAATTCAGAAATTGAGTCTGACTGTACTTTTCACGCAATCTTCTACCTTTCACGACACGAATTTTATGTTACGGATTAAAAATTTGAAGAATAATTACCAAAAACACATGGGAAAAACCCTCAGAAAGATTTTTGGTCCTCTTTGTTTCCTTCGATACGACGCGTTTTAAGCGAGATAATCTCTGCTTGCACAGTTCGAAAAAGTCAGCTCTTTTACCATGAAAAGCGGCAGTGAGAATGCAACTCGCCTCCTCTCCGCTGCTGCATCGGGCAAGCCGCTATGGTATAAGCGCTGACTTGTACACAATGTGCAGCGATTATCTCGCTTAAAACGCGTCGTATCGAAGGAAACAAAGAGGACCAAAAATCTTTCTGAGGGTTTTACGCATCTGTTTTTGGTAATTATTCTTCAAATTTTTAATCCGTAACATTAAATTCGTGTCGTGAAAGGTAGAAGATTGCGTGAAAAGTACAGTCAGACTCAATTTCTGAATTTCTCGAGGTCATTGATGGATTTTACTCACTAAATTACCCTGGTACACCAATTATTAGGACATTTGGTTCATAATAATGGTAGCTATTCCGAAAAAAAACGATAAATAATGAAAGGTCCAATTAATTGTTCTACAGGACGAAATTTGATTAGACGAATTATGAAGGACCAAATTTCATAGGACGAAAAAAAGGACAAGAAATCGAGCGGACGAAAAAAACGGTACGAAAAGTCTTATAACCGTATAAACTTGTACAACGTATTAATAACGTGTATGCTGTGTGGATATAATCAAGAACTCAAGAAGTGTGAGGTGTGAGGCGTTGCATCTCTCGCGTGTCGGCATCTCTACGCCCAAGTTATTTTCTCTCTCTCTCTCTCTCTCTCTCTCTCTCTCTCTCTCTCTCTCTCTCTCTCTCCTCTTTCTTGGGCGCATGATGTTAAATATGAATGCTCGCGGCAGCTCGCCACACGACGAATGGGCGTATTGTGCGTGCGTATGCTTGTTTTCTACTCGGTCTTCTGTGATAAATTTTTCCGGTTTCCTTGCAGACTCGCGCAACGATGACCTTTCGCAATAACCGTTTACTCGTTCGGTTACTCAAGTTGGCCCGATCTCAATTTTCCACCAACTGAAGTCGCACTGTTCCAGTGTTATGGACTAATCAAAGCTGCCATTTCGCGTGTAATCAATGGTTTTTTTCAATGCACCGATGATTCCACTGGTTGAGAAAAGATAACACAGTTCGCAGTTCAGTGTATGACTGCACTGCACGGAAATACTCTGATCTGTAATCTTTTCTCACTCGGTAGAATCGCCGTTTAATTGTTAAACTTTTCGCAAGTTTTTTGAAGTCATCGACGACTCCAAATTTCGAGAAAATATTACAGATTAGTGTTTTTTCGCTCTGTACAGTCATACACTGAACTGAAATGTGTAATCTTTTCTCAATCGATGGAATCATCGGTGAATTTAACAATCTCATTAACTATATACGCAAAGCACTGGGACTACGGCACGTGTGAATTGCGACTTCTCCATACCCAGCTATTCCACAATTAAAGAAGCTATCGGGGGGGGGGGGGGGGGTTGAAATCTCCAGTGGCTTTTCTTAAGACGAAAAATGTAGATCCTCAAAGTAGCTTCTGAGCGGGCGTTTGGTGATCGGTGTTTTAAAATGCACTCATTTAAAATAACTGCAGATTAACTCAAATTAACTTTCAAACTCCGAAATTACTAAAGCATACAGGACTTTGTTTCACGACATATCTGACATCAAAATTTCATTAAAATGACCCGAAAAATTAATTTCTGCCGTAGAAGCTCACAGTAAATGACTCTGTATACAATTTTACCGATGAGAGTAAGAAAGGAGTACAATGGGTTTACGAGAGAGTCAGAGAGATAGTTTAGAGCGATGAACGAACTTTTTTTCACCGGATAACGTCGACACTAAAACCGTTCTACTATCGTGTGAAAGATCACCGTGACTTTTGCAACTCTCTTATTCTGATATCTATCTATTATCCGTCCATTCAAACTAATAGAAAAACACGAAATTTTGGTAGAAGGCATATGGCGCCCAATGCAGAGGCGGATCCAGCCCTCGCGAAAAACGCGGGGGGCTGAGATTTTCACCCCCCCCTTAATGGCCCCCTTTTCTTTTTTTCGCTCTTCCCCCTTCATCTTCCCACTTTTCCCAATTTTTGGGCAGAACGGCGGGGGGGGAGGGGGGTGGCGATCGCCCACTTCACCTCCTCCCTGTATCCGCCAATGGTCAATTGCTGCCAAGTTTTCCTCTAATTTACCTTTCACATTACGTAAAATATGAAAAATCGAATAACTATATCCCAAAAATGGCAACGCTGCGCTGGTGGCGCCGTCAAGCGGATTGAAAGATCCCAACTTTCGTCCGATATCATCTTAAGTAAAGTCTTTACCGGAAATTCCCAGATTTCAGGATTCTTATTGACTTTTGTTTTGCAAGACTTAGTAATCTGCGCTGGCATCACTCATTTCTTCCAACTCCCCGTGTCAAGCTCATAGCTTCAATGATATCAGCTCTTCTCATCATTTCATTCCTCTTATACGAACACTTCTATTTTTCTCCCCCCGCAAGACTCGTGTTCTCTTTTCTATAAGTACGAATTCTTTATTGCATGTGGATCCTTGTCTGACCCGGTTTTATAGGAACATGGACAATAATAATTACCGATATAATCCTTTTTGCGCCGCTTGGTAAATTTATATATCAGTCGTCGGAAGAATTTTAAATCTTGAACGAGTGCCGAGAATCTACTTTTCCTTTCAGTCAGCGTCCGTCCGTGTCTACGTATGAGCGGGCGTTCCGTTCAGTTTGCTCACTGTCTCACTAACGCTCTTTGAGTAAAAGTTATTTTTGAAGAGTAAAATCATCGCCTCTAGATGCCAATCCGTAGCAAACAAAATTCGTTTAGTTCCGTTTTTTTTTTTTTTTTTTTTTTTTTTTTTTTTTTTATTTATTTTTTTTTATTTTTCGGGTACTGCCGAGGACAAAAATAATGTCAAACGATTCCTTGGATTTTGCTAAAGGTAGGCCACCTGCAATGCATTTCATTGAGGTGAGTTTTGCGGGTTGCCTACGTACAGGAGTCGTTTGACATTCTTTTTGTCCCCGACTGTACAACGGTTTATTTTATTTCCAGAAAAAACAAAATCCGAAAGTGCGAATAAGTGAATAAGGAATGCGCCAGTGGCGTAGCGTGCAATATGGCAACGTTGTATTGTGTCCATTTAGACACGTGTAAAAAGTCGGATGCAGAGGTGTTCACCGAACACCCAATAATTCGATCTTTTTTGCACTGTTGTTTATAGTGTTACGCTCTGTGCGTCGTTTAATGACGCCAGCAGTGTGAGATCCTCATTCGCATCAGCTTGGGCTGTTCCGTTATGAACATAAAACACACCAAAAGATAAAAAACACCGACACGCTGAGGAACGGATTGATTCTGCACTAAACCGTTCTTTATAGAGGAGCTGCGCGAGTTCTCAAGTTTCCTTTTCAATTCACCGATGATTCCACCGGTTGAGAAAAGATTACGCAGTTAAGTGCAGTTTATGATTATGACTGTACTTCACGGAAATACTCTCATCTGTAATCTTTTCTCAATCGATGGAAACGCCGTTAATTTATCAAAATAATCAAAAGATTTTTTTTAAATGTAATTGACGACTCCACCGGTTGAGAAAAGATTACAGATTCGAATATTTTCGTGCATTACAGATATACACTGAACTGAACTATTCAATCTTTTATTCGATCTTTTCTCAACCGGTGGAATCATCGATGAATTGAAAAATGTCATTAATTATACGCAAAACGGCAGCTCTGCAACGGAGGAAGGGGACAAATGCATTCCCCTGCCGCAAAACCTGCAAGTTTTTTAAAATCATCGACGACTCCACTGGTTGAGAAAAGATTACATCATATACAAGTATTGAAGTGCAGTGCAGTCTACACTGAACTGAACTGTCTAAGCTTGTCTCAACCGGTGGAATCATCGGTGAATTTAAACTTGCCATTAATATTTAATTCTCCGCAAAACAGCAGCTCTGCCTCAGTGTCTCATAGTAGGTTGGATACATCGGTGAAAGTTTGTTCAAGGCGCTGTGAGGAAAACTCCGTGTGATAAAGATTTACAATGTAAATACAAGTTTGCGACCCCAATGCATGAATGAAGTAACGAACTTACGAAATCTTGTCGACGAGTTATTCTGGTTGTTGAATGAATTGCGATTTACTGACATGGAATTATTGGAAGGCGCAGTGAGAGAAGTGTATACCGTTTATAATATGTGTGTAAAGCGTAAAAAAGAGGTAACCAGTGGCGGCTCGTGCAATTTGACAACCATGCTTATTTTTCATTTAAAACTACGAAAAAGTATCGATATCTTGGGGGTGCAATTGCACCTCCTGTAGATCGATTGTTTTACATAGGTTTAAATGGAGAAATTACGTTGTTGCCACATTAGCAAATTTTAAAAAATACTTAGTTCATTGAAGAGGTCAGTTCGATAGTGTTATATAATCTTTGACTCCGTTCCTTCACCGGAATGGGGACCTGACCAAATCGGAAAATCAATCCCTCTATAAATTACTTGGTTTCCCAACTTCGTCCAAAAGACTGTAGGAATTCAGTAAAAAAATATGATCACCAGAGGCATATAACGATGTGTGAACAGAGTGAGGTAAAGGGATAGTACCGTCACCAGAATTCTAGTGTTCGAACCATAGTTCTTGAAAATTTTAAGGGAATTCCTGGCGCTGAGGCCATATTCTGATTGTAACTCCATAGAATTTTTTGGTAAAAGTAGTAGATTAGTCGTGGTTCCTATATCGTTTTTCTTCTGCTGGTAATATTACCAGAATGGGGGCAGTTGCAAGGGTCCGAAATATTGTGTTTTTTTATAAAGAAAATGATAGAACTTGATGAGTAGAGAACATTGGTGCCTTTGGTTTTTTCCTAAGTGCCCCGGTTTCGGAGATACACACGTGTAAAGTTGTAGAAAATCGTGTGCGTAGTGACGTCACTACGCGGAATTCCCATTTGAAACAATGTATTTTGCGCCAAAATCCCACAATTATTGGACTTAAGTAGAAACCAAAGGCATATTTGTTCTCAGCTCATCAAGTTCTTTCATTTTCCTTATGAAAAACACAACATTTCAGACCCTTGCAACTGCCCCATTTGGGGATTATTATTATTTTTTTTTTTTCAGCTTCATTTGGACTTACCTGTTTAAATTGACCTCGCAACAATCAAAGTAAAATTAAATTAGACGGTGAAAAAATACTAAAACAAGTGGATGAGAAAAATATGGGACTCTAAAATAGCCCAATTCGCAGTAAAAAATGAACACAAATTCGGAAAATATTTTATATGGCAATTTTCCAACAAAATATCGTGACTATTGAAGTGTTCTTTATTATATGAAATAGAGTTCGTATAAATCAGGGTTTAGACTCTATAGAGTAGGTTTTGAACGTCATCTCCTAGATAGCTCCACTCGGATAGGTTTTTGAACACATGGGACACAAAGCGTTTCTGAAAATATGTCCAGAAATTTAACGAGACCCGTTTCCCTGTGCGACCCTCAATCGCACTTATAAAGTTTGCAACTCCTCTTTATCATCATCAAGAAAACAGGTTTTAAAGGGAGTGTGACCGAACACTGAGAACAGTGGTACAAACGCTACAAACCATGAGATTTCTCTTACATGCGTTAAATCATAGTGCTCAATGTCGTAATAAATTTGATTATCTTCCCCGGGGGAAATCAGAAGTTACATTTTTGCTGCCGACAAAAGTCCCCCGTATTTTCCAGCCTCTATTCCCTCTAAGATAATTGTGCGCAAGTATCTGATGCTAAGCACGGAATAACAATAATTTTTGAATATCTTTCTTGATGGAGAACTTAGTGGCGGTAACGTGCAATTTGGCAACTTTATATTGTGTCCATTTAAACCCTTCAAAAAGATCGGGGTGTTCGGTGAACACCTTCGCATTCGACCTTTTACATGGGTTTCAAGGGACATAATACAACGTTGCCAAATTGCACGCTACGCCACTGGGAGCACTGAGAAGGGCTTTAATTTCTCAGAATCACTTCATGTAGACGGTTTTAGTGCGAAGTCAACCGATTAGCCAACAATGGGGCTCTTGCAAACTTTTGATGTGGGCAAATGAATAGTCCAATCTGATGTAAAAACCAGCGAAAATTACGAAAATCGCACTAAGAAAGTCTAAAATTCATTAATAAACTTACGTAATTGCTAAAACGTCATGTTCTCAATTGCGGCTCAACGCAGGTATCATGGGAGATTCCTGTCTAATTTGTCACTGTCTCTACGGAAACACAGATACGTCGCATTTTAGATAGGAATCCATGCTACCTGCGTATTTTCGCCACTAAGCTCGATTCTGAGAGTGAATTTCGTTATTTTTTAGTGTACTCATCGTCATTTTTACAGGTTTTTCTGCAAGAATCAACTCTTCAATCCCCTGTAGCAAAAGTTTGCCAGAGCCCGGAGCCCCATTGTAAGTCACTTCGTATAGACGGTTTCAGTAGTCAACGTAGGATTAGCCAACAATTGCAACAATTCACTCATCGATCACAATGGGTTCTAACAAAACTCGCGTAGCGTTCCAAACTGTATCTCACTCATACACTGTGACCCCCGTATAAACCCATCCCTTTCTTGTTTCGAAATTTGTATACAGGGCCTTGTTTTACAACATTCTACTATCAAAATAGCATTAAAATGCCCCAAAGAATTAATTTCTGCCAAAAAAGTTCTCAAAATATGTCTCTAAATACGATTTTTAGATTATGAGAGTGAGATCTGAGATAGAAGTAGGTATACATGGGGGTTGCGTGAGAGCGAGAGCGAGAGAGAGAGGGGTTTGTGTTTGTCTTTGTTTGGAAATTTCATCACCGGATGACGTCATCACTAAAACCGTCCATTATCATAGGCGGATGCAGCAATTTGTTTGTCTCTCTCTCTCTCTTCCCGTTCGAACGCATGCGTTCGAAAAGAACAGCAAAGGGGCCCATCGCACGTGACTTTAGTCTCTACCTCTGTCCTTTTCTAATGCACGCATTCAAATGGAAGGAAAGAGAGAGAGAGGCAAATTCCTGTATCCGCCTATGCATCATACGCACCAACAAATGAATTGTATTCACTATTCATAAAGTCAGGCATCATTAAAATATCTCTCGTTCGAAAGTTTTTTATCCGGCCACTGTGAGCAGCAGTAGCGCACTGAGAGTTTCTTCATCTCTCTCTTTTCTCCATTAAGAAACGTATGTTAGACAAGGATGGACAAGGGGATAAAACCCCCTCCTTCTGTCCTTTTCCTACTCATACATTCAAATGGGAAATGAGGGAGATGGAAGATATCCTGGTTGCGCCACTGTGAGCAGTGACAAATCCTCTTGGAGTCATGAGTAAGTAACTTTGGCTAGCTCTCTGTGTCGATTCATTCCCCTCTGCTCTCGTTTTTCTTCATCCTGTTCTCTCTCAAATAATATGTATTTATTTATTTATTTATTTTCTTCACGCGTTTCTTCCAATCGGTACCAGTACGAGTACCTGCAGAGTGGGTAATGAAAATTCATGTTATTCGCGACAGGTTTTGTTTTTTGTCTCTGAAACTTTTTCGATCACATTTTTCAAGCTTTTTGAACTTTTGAACCCATGGACAGCCATCGTACCTGACATTTACTGGTAAGAATTGTCAAATAAATCTCAGCATGAGATTTGAAACCTGATTTCACATTCATCTCAAGATGATCTCATAATGAGTAGAAATCATCTTGAGCTCAGCATGAGATAATCATGAGATCAACATGTAATCAGTTCCAAATCTCATGCTGAGATTTTTTTGATGATGATATGGAACCTGATTTCATTTTGATCTCATGATGATCTCATGATGAATAGAAATCATCTTGAGCTCAACATGAAGTCAGGTTCCAAATCTCATGCTGGGATATTTTTGATGATTTTCGACGAGGATTTTTACCACGGATGCGTTGACTTAGAGCAACTTCTGTTGTAATATGACCAAAGTAGGGATACAATATTGTTTCCTTTTCTTTTCCCAGAGTATTTTCGCTGCACTTTATTCCTCAGGCCTGAAATATTCAAGGAAGCTGAAGTTAATCCTGTAGAGGAACAAAGGGAAGTACAAAACATTCTAGGAGACCCGCAGCGAGAGTGAATTTCGGATGAGACAAAATTAATTTCGGTCTTGAAGTTTCAAGTTTCTGTTTCTGTTCCAGTCAGTTGCTAATCACCCTTATCCTTCATGCTCATCCATCCGTCCGTCCATCCATTCACCCCAGTGTTGCCAGTTATGACGAATAAATCTCTTACGCTTCTCGTTGATTTAACACCCTTCACTGCATAGTGTGACATCGGTGTCACATGATGTAAAAAGCCCTATATCAGACATTGTAATGTATATTTTGACTTATTTCAAATTGTATCACCAGTGTCACATTGTAAGAAAACATAAAAATGGGCTCAATTTTTTTCAAAAGACTACCAGCTGTCATTGTAATGCATTTAATCATGGAAATCGTGGCGGAATAATTTGTCACCCTATCCAATTCAACCCTAATTTCATTATTTTCACTAAGCTTTTGGCATTTGCTTTTTGAAAAATCCAATCAAAGTTGTTTTTTTTTTTTTTTTTTTTTTTTTTTTTTTTTTTAACGAAAAAAAAAAAGTGTTTATTTTCCAGCCATTTCTTATGGTGTTAAAGCACATGTAAAAAACGATTAAAAAAAGGAAAAATGGAAATTTATAACCGAAAAACTGTCCAATTATTTTTTGTGCTATTTTTTCCATATATTTGACCACTTAGTGAATTAAAAAAATCCATTTTTTCTTGGAAAAAAAAAAAAAAAAAAAAAAATCTCATGCAGTGAGGGGTTTTAAATGGAAAGTTTATAAAGTTCATCGTAAAATCTGGCAACAATGGCTCGTATCCATTCATTCATCCTGCTCGAAAGAGCCACTTTGCAGTATTAGAATGCCAAAGCCTCGTGATGCGTTAATTTCCCTTGGATATTTCAAGTTCGTTGAACTAATCTTGATAAGGTATTACTTCGTCAAAGTTTCGCGAGTTTATCAAACTAGGTTGAAATTAGCTCGCGGGATCGTAGAATGTTGTTGCGTTTTCCGATATTTAGCCCTCGTCGTTTTTGTTGTTGTTCCTTCAACTCTTCCATCTAAACCCATGAAAAATATCGAACTATTGGGTGTTCGGTATGAACATCCTCGCATTCGACCTTTCACGTGAGTTTACACTTTACATGGACACAATACAACGTTGCTGAATTGCTCGCTACGCCACTGAATATCTGGCTCATTTATAGGCAATGTCTCTATTTAAACCCCTGGAAAATATTAAAGTTTTGGATGCATCATGAAAATCCTTAAATCTTGACCTTTCGTATGGGTTTTAATGGACAAAGATTCAATGTCGTCAGGTTTTATGATGCAACATTGTTGGTTCGACTCCTGTTTTTTGTCTCTGGAGACTTGGGAATATTTTTCATTCAGTGGTGGCTTACGCTAGTTGGCAATAACGTTTATTGAACGAATCAAAAGTATCGATTTTTTAGGAATTCAGTAAATCCCCTAAATATCGATTATTTTTTATAGGTTTCAATGGAGGGGATCTATTGTAGTCACTTTGCGCGAGCCGCCACTGTTTTCATTTCTTGATGCACCTATAGGAAGGAATTTATGATATATTTTTATTTGACGTGAAAAAAACGCTCATCAGCAACTTTGAAAGCCTTTAGCCTGGAAACAGACATCGTGGAATGTGAACTGGGAACAAGGAAATTTCAGGGACTGTAATAAAAATAACCAACAGCGAATTTACTTTTTGTTCCTTGTGACACACTTTTGAAAGCATTGTATTCTGACCAATGATTTTGCCGCGTTTACAAATTACTAATAAAACATTAACGCATGAACTCGAATACCTGAATTTTTTACATCACTATTAAGACAAATTCCGGTTCTGACATTAATTCTGTTATTTTTGTTTTCTGTTTCAGGTAATCCTCTTTCAATTTTACAAGTATTGAACCTCACTCTTTTAAGCAGTTGCGGTTCGCGTGCAATGTGGCATCAAAAGATTATCTCCATTCAAACGAACGAAATATAATCGATCTTCAGTGAGTTTACGGAATCCTTGAGGAAATCGATGCATTTGCTTAGGTTCAATGACATAAAAACATAGTTGCCACTTAGCACGAGCCGCAACTAATTTTAAGAGCTGCATCATCCTGTCATAACCTCTGTGTCTGTAATGCACGTAAGTCGCATCGCGGTCACTCTAGTTAATTTTATGTTTCGTCAGATTTTTTTGTTTTTCCCTCCTCAACCCCCCCCCCCCTCCCCCCTGCAAAAAAACTGTGCAAAACTTTCATATTTTCCTCGAACAGAAAGTAGACTCTTATGATGATCAAGAATGCTTCAATTCATCACCTTAGGTATCCTTATTTGAATCAACAAGGAAACCAAGGTTGACTGCCCAATGACCTATTGAATTGATATGCATCAAAAAAATACACTCATAAAAAGTTAAGCGAGAGAGCTGCATCTTCTTGTTGTATAAGAAAGTAGCAAGCATAGAAGGTATAGTATATACAGTGCATCATATGTAATGGTAATGGTGCACGGGGCTCGGTACATTGCACACTAGATCTATGTATATATGTATATAGTGTGTACATGTGGGATGCTGTGCTGCTCTTATGTACTGCATTGATACTATACTTGCCGGCTGCCACTGATTAAATATGAGTGGAAACTAATTCCAAGATGCATAATCCGTTATCCAATTATTCAAGGCTTTATTTGTATAAGCCAGTGCATTATCCAGACGCAAGATGGCGCCGCGACTTTCTTCCATGGGCGTATACAGGGAATTGTCTTTCTCTCTCTCCTTCCATTTTAAAACGTGCGTTAGAAAAGGACGGAAGAAGGGGCCAAAGTCACGTGATGGCCCCCTCTGCTATCCTTTTCTAACACATACGTTCAAACGGAAGGAGAGAGAGAGAAAGACAATTCCCTGTATCCGCCTATACTTTCTTCTTCGAAACCGCTACTGTGGCATTGTGTGTGTATTTGTATGGTTTTTCCAGTGGTCTACATCTTTCTTTATAATAATAGTTTTAAAGCGGGCTACCGGATATTAAGACATTGTGCATCCAAAGGTCTTATCTATGGTTAATGCCTCGGCATAAGGCGGTTTGTTTGTCTCATTTTTTAACCTAAAAATGTCAAATTAAATCTAATTGACATTGATTTAGAATAAAAATGTCAGTTCTGTGATGTTTATCTGTATTACTGAACATGGAAATCGTTGTCTTTGACTCTTTGTTATGCACCCGAGTTTGTAGGTTGGTATCTACTATACGCTAGCTCAGATCTATCTTCGAACGATCTACCTGCATATCAAAACTATATGTATGTACTTTTCAAAACTAAAAATAAACTGAATTCTTTAAAAACAGTATTATATATCACGACTCCATATGGGCCGGAATATTAAATTAGTTGTTATCCCCTCCTTTACTCACCATGTCAATCACTGAAACAGACGTCAATTCTCGCCATAGTTCCCAGCCTTCTAATAATATGTCATGTGTCGTCCTTTATGTCCGTCAACTGGTCGGCCGATATTTATTATTTTTGTTTAAAAGAACATCAACAATACCGATTGTAATTCTGTTTGAAAGTTTAATATCCGACTTATATGACGATTTTTACTAAGTCCGGTGGTCTGAAATTCCAAATAATGGCAGATTCTACAATGGGTCTGTTGCGTACTTTTGCTGCATCAATATTACTCATTGTTTCTAACGTAAAATTCGGCGAAAATAACGATGCGCACATTAAAAACTTTCAAAATCCACTCATTAACTCAGAAAATACCTCCCATTTCAAAGAACTCGCGCTACACTAGACACTATATCACCGACTTATAACTACATAGATGGAACCATCTCGTTTATGTAAACATGAACAGAACTTACAAACATTGGAATGTTTCGTTTAGATGCGTACATTTCTTATATTATTTTGTAATCTTTGATAAATCGAAAAGACCAGACAGCAAATGCAGCCAATATAATTCATGTATTTAGAAGGGAGTTCCATCATTTTGTAGTTACGATGTTGTTTACTTATGCACGGTGGTTCCGTCTATGTAGTAGTATACCGGTGCGAATAGTGTCTAGTGTAGCGCGGGCTGTTTGAAATGGAAGTGATTTCCTGAGTTAATGAGTGGATTTTGAACGTTTTTAATGTGCGCATCGTTATTTTCGCCGAATTTTACGTTAGAAACAATGAGTTATATTGATGTAGCAAAAGTATGCAACTGACCCATTCCATCGATTTCATCGGATGCCGTTTTTGGCAAATCGGATGCTCAGAAGCGGCATCCAATGACATCGGTTAAATTATAGAAACTTCATTTTATTGGAATTTCAGACCATCGGACCTTGTAAAAATCGTCATATAAGTCAGATATTAAACTTGCAAACAGAATTGTAGTTATTTTAAAGAAAAAGCGTAATAAACATTAGCATCAGTGGCGTAACGTACAAATTGGCAACTTTATACTCTCTCCATATAAACCCATTAAAAATATCGTATCTTTGGGTGTTTCAGTGAACACCCCTGCATTCGATCTTTTACATGGATTTAAATGTGGAAAATACAGCGTTGCCAATTTGAACGCTACGCTACTGAATAGTAGCTCAGATAACGAAATAAAGTACGACATCTGGTTTTAGTTGATGAACAGAGCTATTTATAGCGGAGGCGCACTCAGATATTTTCTGTCTCTCTTTTTCCTGCATTACAACTCGCATGTTAGACAAAGTTAGATTGAGATAAGGAAGATCCTGTTGTGTGCACGACTGACGGAGCTTATTTTCACACCTGGCTGGAAAGCAAGTCTCAACTCAGAATATACCTATAGTATGAAAATTGAAAGTAAACTTTGAAAATTGAGGGAAAAGCAATAACATTGAGTAAATGAAAGTTTAAAAATAAGAAATAAAAACTTTTGAAGGATGAAAGCCATGCATCAGGCGGTGCTCGGTTATCATACGTATACGGTGTGTATATATACACAAAGCTCGTCCAATTTTGTTTTTTTTCTTTCATTATTTTTTTTTCAAAAAGTAAGGCAGGGAAGAGGGGTTAGGTAACAGAGATAGGCGAGCTTCCTTTATTTTCACCTCGTTCTTTTCACCCACCTTTTTTATAACGTCGCATTGTAAAAAAGCGATGAAAATTGAAAACCGAAATAACTTTCCATTCTTTCACGATATATTCGATGCCTGAATATTTCTGTCGGTAGGCATATTCATTTGTTTTTTAAATCTCAAAAATCACATGCAAATTAAGATGCATATTTTTTTCGATTCTCTCAACTTTGGTTTTATCAAAATTATCACTGGCAGCAATGATGCCAGCGGGCCGATCATTTACTTCCTCGTTAAACCGATTGTTAAGATTGTATAGTGTATATGAGTGATTTTATTGGTCGAAAATTATAAAACTTGGTCGTTGCTATACTAGCCATCGTTAAAGTGCCCTCTATTTGAAGGTTACTCATGAATATCCTTTAAAGAACGGACTCTTTAACGATGGCTACCATAGCAACGGCCAAGTTTTACAATTACCGACCAATAGAATCTCTCATAGACAATCTTAACGATCGGTTTAACGATTAAGTAAATGATCGGCCCGCAGATTCGACTTTAAATAAAGAGACACACTTACATTCATCTGAAAATACTTCGCAAAGAATTGGATTTTGACTCCTAAATTCACATTTTCAAATTTTGTTTTGATTTGCGTTTTTTGCGTCGTTACTCAAGTCAAAGAGTTTTCTCGGAGTTACGATTGGCGAGCGGCCTAACTTCAAGGACAAACGAGATTTGCGTAATTATTTCTAATTTAAACCCGAACAAAAAATAGGGTCCCTGATTTTAGTTTTCTGTTCTGATTCGAAAGTAGTGCCAAAGCCAATGGGTCTGTTGCATACTTTTGCTACATCAATATGACACATTGTTTCTAACGTAAAATTCGGCGAAAATAACGATGCGCACATTAAAAACTTTCAAAATCCACTCATTAACTCAGAAAATACCTCCCATTTCAAAGAACTCGCGCTACACTAGACACTATTACACCGACTTATAACTACATAGATGGAACCATCTCGTTTATGTAAACATGAACGGAACTTACAAACATTGGAATGTTTCGTTTAGATGCGTACATTTCTTATATTATTTTGTAACCTTTGATAAACCGAAAAGACCAGACAGCAAATGCAGCCAATAGTTCATGCATTTAGAACGGAATTCCATCATTTTGTAGTTACCATATTGTTTACTTATGCACGGTGGTTCCGTCTATGTAGTAGTATACCGGTGCAAATAGTGTCTAGTGTAGCGCGGGCTGTTTGAAAATGAATTGATTTCTTTAGTTAATGAGAGGATTTTTAACGTTTTTAATGTGCGCATCGTTATTTTCGCCGAATTTTACACAAGAATCAAGGTTCTATATTGTTGTAGCAAAAGTATGTAACAGACCCATTGTCAAAATTTATAATCAACCATCGGGTTGCAGAACTCACCACTGACCAGTTCATTTAATGCTGAAAATGGCAACTTCTCAATTAAAATGAAAGAGGCAGGTAAAAAGGGAGGGATAGTTATTACAACAATTTACTTTCACTTTCGCTATGACTTCCTTTTTCTGTGTTCTCTTTGTTTCTACGCGTATCATCGATGAATAATTCAAGGAATGTAGTCTTGCATTGAAAATGTATCCCTACTGACTGCTTCGGTCTGTATAGTGTATATGACACGGTTGTCGTTTGAAAATGTAGCTATCGATGAATATTCATTTCGTCTTACCAGGTTCCCGAAGAAAACATGAATGAGTTTTGCAGTGACGAAGCAAACATTACATTTTGTCCTTTTAAACCCATGCAGAGGATCCAGCGGTTCCTTTTCCCATTAGAAAGCATGCGTTAGAAAATGGCAGAAGAGAGGGAGAAAATCACGTAATGGGTCAGTTGCAAACTTTTGCTACAACGATTAAGAGTGTTTTATCTAATGTAAAATCGCCTGAAAAGTCCATTGGTGGCATCAGAAAGTCATAAAATGCAATAATAAACTCACAAGAGGCGTTTAATGAAATCCAAGATGGCGGAGAAATATCGAGCCATTTGTATGCATGCACCACAAACATCCAAGGATAGCCAACCTCACAATATCCATCACAACCAGTCATAACGTAAACAAACACATACCTCTACCTGCAGTGAGGTTGTCAAAGTTGGCCATCCTTGGATGTTCACGGTGTATGCATACAGATTGTTCGATATTTCTCCGCCATTGTGGATTTAATTAAACGCAACTTGTGAGTTTATTATTGCATTTTATAACTTTCTAATGTCACCAATGGATTTTTCAGGCGATTTTACATTAGATTACACACTCTTAATCGTTGTAGCAAAAGTTTGCAACAGACCCATTGCCCGTGATCTATCCTTCTCTGAACACTCACATTCTAATGGGGAAAGAGAGAGAAGGATAAGTTCTGGATTCACGAGTATTTAAACCTATGAAAAAGGTCAAATTCTAGGGTTCCCGGAGAACCCAAAAGAGTTTGATCTTTTTCATGCATTTCAATGGACAAACAGTAACGTTGCCAGATTTCACGCTTAGGTGTCGTGCTGGGTCAATATTGACTCGCATCCCAACCCCTCTTCAAAAACTTTTTTCGAATTGACTTCATTCCGCATCCGGTCTCAAAAAATAAAAAAATAAAATAAATAAATCGAAGCAACGAATTTAACGTTATCACTTCACAGTCCTTCAATTTAACGAAGAGTTTCTCAAACCGCTCATCTCTGTCACAACTATAATAAATTAAATGAGTTAGATGGAATAGTGCATGCATAGCTTTGTGAATCGTAGTCTGTTGTCGCAGGACGACTCCTGAGAGGTAGGCCACTTTGCCGACACAGGTGCAGGAGTAGTTGCGATGAAGGCGCGCGCAGCTGGCTAGCTCATGCATGAACTCTTATCAAGCTTCGAACGTCTGCATAACGTCCCACAGTTAAGATGACCAGTTATTGACATTTAATCCACCCCTTTTTTTTTAAAAAAAAGTCCATGGTCAGAGACTTTTCCCTTTTTTCCTTTTAACATGGACTAAAAAAGAACTTACTTTCAGAATGGGGCTATTGCACACTTTTGCTATAAGCGATTAAATAGTCGATTATGGCGTAAAAACCTCAAAAAATAACGATGGCGGCACTAAAAACTTCTAAAATCCACTCCTAAACTCAATAAACGCAGTTATTTGCGCGAGCGTAATGGTGGCCGAAGGCACTAACAATGGGAGATTCCTATCTTAATTTCGTCATTCTTTCTATGCTGACAAGGATGATTCACAGAGTAATTAGTCATCAGAGTGATGATCCACATCCGATGAATGGTACCGCAACAATAAGTGACACCGGTGTCAAATGAAAGTAGTCTCTTATTGGTCACTTTTTGATGGAGTTTCAGAATTGTTAGATGGGAATCTCCCATTGTTAGTGCCTTCGGCCACCTTTACGCTCCCGCAAATAACTGCGTTTATTGAGTTTAGGAGTGGATTTTGGAAGTTTTTAGTGCCGCCATCGTTATTTGTTGAGGTTTTTACGCCATAATCGGCTATTAAATCGCTTATAGCAAAAGTGTGCAATAGCCCCATTAGTGAATGCTTCAATAACTCTCACTCCTAAAAATAAATTCCCTTCGTAATCACCGAAATTTCTTATCGATCCAATCGAACGTTCTGAGTCCACGTGAAAAAATATACGTTTCGTAATACCAACGAGAAATTTTTCTCCGCGTGGGACGTTAGGCATTTTGCTATCGAATGGGTTTTGTTGCAGCATTACAGAGGGTCGATTCGCATGTAAAATCGTCTAAAAAACACATTTAAAGCATCAAAAAGTCTCAAATTCTACTTGTTAACCCACGAATTTCGTTGTACAGAAAGCTTAAGATGGCGGACGAATGGGTGACTCAATCCGGCATGCATGCACCATATACGAGCAGCAAAGATGGTCGTCAATAGCATTCGGCACTTACCCGGCATAAAAAAAAACCCCACAAACCGGGAAAAAACCAAAGACATTATATCATATAGACGGAGTACATCCTATACCGTAACATTGAGCTGGGTGAGGCAAACTTAGCGTACACTACAGTGAGCAGACGGGCGAGTCCACTTTCGAAATTGGGGGAGGAACCTTCAACTGGTGACAAACAAACGAACATAACCTCTGAATCCAAACTTACTACTTTATAAAAATCGAGATCGAAGATGGATAAAACACTATTCAATGACCATCATTTTGACAACAGTATGATATAAGATCAAAAAAAGCTTCAAATAACTCACAAAATTGGAAATAGTATGTAGCTTTCATTCACTCTCAAAATGGCGTCGGTTTGTTTGTCACCAGTTTTGCCAAAGATTATACCTAAAAAAGATTACCAATTTAAGTTTTGATGCAACCGTTGAGTAGGCCTGATGATCATTTTTGGTGAGCATGCGAAGTACCGCTAGTTTGCCTCAAGGATCTTGTTATACACTCCGTCCATATGATATAATGTCTTTGGAAAAAACCCACAAAATGATACAAAATGTAGGTACTATATGAGGAAATGAGACGTTTGTTTACATTTTAACCAATAATATTAATTTTCGTCGTCGGCCATCTTTTGGTGCTTGTCAGAGACAAATAGAGACGGAGCACTAACTGGCTGCAGCAGAGGCACTCTGAATTCTCGCGGATTCAACAAAACAACAGTCAACGTCGCATGATGTTGAATGGTGAGCACCCTCTTCTTCACTTCCCACCCATCCCCCTGTGTTTCCGAATGTCACCGTTCAACACCATGCGACATCAATAGGTTTTGACTTGTTTTACATGTTATTTTGTTGAATCCCCGAAAATTCAGTGTGCCTCCAATCTTCCCTATGTATTTTAGCGTAGTGCTCTGTCTCAATTTGTCTCTATGGTGCTCGTGGTGCATGCATGCAGGGTTTATTCTCCCATTTGACCGCCATCTTCGGATTTCCTTAAAACGCCTTTTTTGGGCTCATGGGTGGATTTTGAGACTTTACAATGATTTCAATGTGGTTTTCACGCGATTTTACACAAAGAATCAACCCTCCATATAATGCTGCAGCAAGAGTCTGCATCAGCCCCATTATAGAGAGGCGTAAAAACGAGAGAAATTAAGGCGTCATTAGGACATTTTCCATCCCCTGGACGTTGAGAATTCCTCGCTGGGCCGCAACAGCCCCGTTTACTGTTTAGGCTCCTTCAAGGTTGACTTTAACACCTCTCGCGACCTCGCTTGATATCCTCTTTCTATACATATAGTGCGTATAACTGCGTACACCTCACGCCATCACCCATCACCCGCTTGGCGACGAACGGGAAAGGTGGAAATGGAATGAGTGAGTGAAAACTTTAACCCAGTGTAAATTGGGTCACGCACGATTCTTAATAAGCGTGTTTTACGTCATTGTTGAGCATATCTCAAGTATAATTAGCCTTTTGTTTGTTTAATCTCTGTACGGTTTCGCGCGATGCGAGCTATGTATAGTGCGTGTATTGCGGGAGGCTGTGTTGTATTATTGTATAAACCACGCCGCACAATGGAGCAAGTCAATGGAAGGAATCTGACATGGGATATTAATGACTGAAATTACAAATTTGAATGTTTTCACTAAAGAGTAAACAAGAGTTGCAATTGAATAGAAGGCCTGCGTGGTCAACGCAGAGAAGGGATGTCTTCAGCTGTACTCAGTAGTTTTCACGAGCTCGATTGAGATTTTCCAAAACTATATTTTAGGAAGTTGTGATAGTCTGATAACCTGTTGTCACAGACTTAAGCAAAGAGTAAACAAGAGTCGCAATTGAATAGAAGGCCTGCATGGTCAACGCAGATAAGTGATTGGAAACGCGGGCTGGCCTCTGATTGGCTGAAGCGTGGGTCCGAACTGTTTTAGGCCTTATGGAAATTAACACGGGGGTTTCGTTCCGGGACGTTTATCTCGAAACCTATGCAAAATTGCCTCTAAACAATAATACGAGTCCATTTAGCAGACTTTTTTCAATAAATGGGTTGGTCATAAGTGCCACTTTATTGCAAATTCGAGAAGACTGTCTCAGTTGAAAAGTACGCACAATAGTGTGTTTACATGCTTGGCGTGTGTTATTATGTGTACTTTTCAACTGAGACAGTTTTCTCGAATTTGCAATATACAGGTACTTGTGACCTATCAATTTGTTCGGAAAATTCTGCTAAATCGACTCGTATTAATTGTTTAGAGACAATTTTGCACAGGTTTCGAGATAAACGTCCCGGAACGAAAACCCTGTGTTATTTTTCATAAGGCCTAAAACAGTTTGACACCACGATTTCCCTCCATTTCCAGCCAATCAGAAGCCGACTCTTATCAGCATTGACCACGCTGGCTCTCAATGCAATTGCGACTCTTATGGTTTACTCTTTGGTTTTTACTATCACAAAACAAACTGTAAGAGATAATTCCTGTAGGATATTTTACGGTAAAACAAATGAAACTACTTTCAATTTTCTACGTTGCGTAGTTAAGAAAATCGTGGACTTTTAAAGTCGCGACGACCAGTGGCGTCGCGTGCAATTTGGCAACAATGTGTTCTATCCATTTAAACTCATGTAATATATCGAATTCAGGGGGTGCACAGTGCGCAAGGAAAATTCGATATATTTAATGAGTTTCAATGGAGCAGTTGCATTGTTGCCGGATGGCACGCGACGCCACTGGCGACGACGCTATGATGCCCTGTCTCTCCCGCTGACTCGGTCCGCTGAGCGGCGCACGGTGGATTTTAATTTTTTTTTTCGGGACATCACAAATTTTTCGTGTTTGTTTTGTTTTTAACCCTTGTGAGCCTTAGGGGGGGGGGGTACATTTGTACCCCAGGCCAGTTTTTTTGACGCCATTTTGTCAAAACTGCTCAAAATTTTTTGGGACTTCATGGCATTTTAAGTTAGGATACTTAGAACACGTCTACCAAATTTCATTAATTTTTATGAATTTTTGTCGATATTATAGAAATTTAAAGTGTTGGGGTACAAATATACCCCCCCTTCGTCCTGCCAGTTTTAAGTTTGGAACCATCTATTACAGTGAATTTTACGGAAATTTTATGTACATTAAGAATATTAAGTCAGATCATTGAAAAAAAATTGGAAATTTATCAAAAATGGAAAAATAATATGGTACCTCATTTCATTTTTTCCATTTTTTTTATTTTGACATTTTTTTTAAAAGTAGGTGTAAATTTGGCAACATAGCAAAAATTTGCTCAAATTTCACATAAATTACTCTCTTAGGGTACTAAGTACATAATCCATCCATTAAAGTTTCAAAATTATTGATACTGACTGTGCTGCATGAAAATATCCTTGGGGTACAAAAATACCCCCCTTAGTCCTTTGTGTTACCGAAATACCTTAGGCTCACAAGGGTTAAAAAAAACATTTTAGTGATGATATTTTCTTAGAAAAACCATCCTATTGAACTCATTTTAAGCCCTATCAAGAACTTTTCTCTCATTTAAAAGTTATGTTCCTGTCTATTGTTCATACAGGGTGTGAGGAAAGTCCCCCCCCCCCTGTCTAACTTTTGAACGGTTGACGATAAAAGAACGAAACTTGGGGGATGTTTATAACTTAATGGGAACTACTTTTTGGCGTATCCGAAATTTCCGGGGGGCGCCTCTAAGGGGGGGTTTTGCCCCCTAACTCAAAATTTTCAAATGGCAACCCCTATCTTGTGATACCTCGTTTTAAAAGACATACAATTCTAAGACTTTTGGCGCAAACCGGAAGTCGATATCGTTTTTCGTCATCGATATATCGATAGTCAAAGTTCGATTTCGACCCATTTTCAAAAAATCAGAACTCCCATTTGAAATGTCGGAATTTAGAAAACTAGGAGTTAAAAATACTCTAAAAAGCAAGTACTTTTCAGAAAAAAATACGGTTTTTATATTAGTCTAGTCTTAGAGCCCCCAACAATTATTTAAAAAAATGACCCCTCAGGGGGGCTATCTCAAAAATTCCGAGCCGCGACCCCTATGGAGTGATACATCGCTTGAAAGGGCACACAAAACTGAGCATTTTGGCGCAAACCGCAGGTCGATATCGTTCTGGTTTTCGAGATATCGAATGACAAAGTTGGATTTGCCAATGGGTAAAAATGCAACTTTGTCATTCGATATCTCGAAAACCAAAAACGATATCGACCTGCGGTTTGCGCCAAAATGCTCAGTTTTGTGTGTCCTTTCAAGCGATGTATCACTCCATAGGGGTCGCGGCTCGGAATTTTTGAGATAGCCCCCCTGAGGGGTCATTTTTTTAAATAATTTTTGGGGGCTCTAAGACTAGACTAATATGAAAACCGTATTTTTTTCTGAAAAGTACTTGCTTTTTAGAGTATTTTTAACTCCTAGTTTTCTAAATTCCGACATTTCAAATGGGAGTTCTGATTTTTTGAAAATGGGTCGAAATCGAACTTTGACTATCGATATATCGATGACGAAAAACGATATCGACTTCCGGTTTGCGCCAAAAGTCTTAGAATTGTATGTCTTTTAAAACGAGGTATCACAAGATAGGGGTTGCCATTTGAAAATTTTGAGTTAGGGGGCAAAACCCCCCCTTAGAGGCGCCCCCCGGAAATTTCGGATACGCCAAAAAGTAGTTCCCATTAAGTTATAAACATCCCCCAAGTTTCGTTCTTTTATCTTCAACCTTTCAAAAGTTAGACAGGGGGGGGGGGAGACTTTCCTCACACCCTGTATAATCTTGATTTTTATTAGTAAAATTATTTGTTTAGGAAATTCCTTGTTCTAAACCACTGTGCACCGTTATTACAATATCCAGCCTCCCCGGGTTTTTCATTTCAGTTCTAATTAAGTCCAGCTCTCTTCAAAGCTGTCTCACAAATCTTGACGCGGTTCTTGCGCACCCCTCTCCCTTCATTACAAGCGGATACATGAATTTTTCACTCTCTCACTTCTCATTTGACCGCGTGCGTTAGAGAAGGACGGAGATAGAGGCAAAAGTCACCCTCTCCTCTATCCTGTTCAAATGCATGATGGCCGGAGTGAGAGAATGACAAATTCCTGTATCCGTTTGTGCCCTTCGTTGTATATTTTATCACTCTTGTCGTCAGCTTATATACTTCGGCCAAAACACAAATTAACGTTATGTATCACTTACAATTATTATCACTCACAGTGAGTTTCCCGCCAGCGAATTTGGGGATGTACTATCGACGAATTAAAGAATGTCGCGAGATTTTCACACTTTTTCAGTTATGAGTGTGAGTGTTGGACTGATATGCAACGGCTTCCCCGCCCCGCCTGCACTGGCCTCTCACCTACAAGGTGTAAGGAGTATGAAGAGTGGCCGAACCAGAACCTTGAAGGCGAAAATTAGCTCGTGAAAATCTCGCGACAATCTTCGATTCGTCGATAGTACAATCGTCCATGTAGTACGAACTACGATGTAATATCAGTCGGAAAAAAAATTACACTCGTTCTTCAACCGGATCGGAAAATTCTAGCAACAAGTGTAAAGTTTTCGCCAAAAGCCCATTTTCATTCACTATTATTTGATCCTTAATTATGTTTGTTTCTTCTGAAAAAAAAAATGTCATACTCAGATAAGCTCCCTTTTGTCGCAGAACTTATTACAATACATTAAAGAGAGAAGTTTACTCACTTCATTTTATTTTATATATTTTGTTTATACTTTTATTTTTCTTATTTTCTTTTCTTCGCTTAGCATTTTTACGACCCAGAGTCACTCAGCGGATCAGTGAGCTCAGAATCGGAGCTCCTTTTCCTCAGTTTTCAGTTTTCTTTTTCTTTTCCTTTTTTTTTTTTTTTTTTTTTATTTTGGTACACGACATTTCGGTCACAGGTCACGGGGCTTGAAAATTCCTTTGCAGGCGAGCAACGCATACACACTATACACAAAGGGAGAGGGGGAAGTCATTTCCGCTGAAGTTATCCATCCTGCAAAATCCGTGAATTTACGTTTAGTCGTCAGAAGTTATAACGTCATAACTCACAGCTAATAAACCATGCGAAGTTTGTTTCGCCGGTGAACTTTTCTCTCGTCCTGCATTTGCTCTCTCTCTCTCTCTCTCTCTCTCTCTCTCTCTCTCTCTCTCTCTCTCTCTCTCTCCTCTCACGCGACGCGGCTTCGAGAGATTTGAGTTTGAATCGTAGCTTTTAAAGTCGTCCATTGTCATTCGGCATTGTTGGAGGACGCGGTACCCGCGAAACCTGTACAGGGATGCCATATTTGGCTGAAAATTAATCCAGATTATCATTGCCTTAAACGGTGGACTTGAAGATTTTTATCCGAAATCTAGAAACATCGGATCAGAGCAGTGTTGCCAGATTGGGTTGAAAAAGCCGTACGCTTTACATTAATTTAAATGGGGACGATACGGCTTTTTACCCTCGATCTGGCAACACTGGATCAGAGGACGAGAAACCTAACCTCGGTGGTACAAGTTGCTCCCGGTGAAATCCCACAAGTACTCCTGAAAACCGCGACTACGTTTTGTCTAGTCGAACTGAACTATACGCGAACCTGTTTGTTTTTGTTCAGAGCGCTCTTTGTCTGTGTGAGTGTGAGTTTTTGAGTCTGTGTGTGTGTGTGTGTGGGTGAGTGTAAAATGGACTTAACAACTGAAAACTCACTTGTGTGCAATATATTATCTACTTTTTGTTTCCGCGGTGGCTTTTCTGTACCTAGATTCGCTGGCGACCATTGTTTCTAACCGATGATGGGGAATGGAATTTAAGCCTCGAATAGAAAAATGTTCGGCCGGTTAAGCTTTTAACTACTCAACATTGAATGCATTTCCATCTGAGTGTTTTTAAAATTGACGAACAACTCTTGAACATGCTTCGAAATTCAGTAGGCACTTTCGCTCTGTGAACTATAGCATTTGTTCAAATATACTGTGGTGCGAATCTGCCGTTACATTACACACTGAAGAAATGCTGGATTTATCTATAATTGAATATTTAAAAGAATTGACAAACCTTAAAATTTGTTAGCTTTACCACTTCAAATAATTTCAAATAATTTTCTTTTTTTTTTTCTTTTTTCTTTAAATTATTTTTCATTGAAGAGAGGCTGAAAATGAATTATTTCAGAAATGACCTAACGTGCGCATTTCAATTCCTATTTGCTTAAATACACTTTAAAATGATTTCGGTGCAGTGATAAGGGTTAAGTTAGTGTGAAAGTTTTGAATTTCCCGCCGAATTCTCCAACACTAGTGGCGGCGCGTGCAATCTGGCAACAACGTATTCTCTCCATTTAAACCTATGTAAAACAATCGATCTTTAGGAGGTGCAATTGCACCCCCAGGATATCGATACTTTTGCATGGGTTTAAATGAAAATTTAGCATGGTTCCCAAATTGCACGAGCCGCAACTGTCCAACACTGAGTTAAACCGGTTCCTGCTCCGTTCCTGGTGGCAAGAGTTTCAATCGAAACGTTGATTCTCTGCAGTTTCCTCGCAAATAGCGCCAAACGGATGAGATATCTAAGGAATATGATAGTGTGCGAGAAAGCACACGTTCTCACGCACCAGTATAAATACATATAAACGCCCGTAACATTCAGCAATACAACGCGCCCTTCGATAGCTGAACAAATATTCGACGACTATTATGTTCCTTCCGCATGCTCTCACACGTAACACTTCCACCCGAGGGAGTAAATTTAATAGATCAATCCTCTCTTTCAGAATTGAATATCGCAATAGATATATTCGTAATTTACGGGGCTTTGTGTTATGCTTGTTGCATAGCTTTTCTCGAAGGTATTTCCTCAAAAGTTCGAGAGCCTTCGGTATTTCGTCGAAAATTCATCGGCGCGTTATTCGAAGGGGATTCGCGGTGGATGGTTCGGAAGTCTCCGGAAACATGCCCCCATTCATGGGCGGATAAACCTATTTGTCTTTCTCTCTCTCTTCTTTCCATTTGAACACATGTGTTAGAAAAGGATAGTGAAGGGGGCCATCACGTGACTTTAGCCCCTTTCTCCGTCATATTTTCTAACGCACCCGTTTTAATGGAAGTAGAGAGAGATAGACAAGTTTCTGTATCAGCCCGGCCCTGGTAAAAATGTTCCATGGCCAATTTTACATGGAAATAGATATCCGTGGAAATTGCTCAAATTTCCATGGAAACCGAGTATTTTTCCATGGAAACCACGTATTTTTCCATTGAAATCGGTGTGCTTTCCATGGAAACCGACATAGTTTCTATAGAAAAATACTTGGTTTCTATGTAAAATTGGTCTTGGAACATTTTAACTAGGGCCATCACTTTAAGGTGATTCTATTTATACCGCTATGATATCACTGTAATCCGCCGTAGTTTGGCGCGCCACCATTGCGCACATTAAAGACTTCGCAGCGGTAGTCATGGTGTGTGCGTGTGTTTCTGAAGAATAAACGCATTTTGTGGGATTACTTTGCACGCAGGCCGCTTACTGCATCAAACTTCTCAAAAATCTTTGAAAGTTTGTTTGAACAGGAAATCTTCGAAACTTGTCAGTATATATCATCCAGGTTTTGTTTGTTTCTTATTCACTCGAAGAAAGTTTAAACTCTGGAGTGTTGAAAATGACAATGGGGCTCTTGCAAACTTTTGCTGTAAGGGAATGAATAATCCATTCTGATGTAAAAACCAGCAAAAATCACGAAAAAAACACTAAGAAAGTCTATAATTCAGTAATAAACTCACGAAACTGCTCAATCGGCAAGACCGTAATGGTGGTTCGACCGGCAGGGGCAGACTGGGCCGGGGTGCCGGGGTGCTGCAGCACCCCGGGCCCCTCCATGTCCACTCCCCTCCCCTCTGGACCAGTACATATTTGGGGCCCCTTTCCCCAAATCCCGGGCCCCAGCACCCCGGGCCTTTTTGCCCCAGTCCGCCCCTGGTTCGACGCAGGTATAATGGGTGATTCCTGTCTAATTTGCCACTTTTTTCTACTGAAACACAGAGAAACGTCTCAAAATTAGATAGGAATCTCCTATGATACCTGCTTTGAACCGCCATTATGCCCGATTCTGAGAGTGAATTTCGTGATATTTCATTTCAAACGCTTGTCGTCATTTTTACAGGTTTTTCTGCAAGAATCCACTCTTCAATCCCCTGTAGCAAAAGTTTGCAAGAGCTCCATTGTATTGATATCGATCTCTTCCATAGCCGTAGCCAGGGTATTGTCTTTCTCTCTCTTAGCCCATTTGAACGCACGTGTTAGAAAAGGATGGATATAGGGGCTGTCACGTGACTTCAGCCCCTCTTTCTGTCCTTTTCTAACACATGCGTTTAAATGGGCTTAGAGAGAGAAAGACAATATCCTGGCCACGGCTATGATCTCTTCGACTCTCCTTCTCGAGGGTGATAATGAATGGTCGCACCGTAATCGTAATAATCGTATCGAGTTACTGCAATCGAGTACTTGTTATTGTTTTGGGGTGGTTTATCTTTCGAGTTGTCATTCCTATAGAAACCCTTACATCTCTATGAGGGAATTCACAGTGATGACTCCTCGCAGCTTTCAAGCGTAAAGATTCATAGGTTTTTATTACGATGCTCAGTCTAAAGATGAACGTCACCGACCAGAATAATCCGCAATCGATTGCGACTCGATACGATTACGATACGATTAAGGTACGATTACGATACGATTACCATGCGATTACGATACGATTGTTCATAATCATCCACCACTATAGGGGGAAATAAAGTAAAAGTGAAGTGTACAGTAGTGTGCCCTCTACAGAAGAAATAAAAGTTAAAACTCGCTCAAGTTCAGTGGGTAGTTAAATATTCGTACTCCACGGTGTTCATTTTGCCTATCCCGAAAATTGAAGGCGCATTATGAAACATTATTTCTTTTGCAAATACTAACAATTTGGAGTAGCTTTTACTGTTAATGATAGATAGAGGTACGCAATCAAATAAGTCGGGCGTGATATCGAAAGGGTTAACATCAGTGGCGGCTCGTGAAATGCGATTTATCGATGGTCCACTCCATTTAAAACTATAGAAAAGTATCAATTTCTTGGGGGGGGGGGGGGGGGGGGTTCAATTGCACCTTCTGACAATCCATACTTTTCTATAGTTTTAAATGGAGTAGACATCGATTTATCGCATTTCACGAGCCGCCACTGGTTAGCATACAAGTCTTGTTTGGTAAACTGGTTATGCACAGATATTATGATTGCTACTCTAAGTAAATGTTTATTGCTCGAGAACATTTACGTCAATTAATTGTATGTATGCGACCGATCTTAGCATATCCATTTTATACTTTGACCCCTAAACTTTGACTTTAGAGCGCATGGACGCATGGTATACTCAAAGCATACGTTTCACTTTGTGACTTCCTTGCTCCAGCCAAAGGATGAACGTTTACTTATTGATCATTTTGCATCGCAAAAGCACTGGCGGTTTCAGAAAATTGTGCTTCTCTCTCTTTTCCCATAAGAGCGCATGTGTTAGTAAAGGATAGAAGAGGGGGCGAAAGTCACGCGACTGCCCCTGCTCTGTCCTTTTCTAACACACGCGTTCTAATGGGGAAAGAGAGAGAGAGAGCGAAAAATGTCTGGATCCGCTACTGCCACAAAGTCTGCCACTTAATTAATATTTTAGTGACTCAATAATTCTTAAAAAAAAAAAAAAAAAAAAAAAAAAAAAAAAAAAAAAAAAAAAAAAAAAAAAAACTGAAAAAAGGTTAAATTGATGAGAAATTGACTTTCTGATCTTTGGCCACCTTTTAACGATCCCTGATCACAGTGCTACGTTGCGGAAAGGTGCGCTGGCGTTAAGATGAATACGATGAGAGATGCTGTGTGATTAAAATCCGCTGTTAGCAACGTATATGTATATAGTGGCGGTGGTGGGTGTTTTACTGGGGGGAAGGGGAGGGGGGGATTGATAGCGTGATAAGCCGGGGAGCACGTTTAAATTGCAAATTCGTGACTGACAGCCGACAACATATCTCGCGTCATCGTCATTTTAAAAACCGCCGCGTGCGTCGCGTCGCGTCACGTGACGTGACGTGAGAGTGATGATACCGGGAAGGATGTATGCAGGATACCAATGAACGACGATATATGTCTGTCTGTCCTGTCCCTGTGTGCGCCTTGATCTAGGAGAAGTAAAGGGCCGCCGCGAGCCGCCCGCCTTCGCTGCGCTGCGCTGCCGTTTGAAGGCATCCTGCATTCTGCATCTCCCCCCCCCCCCTCCCCCTTTCACCCCTTAAGTACCCCTTGACACAAGAAAGTGATGAGCGTGGTTACGAGATTTCGCTGCGGGGGGAAAAAAATGGTCGGCGTTATTGATAGCGCACTCTCACTCATGTCTACGGTGTTCAAGACGTACGTGGTTGGGTTTGCTCATTCCTAGGAATCAACGTCATGGTTAAATTGGAATTTCTTCGGTAGAGCACCCCTATTGTTTTATGGATCCGTTTCCCCCGAAACAGCTTCAACTCTGCTTTATGGTCCTTATAACGTGGAGAAAATGATTATGACTTTAGCTCAGTATCAACAATGTAGCGGGTACTTAGCACTGAAAGGGCTTGCTTTGCGTCGATTTTTCGGATGATTCGTGGTGTTTGGCCGATATTTTAGATCACTTAAATGTTGACGGACTCAGTGAAGCTTCTCTATTGTAGAGTGTCGTTTTTAGGGAGCAAAGAGAATATAAATAATCTTTTGGAAATTTAAAAAAAAAAAAAAAAAAAAAAAAAAAAAACCGTGTCGGTTATCAAAATTCTTAGAAAGCTCAGCTCAAAACATACTTAAAGTTTGCTGGTGCTTATTAAGTTGAGAAAAAATAAGTCATGCAATTTCACAGGAGAACAAAAAAAACAACAAAACAAAAAAACAAAAAAAAAAAAACAATTTGGTAGGAAAATGACACAGCAAATGTTTTTAGTTGAGCCAACCAAATATTTGGTTCATCCAGCCGAATCTCTTTAGTCATGGGTGCAAAACCTTTGGTTAGCTCAACTAATGTCTTTTTTCGGGTCCTTTTTCTACCAAAGGTTTTATAGCGCTACCAAAGCTTTTTTTTCTGTGCAATAAGAGTCAACTGTTATGGCACTATCCGTTTTAATCATGTTACGCTGTTCCTTTGGCCTTTTTGTGTTCCTGAATCACAGAGGTAGGATCTGAAATCAAAGGAAGCATTTACTAGCTTCTTCTTCCGATTGGTGAGGAATCCGAGAATTTGTGTCCTTCCTCTTTAACTTGGCGCATTATAACACGGTATTTTTTTCCGTCTTTCCCCATTCATCCCTAGAAACACACAATAGAATGAAAATGAAGAGAATTGCTGACAATTTTTCCCCCTTGTGCCCCCCCTCGGTCCTCGACTCTGTCGAAATATCTCAAGAGGAAGAAACTACTCTCCGAGAAACGAGAAACTTGGAAAAAAAAGGCCGGAAAGAGCATTTCAAGTGCTTCATCATCCAAAAAAGATAGGGAGAGAAAAAGAAAAGGAACAAATAAACAAACAACCAAACAAAAAACTTTATCCGTCGCGAACAGGCATATAGAGCGAGACACTACCACGGAAAATATCAGCCTTGCCCCGGCAAGAGTCTTTGTGATGTCTCGAATTTTCAATTTTCGATTACTTACTCTCAATCTCCATCTCCTGGTCTAAATTGTGTTTTATTGGAACTTGATGTTTTTTCCCCCGCCCTTCTATATAGTCAGTCCCATGTAGATAATCTAGGCTCAATCGAGAAACAGATGCGTGTAGGAAAAAAAGGATTGTAACGGAGAAAACCTTTTTGTCACGTTATTTATTCCTGCACGTTGTTGTTGTTGTTTTTTTTATGGTTCTGTTTCGTGAACTTGTAATTGGAATTTAAATCTCCTTAGCTGTGTGATCGACAGGGGATTGAAAAATCTTTATCGAGCCTCGTTTTCTGTTACAAATGGAAGTAAGTTTTCTATTTGTTCTTATACTTACAGTGACGGTTCGTGAGCTCAAAAGTGGGTGCTGGGGGGGGGGGGGGGCTCGAAAAATGTTGATGACTTTTTCTTTTGTTTTTCTCTCATTTTTCTTGAGCCTTTCTTCATATGAACGTGGGGGTCTTCCGGTGTTACATGTATGAACTTCATTTCCCACCTTGTTTTTAAACTTTTTCTGAGAAAGTGGGGGTTGAGTCCCCAAAGGCCCCCCTTTCAACGGACCGTCACTGCTTACTTAACCCTTTGCGGGACAACGTCTTTTTTCACCGACCAACTTTATTTTTTATTTCCTGAGCTTCTGGGGCAAAGGCTAGTGTTGCTAACCATTTAAATATGTTCATAGATTGGTAAAGTATGATCCCAGAATGTTATGAACCAGTGTGGGTGGCTTGGGGCACTAGCCACTGCCCTTGAAGCTCAGAAAATGATGAAATAAGGTGGCTAGTAGTACTAGCCACTGCCCCTCAAAGGGTTTTAAGCGAAAATTCCTCTTTTAGCTCTGTTTTTTGTTGGAAAAAAAAGGGGGCTGTAGAGTGTGATTTTAACTCTTTCCCTTATTCATAATTCTCATCTCTCAAAATAGCACGGGAAAAAATAGTTGGTAAGATTTATTTATTCATCAAGATGACCGATTTCTACACCTGCCAAAAAGATGGTAAACTTTACCAGTTATTGGGTTGAATTCATATTGTTTCTAGTTTATTCAACTCGATGTATGGTCAAGTTTACCATCTTTTTGGCAGGTGTAGAAATCAGTCATCATGATGATAAATCTTACCAACTATGTTTTCCCGTGAGATACACTTCATATGGATTATAATCGATAACCGATACTATTCTACTATTCACTCGCAAAAAAAATCATTGCCATAGTTGACGCTTGACATTATGCGGGAAATAAACTAAATTCCCTCAATGGGAAGAATATGGAGTGGTTTAATTATCGATTTCAATCCTAGAAACCGAGAGACAATTATATTGGAATTTCCTATGATATACCTGCATCGCGTGGCTGCGCCATCTCTGCTCTGCTCGTGAATCAGGGGCGTAGCATGCAATTTGGTAATGTTACTTTTTCCCCCATTTAAACACATTAGAAAGGTCGAAATGCCTAGTCGTCGCCGATGACTAAAGAGTTCGACTTTCTTAGTGAATTTAAATGGAGAAAATACATTGTTGCCAAACGTCACGCCTCGCCACTGTAGTAAATAGCTGAGCTGTGTAGGTGTTATGAGGGGATACCTGATGCCTATTTTGTCACCCTCTCTCCAGAAACACACAGAGGAAAGCCTCAAATAAGAAAGGAATATCCTATGGTGGTACCTGTTTACTGTGTAGGTCCACCATTACGCCTTAAGCTTCAGTAATTGTTTGCATCGGTGAGTGAATTTCGTAATTTTTTAATGTATGCTTATCGTACACAGGGGGGAAAAAAAAAAAAAAAAAAAAAAAAAAAAAAAAAAAAAAAAATGTTTTAAATTTAAAAAAAAAATATGTTTGAATTATAAGACGTACTTTCAAACTAAAATTAATTGTTTTGAAGGTAAAAAAAAAAAATGTTTTTAATTGAAAATTTGGTATTTTAATCTAATGGAAAGTTTTTTTTAATTCAACAAAACTTAGTTTCAATTATAAAATACGTCTTTTTGTCATGTAATTCAAAAATATTTCTTTTTAAATCTAAAAATTTTTTTTTTTCTGCATACTTTTCAGTGGATTTTACTCAAGAATCAATTAGTATTCACGCATTAACTTGTAGAAAAAGTTACTGAGAATCCCATTTTCACTAACAACAATTTGGCACTGCGATTTCTAGGATTGTTTGTAATTGGTCTCCTCTTGCTAGGGTTCATTGACGTCATCAGTTTCCATCCCTCTCTGTTTTCTTCACTTCACCCTTTCTCTCTCCCACCATTTTATACTCATCTAATGATGATAGCATACGATAGTGTTAATTATAACGAGGTGCTCACCTAAGGGTAAATCGTTCTGTTAACGTAGTTACTTGTAGCGGTGCATTGTTGCCAGACGTGAAGCGAATAAGAAGATTCTACGCAGTGGTTTCGAATCATATATATAGAGCCGCTGCTAAATTTGGCAAATGCAGTTCCGGCGCACGATAATTGGCTCTCCTCTTGTGCGAAAAGGGTTGCCTATCTGCTCCTCGCTTGGGATTGCCTCGCGGCCTCTTTGCCTGCCACGACGTGATGTCTCACCAGCCACTGTGTGTATATATCACAAGTGTGTTTTCGCTAATCCACGCTGTGATGTCCAGTCCAGTGTTGTCATGTGTGACAGAAATCATCCGAATTTCTCATTTAAATCAATGTAAACTCAAATAGTTTCTGTTAATAATGACAACACTGGTCCGTTCCCACGAACGGGTTCCTCCACTAATGAACTTACATTTTGGTCGGTTAACCTATATATGTGGCTGGGTGTATTTTGATTGGATCTTTTGCACTTTGACTCTAGATTCGAGTAGGACTTCTCCCTCTCTGTCCGAGTGCTTACTTACCATTAGTCGAACGTTTTGTTTGCGCGGCGTCCGAGACTCCGCACTCTGGTCTGACATATAGAAATAAAGTGGCCAAGAATAAGCGGGGAAAAAATCCATCAAAAAGCATCGGTTTTCGACCGCATAAATTTAATTTAAAACTTTCAAATGACATTTCTACGTTTAAATTACTTGCTTGAAAAGTCCCCTGTAGGTAATTAAAGTTGGTCTTGTAAGTTTTTAAATGATAAATTTATGCAATGGCGGCTCGTGAAATGCAATATATACATATCCACTACATTTAAAACTATAGAAAAGTATCGATCGTCTGGGGGTGCAATTGAACCCCCAAAAATCGATACTTTCGTATAGTTATACATGGAAGGGACATCGAAAATCGCATTTCACGAGCCGCCATTGAATTTATGAGAATTTTATTTTCTGATTTTGACCACTTTTTCACGATCTCAGACCAAAGTGCCCCGGGAGCGATTTGTCTGTAATTGAACAAATGTTTTCATAAGATTCCAGCGTTTTTGTCCCTCTGTTAAGCTTTTTGCGCAATTTCTACGACTTATCAGTTCCGTTTTTTTAACATAGAGATATTAAGATTGTGCAGTACTTAAAATTACGTGGGAGGCTGACTAGCCGATTTGTGTTTATTTCATCCTTTCATTACTGAGTTAACCCTTCACTGCACGATTTTTTTTTCAACCAAATATTTTCATTCAGTATCTATATTATGGGGTACTAAAATAGGGGAAAATAGTAAAAATATAGAAAATAGATTTTTTTTTTTTTTTTTTTTTTTTTTTTTTTTTTTTTAATAATTATTTTTTATTGATGAGGAGGCTGTAAAGTAATTGTTGCAGATATGACCTAACATGCATATTTCTGTTCCTAAATGTTTGAATACACTTGTAAAGTATTCTTTCCTAATTATAGGAACACTGTGCAGTAAAGGGTTAAGAAAAAGCAGTTCCACAAATCTTATATTTTTTTATTAGTGAATCGAATGACTTCTCGTATTATTTCATGTGAGTGTCAAATTCTTTGAAATTTCATAAAAAACCCATGCAGAACGTCCTCTACACGGGACAATGGAGCGAAAGGCTTCAATAATTCGTTTTAATTTTGTGATGATTCCACCGATTGATCAGAAGTTATCTAGCTCAGCGGGCCGATCATTTACTTCATCGTTAAACCGATCGATAAAACTGTTTACGAGTGATGCTATCGGTCGAAAATTGCAAAACTTGGCTGTTGCTATGGTAACCATCGTTAAGAGTCTCGTTTTATAAAGGCTATTCATGAGTAACCTTTAAAAAACGGACACTGTAACGATGGTTACCATAGCAACGGCTAAGTTTTACAATATTCGACCAATAGAATTACTCATACACAGTCTTAACGATCGGTTTAACGATGAAGTTGCAATTTCGAAACGTTGTATTTATTCCATTTAAACCCATGTAAAAGGTCGTGTGTGAAGGTGCTCACCGAAAACTCAAAAGTTCGATTCTTTTTCATGGGTTTAAATGCATGTTAATATTTGTATGCAGGACAGCCATACAACTGGAACGAGTATGGTAAAATTTTACATCAAACAGTGGATTCATCGATGAATTGAGAAATTCCATTAGATATAAACAAAACGACATCGCTGATAAATTGGACACATGTTTTTATAAAATCCTAGCATTTTCATTCCAACATTCTTATCCTTCTAAAAAGCTTTTGAAATGGTTTTTTACTAGACATTTTTTTGCGAGAAAAACACCCAACTTTCGTTGATACTTATTTTCCCAATCGGTCCAATGGAGCGTCAACTTTGAGGAAATAGTGCCAACGCCTTTAATTTTTTTCTTCCCATGCTGTGTATTATTTGATACCTATCGAATGTCGAGTTTTTGAATCACCAATAATTTCCATTCAATGCTTGTAAAAATATCTAAGAAGAAATCCGGCAACGGAGTGTAACTAGAATAATAAATGTATAAATAGAAATATGTTGTAAAATAATCGTATAGGATTAGTCTCAACATGTAGCTCATAAATGTAAATATGTGCAAGTAATAATAATAATAATAAAAAAAAAAAAAAAAAAAAAAAAAAAAAAAAAAAAAAAAATCGAAATTGATTCGATAAACTGATCGAGCCCATCTTTCCTTTCCCCTCACAGTCACTTCTGGTTTCCGGCAGGATGGCGTAATATTTACAGGAAAATGAAGTAAGCTGAGAATTTACGCCCTGTCGCGTCGCCGTGTGCAAAATGCTATGGTATTATTCCCTTTAATGTTTCCTCCGTGCTTCGCATATAGCCGTCCTTTAGGATGCACGATGTTTGCACATATACAGTCACCTTTGAGGTTGTCCTAACCTAAGCCTCAAGCTTCTTCCTTGGTGTTCAGGTCAGCTTCAAAGCGCGGATCGTGGGTCGTGCCACATTCTTATACTTATAGATATAGATATACCGACCATTCTGTACCGATGCCTTGCTCCGTCTCAAAGCTTCGCCCCAAATTCAGATCGACGGACGTTATAAGCACAACGTCATTGATCTTAGCGCCCGAGTGTGAAGTCTATTGTTATCCAATAAAACGCTCGTTTTTCCCTATACAAGAAGAGTCAATGTTGCCAAACCGCAGACTGTTTTCCTTATTTTCTAGCCTCCTTGTTCTGCCTCCTTGTTCTATTTATATAAACACCCGGGCAAGTTCACTTTTGAATATTACAGTGAAACTAAACTCTTAAATAATGAGAAAAAGTCACGGATTTTTGATGATTTATATACACGTAAAAAGCAGTGGCGGCTCGTGTAATGTGGCAGCAATGGACATCCTCCGTTTAAACATTTGTAAAATAATCGATTCTTATTTGGTGAGGCGCTGTGCCTCAACTAGAATCGATCTTTTAGCACAGATTTAAATGGCAAAATAGCACTGTTGCCAACCGTCAAGGACGAACAAATCGGATAACTCATTATCGTGGCAAAATAGCACTGTTGCCAACCGTCAAGGACGAACAAATCGGATAACTCATTATCGTTATTACTTTTTTTAAGAGCTTTTATCAAATTAACGTAAATTTTGGAAGTTTTTAATGCGTTGCCGTCGCATTTCTCGCTAATTAAAAAAAAAAAAAAAAAAAAAAACCGACGCTCTCAGATATTCTATTCCAATGGTTTGCAATCAGTCAAGGGTGAGAAAATCAAGGAGCTCAATCTTGTAATTCGTGGATTAAGAAGTAAACTATTGGTGGAGTTAAAAGAGGGTGAAGGGAAAACACTGTTTTGCGATTTTAAATGTAACTATTTGCACTTTGGTGAATGCTGAGTCTTATTTTGGTCAGCACCGAGAATTTCTTTTGTTTTTTAAGTGAGCAAGTCAGTAAATATGCAGGGTTTTTATCTCTTCGGAGCTTCTGCGTGGATATTTTTTTTTTTTTTTTTTTTTTTTTTTTTTTTTTTAGCACGCTCAGATCGTTATTAAGTACTTACATATACATTGCGGAACTATCCCATTACAGTCTTAACAGTTGACTGATTCCATCTGTTGTTAATTCGAAGGCATACTGCACTGACGCTTTCGAATGAAGGGCTTGCGGACAGTGCAGCAGGAGCAGGGTAAGAGGGCGCCCTCCCCTCCCCTCCTTATCCCTACCACCCTCATTCTCTCCAACGGAAAGCAGTCGAATCCTGAACGGTCGTGCAAAATTGGATATTATGAACTTTTACATGGTCTATTGTTGCCAAATTTGACTGGTCCAAAATATTTTTAGATATGCAATCAAAGTGCAAAGCTAAATTATAAACAGAAAAAAAAAAACATTATAAAATGGACGCGTAAACGCCTAGCAATAGTTTTAAGCGCTTTAATGCGACCAGCAACTTGCTTGTTTGTTAAATCAGCTCTATATTCTTATATTTTCACTTCTTAAAAAGCCACTATGATGATCAATGATTTATATAAATAGAGAGGTCGCACAACGTTGTATGCCCTATTTCCTTTGCGAAGCATTCATCGGTAGTTTGTTTGCCTCTTGTCCTTCCACCTTTAATTAAAAACTACAACAACTTTCGTTGAAATTCGTATGGAATAAAAATATTGGTTGAAAAATCGCACTACCTTTATATTAGTATGTGTTGTATCGCAACAGCTAGCTGTGCATGGCGTTGTGTGAAATATTGCAACTTTGTGTATGTAACCACAGAAAATATCGATTACTTACGATGTTCACTGCAAACCCAATAGTTCGATTATTTTTATTGAATTCAAATGGATGAGACCAGCGGCAGCTCGTGTAATGTGGCAACAATGGATTTACTCCATTCAAAACTGTGTAAAATAATCGATCACTTGCAGGGTCGGACTGGCTCTCTAAATGTTAGGCCGCTCGGTCAATTTTGGGGCCCCTCCCTCCAGTCTGGGGCCCCCCTTAGACCATTTTTTTTTTAAATTAGCTTAAAACGAAGCAGTTTTTACGCTATTTCCAATTGATAATTAGAGTTCTCTGTTTCCTATTTTTTAGTTATTACATTGACTTATTAAAGGATCCAGATCGCAGCGGGCTTCTCTTGGCCCTTTTCAAACCCACTCAAATATCAGCAAGAGCATATGCTTGGCTGTGGCCTCTATAGTCCAGGATAAAGTAACTTATTATCTCTGGCGGTGCAGTCAGATGTTAATTCTTGGGGGGGGGGGGGACAAGTGACGCCACCTTTTTTCACATGCCTTATTTACCGGGGGGTCTGGGGGGTATGGAATACCCACCAGGTGTCAACGGGGGGTTCGGGGGCCCTCCCCCGGGAAAATTTTGAACATTTTACGTCCTAAAACCCCAGTTTTAATGGGTTTTTTGGGTTTCATTTGTGAGAGAACCGAAAAATTATTTATGAGATAGAGATAACATTTTAGCAGGTTTTGATTTTGAAAAAAAGGAAAAAAGGAAACCTAGTTTTTAAAAAATATAAGACATAATGGTAGACTCCTAAGTCTCGCCTCTTGCTTGCAATTAAACGGATTGTCATTTCTTTTGGTTTTCTTGCCAGTATTTATTATTTCCTTCCCAGTTTATTCTTTAGCTACTCTTTAGCTATTCTTTAGCGAGTAGGGGGGCCCCATTTTGATCCGATCGGGGGCCCCGTTTTTCACCCGATCGGGGGCCCCTTTTTGATCCATTCGCAATTTCAAAGGCTACTTTTTTAAACGGTTGGGGGCCCCAGATTTTCCAAACGTCGGTCCGTATCGTGGACTAGAGCGGACTTGGCCAGTCTCGATGCATTTTCGATCCTTATATTAAGCTATCTTAATTAGCTTACAATGGTTTTCCGTTACTGTGATTTATTTACTGGCTTCTTTGATACATATTATTCTTTTTTTCATTCCTAAATTTTTCCATTTTATCCATTCGATTCGGGGGCCCCATCGAAGTCCTCTGCGGGGCCCCCTCGGGCCTCAAAAAGCGAAACTTTAGGCCGCGATCGCGGCCTAGCGGCCCTGGCCAGTCCGACCCTGATCACTTGGTGAGGCGCAGCGCCTCACCTAGTATCGATCTTTTTGCATAGTTTAAATGGCAAAAGTGCGCGGTTGCCAGATTGCACGAGCCTCTACTGGATGAGACTGACCATCATTGCCAGTTTTGGTTTTCCGCTGAAAACCAGTCTCGATTTATGTGCCAGGTCAGCCACTTCAGAAAACTACACAGTATATCACAATCTCAAACCATTTCCAGTTAAAATATTTGCACTTTTTATCACGACGTTTACAAAAAAGAAATATAGGTGAACAAACCATGAAAGCAAGGAAGAACATAGCTGCAAGAGATCGATCTCCGCAGTGACTTCAAAAAGTTCGACTTTAGTGACCCGCCTATTTTTATATAGCATAAAAGCAATGGCTTTTTATGGAAGAGTCGTGTACAGAAATGACACTCAACTTTTGTTCGAGAAATTGAGGTTTTGAGTCATGCTTGGAACGATCAAAGCACTCGGAGGTTTTTTCGCCGTAGTCCCAAAAATATCGGCGGATTTCTCTCAAAAAGGATCGACTCACCTCTATGTCTGGAGAGGGCGGGGGCGATGAGCTCATTTCTAAGCTTCTTGAGCAGTGAGCGCACTTACCGTAGGCAGAAGGAGAGTAAGAGATGGAGCTTAATGCGTTTGATCAGCCAGGTCAACTTCGCTTTCTCTCTCTCTCTCTCTCTCTCTCTCTCTCTCTCTCTCTCTCTCTCTCCTCTTCCTCTCTCCCTCCTTCTCTCTTCTCCTCTCTTTTTCCCTCTCTCTCTCTCTTCCTCTCTCTCTCCTTCTCTCTCTCTCTCTCTTCCTCCTTCTCTCTCTCTCTCTTCCTCTCTCTCTCTCGTTCTCACTTGCTCTCTCTCTCCTTCTCTCTCTCTCTCTCTCTCTCTCTCTCTCTCTCTCTCTCTTCCTCTCTCTTCCTCTCTCTTCCTCTCTCTCTCCTTCTCTTCCTCTCTCTCTCTTCCTCTTCCTCTCTCTCTCTCTCTCTCTCTCTCTTCCTCTCTCTCTCTTCTCCTCTCTCTCTCTCTCTCTCTCTCTCTCTCTTCCTCTCTCTCTCTCGTTCTCACTTGCTCTCTCTCTCCTTCTCTCTCTCTCTCTCTCTCTCTCTCTCTCTCTCTCTCTCTCTCTCTCTCTACATATAGTCTTTTCTTCTTGCGCAGTGCTTAGATAACAAAAGGCCAAACCTGACATTTCACTCCCTCCTCACGATCGCTAAAATCCCTTTGCACGTTCATTCTGTAAACTCCAGAGCCCGAAAATGAGGGGTAAAAAATATCCAAGCTCGTCACCGGTCGTGAAGCGTGGCACCGTCGCTCAACGGGCGGAAACGACTGATTCGCTGGCCAAGAATCAGCACATTAGGATAATCTCGGAAAATTTTCGTATTCAAGTCTTTCACGGTTGATTCTATGCTCTCAATCTACCCGGTAACATCTGATGTTAGCAGGTTTAAATTGATAGTAAGTCGCTAGAAAGGCTGTAACCAAGCTTTTACTCGATACAACTGGAGAACGTAATGTTAACCTAAAAATCGGATTTTTTTGAACCACGTTGCGTCGTTCTTCATTTCACTCCCGCGCCACCCTTCGCGGCCCCACCGTTGGCATTTCTTGATAGCCCCTTTTTTCGTGTGTTTGTCGAAGGGCTTTCCTTCGCCAAGAATCGTGCCTTTTCAAGATTCATGAGGACTTTGGAAAGGTTTACTGTACTTTTTGTTTTCGCTGTACTCTTAAGGACCGATCTTTCACCCTCCAAAAAGAAAAATAATAATAATAATGAAATGGAAAAAAGATTGAAAACAAGCAAACGCTCACCACTTAATCTACGTAATACCTCTGCCGCAAATGTCTGTTGAATGAGCAAAGTAAATGAATTGATGTTTTGTAATCTATGCCAGAAAAACGACGATAGCATCACAAAGTTCTGCAAACTCACTCCTTAACCTAGGACCCTTGAAGAAAAGTTCCATCAACACTGTTCCTATAATTTTCTTTCACATGGAAATCACATGATTGGCCTGTGAATTCATACGGAAATCATTATGATGTGATTTACATATGCACACGGAAATCATTGTTATGTGATTTACACACGGAAATCATTGTTATGTGATTTACACACGGAAATCATTGTGATGTGATTTACACACGGAAATCATTGTGATGTGATTTACACACGGAAATCATTGTGATGTGATTTACACACGAAAATCATTGTGATGTGATTTATATGCACACGGTAATCATTGTTATGTGATTTACACACGGATATCATTGTGATGTGATTTACACACGGAAATCATTGTGATGTGATTTACACACGGAAATCATTGTGATGTGATTTACACACGAAAATCATTGTGATGTGATTTATATGCACAAGGTAATCATTGTTATGTGATTTACACACGGAAATCATTTTGATGTGATTTACTCACGGAAATCGTTGTGATGTGATTCACTCCCGGAAATCAATGTGATTTCCATTTTCTCTCGGAAAATTGGAACAGAATTCATGGAACTTTTTTACAAGGGGAAAAACCTCTAAATATACACGGGGAAAAAAACTACGGTGAAAATAACCATACGGATACCTGATTTTGGCACCTGCTAGATGTTATGGTAATTTTAACCAGAAGTATACTGTGTTTTGACCATAGGTACTAGTTGATGTTACCTAATTGCATGTCGACTTTACTAAAAGTATCAGTAAATGTACCATACTTCTGGTCAAGTTTACCATAACATCTAGCAGGTGCCAAAATCAGGTATCCGTATGGTTATTTTCACTAATCTTTTTTTTTCCGTGTAAGCGGACCGGTTCGGCCAGAGCGGTTTTGTTGGGAACAACTGAAAAATCGTATTTTAGTAAATAAACTAAATTTAAGCAGTAACGCACATAATATTCTTTCAAAGGGGGGGGGGGCTAAGGTTCAAAGGGAAAGCTAAGGTCCAAAGGGGGAGCTATAACCTAATATTTCAACAAAAGGCCACTATTTCATCAAAAACCCTTGCGAGGATAATATAAAATTTTGGCTTCAGGGAAAGGAGGAGGGTGGGGGGGGGCTTAGATTTGCTACTGAGTATTTGTGAGAATCTCGCTTTGTCATTTACGTTATTTGTAGCGCGGGAGATTTCAAATCTGAACTATATTGTGAGGAGTCTCTCCTGTACTGTCAGTGCTAAAGACGCGGAAAATAAACTTTCTGAAAGGTTCGTAAATCAAAACTTTCGTTTTTAACACAGTCCAATTACATGAGTCAGTTGTTTCTTTTTGTAATCAGTTTTTGAATTTCCCGCGAGTTTTCGAATTATTACATTGGTAACTTTAATGTAGTTTCCGATGTAGTTTCCAATTCGCGGCTCCACACTCCACCCGCGCGCGCATCTCGTCGTAATTCCGAAAGCTCTACCAACTCCGCGGAATTCATAAAAACCGCGATGCACGTACATTTATTGACGCGGTAACACATGTTTTTCAGCGCTGAAATAAAACTGGAAAAAAAAGCTATCCTTCATCCGAGGGAGGAGGAGTGGGACTTTAATCATAACCCGTAACTTTGAGGTGTACGTTCAACGTTGTCAAATTTAAGATTAAAATCCGTATATTTTACACAGTACAGCGTCATCTGCTATCTAGCAACGCTGCATTCCGTCCATTTAAACTCATGTAAAATATCGATTTGAGGGAGTGCACGCACTGTACACCTCCACATCGTCGATGTTTTTCATGTGTATGAATGCAACGTTGCACAGTGCAGTGAGAAAAAAGTTCCAAAATCGCGCTCGGCAGCTTTACTCGGCAAATTATCGACTTATTTATAGAAATCGTGAAAAAAACACCTTTTTCTTTTGTGGATAGGAAGAAATTGTCTTTTTAAGTTCTTATGTATCTCAATTTTTGACCGAGAAAGGCTGCCCCTGTGAAAAATTATTCAGGGCATGATGTATCGGTCAAAAATTAAGTCAAGTATAAGAATTTGAAAAGACAACCTCTTCCTTTTCACAAAAGAAAACTGTAATTTTTTCAGTTTTAAATGTCTCGATGATTTTTCGAGTAAACCTGCCTAAAACGATTTTGGAGCTTTTCTTATCACTGCACTGTGCGTTGTCAGATTGCACGCTACGCTAAACTACATTTTACGATGATTCATATGAGAATGGGTCTGTTGCGTACTTTTGCTACATCAATATAACTCATTGTTTCTAACGTGAAATTCGGCGAAAGAACGATTCGCACATTAAAAACTTTCAAAATCCACTCATTAACTCAGAAAATACCTTCCATTTTAAACAACCCGCGCTACACTAGACACTATAGCACCGACTTTTAACTACATAGATGGAACCATCTCGTTTATGTAAACATGAACAGAACTTACAAACATTGGAATGTTTCGTTTAGACGCATTTCTTATATTATTTTTTAATCTTTGATGAAAAGACCGAACAGCAAATGCACCCAATTGTTCATGTATTTAGAAGGGAATTCCATCATTTTGTAGTTACGATGTTGTTTACTTATGCACGCTGGTTCCGTCTATGTAGTAGTATACCGGTGCAAATAGTGTCAAGTGTAGCGCGGGCTGTTAGAAATTGAGGTGATTTCCTGAGTTAATGATTGGATTTTTGGCGTTTTTAATGTGCGCATCATTATTTTCGCCGAATTTTACATAAGAATCAAGGTTCTATAATCTATATTGTTGTAGCAGAAGTATGCAACAGACCCATTATTATATGGCCCAATGGGGCTATTGCACACTTTTGCTATAAGCGATTTAATAGTCAATTATTGCGTAAAAACCTCAAAAAATAACGATGGCGGCACTAAAAACTTCCAAAATCCACTCCTAAACTCAATAAACGCAGTTATTTGCGGGAGCGTAATGGTGGCCGAAGGCACTAACAATGGGAGATTCCCATCTAACAATTCTGAAACTCCATCAAGAAGTGACCAATAAGAGACTACTTTCATTTGACACCGGTCACTTGGTGTTGCGGCACCATTCATCGGATGTGGATCATCACTCTGATGACTAATTACTCTGTGAATCATCCTTGTCAGCATAGAAAGAGTGACGAAATCAAGATAGGAATCTTCCATTGTTAGTGCCTTCGGCCACCATCACGCTCGCGCAAACAACTGCGTTTATTGAGTTTAGGAGTGTATTTTTGAAGTTTTTTAGTGCCGCCATCGTTATTTGTTGAGATTTTTACGCCATAATCGACTATTAAATCGCTTATAGCAAAAGTGTGCAATAGCTCCATTGGCCCAAAGCAGAAAATCTAACAACACTGTATACGCTTGTCGCTTGTAGTCGAGTTTGTCAAGTTGTTTGCGATGCAAGGTCTCTCGGTGAAGAGTGGTGAGTATAGGAATGGGTTAAGTGCGGAGGGTTGTTAGTGTCGAGAGGGGGGAGGGGAGGGGCGGAAGGGAGGAGAAGGGGGAGGGGGAACGAAGGACAGCTTTTGACAGTGCAAGCACCAGAGGTGCGCGGCGCTCCGTTCAATCTCGAAGCAGCTTTTAAAAAAATAATAAAAAACTTCCGTGGTTTTATTTTTTTTATTTTTTATTTATTCTTTTTTTTTATTTATTCATTTTTCGTGTAAGTACTCTTGATACTTCAAAATATAATCCACACACCCTCTATTATTTTTCTCAGCTACTTTTTTTTTCTTTTATTTTTTTATTTTATTTTTTTTTTTACGATATTTATACCGTTTCTCACAGCGGAATGGATGAACAGTGCAGCGGTGTTATATTGAATTTGAAAGTAACTCATCTTCTCTCTCATCCTTCTTCTTTTTTTCGCTTTTCTGTATCAAAGGCGGCTCCTCGATAAATCATGAAAGTATCGCACTATGGTTTGAGATTGAAAACAAAATTGGCCAAAACTCACTGGAAAAAAAAAGTCACGAAAAATCATAGTTTTCAACCTTCTAAGCTTAATGTAAAACTTTTCAGTGACATCTCTTTAGGTTTTAAATCATTTATTAAAAGTGTTCTCTATGATTTAAATTGATCTTGAAAGTTTGTAAATGATGAATTGATGACATATTTTACTTTCTAATTTTTGGCTAGTTTTTAAACATATTAGACCATTGTGTGGCGTTCATAGAGGAGGAGTTGGAGTATCAATATCTGGAGTTGTGAAGTTATCTTTATAATGGTTCCATTCCAAAGCGTTCCCTTTATACTCTCGATTTCCTCGAGGTAAATCTTCAGCTTACTTTTACCGACGATTCCGTTCCTCCGAAAGCGCGAGTGTTTCTACGAAAGTCAAATTACTTGCTAAAAGTAAATTCGTTCAATATTCGGAGAAAACGAAGCTTGATAGGTTTCTTTGGTGTGATTATCCCGATGGTGAATCCACTACAGAAAAGGCTTTTCCGTCGAAAACTGTGAGAAGCAAGCCAAAAGTTCAAGGGTCATAATTTCAAAACGGGCCAAATGGTGTCCCAACAAGAATATATTTTTAAAAAAGATCAAATAAGTTCGATGTTCCGATTTTTAAGTCGAAGGAACTTAGTTTTATGAGGAGCAATACTAATAATTGCTTTTAAAGTTATTTAAATACTAATTTTAATTGTTTTATGGTTCAAAATGTCCGTCGGTTACGCGTCCCCCACACGAGTTTTTGGTATTTAACCTAAGCTTGTTACCATATTTTGAGGCTGAAATGAATTTTGAAGATAGTGAAAATGCTCAAAAAACTCCGTAGAATACGTGTAAACTACCGTTTTTTACGAAATTACTTTTCTTCATGCCATAAATTGTGAAAAATGGTTGTCCCCCGGTTCCAAAAGGTCTGTCGGTTACGCACGGATTTTACTGTTTTACAACATCTTAAAAGTTTATTTTAAAGGGAAACTGGGTAACTTACGATTTTCTCAACCACGCTTCAACGTTCTAAACAGGAATCATCAACATCTGTGCAAATGGATTTTATTTGGAAACGATTTTCACCAACAAATCCGATCTCGTGATTTGCCTATGGTCCTAGTCAGTGGCACTTAAATATACGAAAAAGGTTGGTAATACAGTAAAGTTCCACCCTGTAATTTTTAATTCAATTCAACTACCGTAATTTGCTTTAAAAATCAACATCAGAGATTATTGTAACAAGTAATGTTGTTTTTATTAAATACTTGAAATAATCGGTTACGTAACCGACAGCGTAACCGACAATCGACAAGTTATTTACCATTAGTTCATCATGCGTTTCCGGCTGTTTCCGCGGTACATGAGAAATGTCGAAAATTTAGCGGAGCCCTTCGGTGAAAAGTCTTCTCTGGTAGTACTGAAGGTAAAAAATTACTCATTGGGTTTAAATTTTGACTTGAAATTTTCACGGAGCATGCATGCTCAATTGGCCCGATTTGAAATTATGACCCTTAAACAACGGAATATCGTAAACTGATTCGACTGCAGTAGCGTATAGAGTTCGTTTCAGAAGTGTATAGGCGCACCTAGACCGGTAATCTTTGGAATCTGCCCAATCATGAATCCATACTACAAAAAAGACGTTTCCGTTTTAAACCGGAAGAACTAAGCCAAAACACAAACAACGGGAATATCGTAAACCGATTGGCGCACCCAGATCAATAATCTTTGGAGCTTCCTTACCTCATCAGTTCTCACATTTCAAGGTGAAAATTAATGAAAGTTAATTTCAGCCGTGGCTTCGATTTCGATTCAGGCTCGAAAATATTGCTTAAATTTTTTTGCAACATTTTTTCTCGCACTCTCAAGTTAGAAATTGAGAAAATATTGCGATGACACAGATGTCTGTCCGTCTGTCTGTATCCCAGCATAATTTTTGAACCAGTGATCCACGTGCGTCCAAATTTTGAAGAAAAAGTTACTTTTAACTGTCCTCAAAGGAGATGTTTTGTTGTTTCGAAATTTTAAACCGTGAATAAGGTATGAAGGATAACATTTTAATGGGTAAACATGTAGAGAAAATCGACACATTTCAAATATAGCTGTTTGAAGTTTGATTTTTGCAAAAACATTCTGCAACCAGCCTAATTTAACCTCTTAAGGGGGGCCTGGCAGTCTCCCCCAGAGCGAAAAAGGGGGTCGGGGGGACTCCCTCAAAGTAAGAAAGGAGAGTCTGGGGGTTTCCCCCAGAAAATATAAGGAGTCTGAGGGTCCCCCCTCAGATTAAGTTTGTTGTGAGGAAGTGTTCGTGGGGGTGTTCCCTACAGTTTATTTTATCAATCATAGTACTGATTAAAATCTTTTCTGAACAATCATCAAAAATGAAGAAAATCAATGGATGCAATTTATTTTTAAACCGCATCGCTAAATAAAATGAATAAACATCTAATTAAAACAGCAAAAACTTGAAAGATTGCGAAAAACTTCTGCACCCTTTTCCCGGATGCGGAAGTTGCGGTAGCGGGAGAAAAGTTGGCGCGAGCAGAGAGTATAGGGCTGAAACGATTAGATTCTTCATAACCTTTGTAAAGCGGGGGAATCGTGAGGGGTTGGCAGAATATTTTCTGCGGGTTTGTATGCAACTATACAGTATGTCCAAAAAGTCCGCACCAGGTTCAAGTAAAAAAAAAAAAAAAAAAAAAAAAAAAAAAACACCACGTACATCATATCTCATTCGTCTAAACAACAAGTTTGCTCGTTAGCTCGGATCTCGCATAATTTCTCATAAAAATCATTCGGTGACTCTGTCGATCTTAAACTGTCCAGCTGTGACTTATTATTTATCGAAATGAAGAACGTAATGAACTAAAATCGATATAAGGAACGTCTTTTTCGACTTAGAGGCGTCTGTTAACCCATTAAGGACCAGGTTAGTTCCAGAGAAAACAACTCCTCCATTTCTAGAGGTAAGGTAGTTAACTGTTCATACTTGATGGAGTTGGAATTGCCTATCCGACGAATTGAAGGCGCCCGGCGAGACCTTATCTATTGTAGTGTTTTCATCTATATTTGCGTTTATCCGGAATGAAGACTAAAACAATGTGAATTAGACTAGAGGAGAAAAACGAGTATACTCGAGCTTGGCCCATAAGGGGTTAAGGACTTTTGAAACATACTATATTCAGTGGGAGAGGAATCTCATTTTGCTAAAGTTGAGAATAGTTCACCGGTCTGGTCTAGCGGTCTTGCTTCCATGCAACCCATACCAGACCCCCCCCCCCCCCCTCCCTGCTTGTTTTTGCGCCACGCTTCAGATTGCGGATGTGCATATTGCAGTTACGAATCGAACGCGCGGTTTCTGCATTGCGTTTGCGGAGGAGCTGAACCAATAGCCTTTTCCATTGAAAAGCGGGTAATTTAAACGGACCAATCAGATGGAGTTTCAACGAGCGGGCGAGTTGAATGGACCAATCAAAGGGAGGTTGAATGAGCGGGCGATTTGAATGGACCAATCGAACAGGGATTTAAGAGAGTTTTCAGTTGAAGTTTCATTGAAATCTTCGACATTCCCGCGCATTTTAAGGTGCTGACAATTTTTAAAATGGTGTGTATTCCTCATCCGTTCTATTTGCTCAAAGGAGATACTTAAAACTTTACTTACCTGAAAATTATAAAATTCTGTGAAGAGTGGTTTTTTGGTATAAGAAACCCGCCACTTGTTTTAGGATGAGCGAGTTGAATTTATTAACTCACGGTTTTTACTTCCTCACAACTAAGACGGTTACAGTGGCGACGCGTGCAATCTAGCAACGTTGCATCTGGCTCATTGAAACCCATGAAAAATTTAAACCCCGGAACGATCCAGGAATCGCCGAAATGGACCATATGCATTTGAAATCACTTTCGAAATGGGTTAAAATTTGGGAAAACAATATGCCAAATTGTTGCCAGATAGCAGTGCTTCGCAATGTGCAAGGTTAGCAATTGAGAAAGAATTGGGATGGCGTAGACGTCTGTCTGTATCCCACCCCGGTAACTAAACCCCAATCTTTTAAAAATCGTCTATATGCATCAAAATTTTGCAGAGAAGTTGCTTTGACCATTCCCCAGATGGGATTTTTTGTTTTTTCAAAATTTTAAATTATAGGCAAGTTATGAATGGTAAAAGGTTTTCATTAAAATTACTGGGAAAATGAGTAAAATGGGAGAACTTAGAAAAAAAAAAAAAAAAAAAAAAAAAAAAAAAAAAAAACTGGAATGTTTCAATAAAACAGTTTGAATTAATTTTAATGATAATGTGCAAAAACGTTCTGCAACTAGCCTGGTGTAACATTAACCCCTTAAAGGGGGTTCGGGGGTCTTTCCCAGAATAGTGTAGGGGGGTCTGGGGCAGCCCGAAATATAGGTAATAAGGGTCTGGAGGTTCCCCAAGATATAGGTTGAGGGTTGGGGTCTCACCTACAATATTAAGGGAGGTCGGGAAATCACCCACAGTATTAGGGGTTCTCGGGTCAACCGCCCTCGTAATTAAAGGATGGTGAGTCTACATCAGAATAAATATGATGTAAAATTGTTCGTGGGTATCACTACAGTTTAATCTGTTATTCTTTCTTATCCGAAACTCACGAATTCTCAGAATTTTATTTTCCAAGTTTTTCGAGATACACTTTGTGAACTTGAGTCGATGCCTAAGGACTGAGAAGTCCGACTTGGAGTTCTAGGATAATATAGAAGGAGTCTGCAGGAAACTGCCACGTGTCCGAGGGGGGCTTGGAGTTTCCAAAAACACGTATAGGGACTTAGGGTCGCCGAAATAATCCCGTTTAGTCGTCTGCGGTTGTCTCTAAACAGGAAATATTCCATTTATTATTCCGTACGAAACTCAGCATCACGGGAAGTTTTTTTGCAGGCGAGTTTCTCATTTTAGTTTTTTCACTTGGTTCTTAACGGACTGAGAAGTCCGACTTGGAGCTCAGGATGACAGAAGAATGCATTATGCAGGAAACGTGCGACGTGTCCGAGTGAAGGGAAGCTTGGAGTTTCCAAGAAAATACGTATCGGAAACTTAGCATCGCCGAAATAGATCCCGTTTCGTCGTCTGCGGATACTGCGTCTCTCAGAAAGCGACGGAAATATTCAATTTATTATCCCGACTCATCGGTCAGCCAGCGCTCGGGAAGTTTTTGGCGGGACAACAAGTTTCTCCATGTTTCAGTTCTTTTCCCTTTTTTATTCTTTTTTATTATTTTTTTTTTTTTTTTTTTTTTTTCGGGACCGAACGTAATCTAGAAAAACAATGTCTTCGTGGTAGTTTCGCTCATGCGAAATACAAACTTCAATACCTTACAGTTTTTCATTCTTCCCAATTATTTATTCATTTATTTATTCGTCCATTCCTTCCTCCCGTCTTGGTTGAACAGCAAACTTTTGCCTCAGCGATTTTGAGCTTCTAAAAACGTCATCAAAATGACGCGATAAAGGTGATGAACGCAGCTAAATTTACTGGAATTTACTCATAATGGGGCTCTTGCAAACTTTTGCCGTGAGAAAATGAATAGTACGATTTGATGTTAAAACCAGCGAAATCACGATAATCACACCGAGAAAGTCTAAAATTCAGTAATAAACTCACATAACTGCTATAACGGCAAGGTTGTAATGATGGATCAACTCAGGTATCATGGGAGATTCCTGTCTCTAATTTGTCACTTTCTCTACGGAGACACATAGATATGTTTCAATGGGGCTCTCGCAAACGTTTGCTAGAGGGGATTAAAGAGTTGATTCTTGTATAAAAACCTGTAAAAATGACGATGAATACACTAAAAAAACACAAAATTCACTCTCAGAATCGGGTTTAATGGCGGAGAGACGCAGATATCATGGGAGATTCCTATCTAAATTGAGACATATCTCTTAGAGAAAGTGACAAATTAGACAGGAATCTTCCATGATACCTGCATTGAACTGCCGCCATTACGAACTTGACGTTTTTGCAGTTATGTGAGTTTTTTACGTGATTTTCGCTGGTTTTTTCATCAGATTGGACTAAAGTCTTTTCCCCACAGCAAAAGTTTGCTAGAGCCCCATTATTTATTTGTCCATTCCTTCCTCTCGTCTTGGTCCAACAGCAAACTTTTGCCTCAGCGATTTTGAGCTTCAAAACACGTAATCGAAATGACGCGAAAAAAGCGACGAACCTGCAGCTAAATTTACTGGAATTTCCTCCTAATTTCCATCAAAAACTTGGTTTCGGATGCATACCATTCAACCTCGTATCTTTCGTTCAGATTCTATATTTGCTTGGAATCTAACATTACCGTCTTATAGCTGTGTCAGTGATGCCAGATTCGGGGTGAAAAATCCGTACGCTTTACATTGATTTAAATGGGGACGATACGGCTTTGTACCCTCGATCTGGCAACACTGGCTGTGTTCAATTCAAAGGCGGATACAGGAGTTTGTTTTTCATTTAGGATCGGAAAATATTATCCATTTTCACAAGTTTCCGGTTTTATCCTGCGGTAAAATGTGTAGAACAATGTGTGCTTTTGAATGTATACTTGTGGCTCTATTCAAAGGAAAATGGTGGTACATTTTTCACTCTATTAAATTGTTTGATACATTGTTGCTTTCTTTTTTTTGTTTTCAGGTAAGATGCTCTGTGTTTTCTTTAAGAATCTCTGTGTTTGTCGAAGATAACTGCACGTAAGTTTTTGTTTTGTTTTTTTTTTTTTCACACAAAAAAAAACATTAATTTTCTTCATCTTCTTCGTGCCCTACGTATATAGTTTTTCTAAGTACAAATAAAATTAATAATTAATATAATAATTAATAGTGATAATTTTAATATAATTGATTTGTGGCATTGCGTACGCAACGCAAGTAAAGTGGATTACAAGATTTATTCGTGCTGAAATTTTATGTAGACGTGTTTACGTGTTTTCTTGTCTTGTTTACGTCAACGAGCTATACATTTTATCTAGAGTGCAGTGTTGCCAGATCGAGGGTAAAAAGCCGTATCGACCCCATTTAAATCAATGTAAAACATACGGCTTTTTCACCCCAATCTGGCAATTTTGCTAGAGTGCTAGTCTAAAAGAGGCTGGAACATGTTTCGATCCCGTGTACACCGTCTCCGTCACCTAACCTATAAAAACAAGAGAATGAATGGAAAAATTACTCGGTTAAACCTAACCTAAAAATCCCCCATGATGGTTGCGCAGGTTACCCATTAGACTGCCATTCTAGATAATTTTATGTAGCTCGTCGGTTTACGTAGTCACGTTACGCCATTTAAACCTCGTTAGTTTAATACGTATTTAATAATACGTTCCGCGCGAACGGAACATCTGTCTCCTTGCATTTCAGGACCAATTTTTGATCGGCTTTCTTTTATAATTTAGAGCAGTGGCGTAGCGTGCAGTTTGGCAACATTGTATTTTGTCTATTTAAAACCATGTAAAAGATTGAAAGCGAAGGTGCGTTCACCAAACACCCAATATTTCGATCTTTTTCATGGGTTTAAACGGACGAACTGCAACAGCGCCAAATTGCACGCTACGCCACTGATTTAGAGGTAGATTTTGGAATTTCTTCGGGCGTATTATGTCATTTTTGCACAGTTTCGCGTATAGAACCCATTGCTTATAACACAGACAAAAAACAGAAAGAACGCTTTGGTAGCGCTGACAAAACCTTTTGGTTGAAAAATGACCCAGCAAAAGCTTTCGTATAGCTAAACAAAGGTTTTTATATGCCTAACTAAAGAGATGTTTTTGGATAAACCAAAGATTCGGTTAGCTTTACTAAAGTCTTTCGCTTGGGTCCAGTGGCGTAGGGTGCAATTTGGCAACATTGTACTGCGTCCGTTTAAACCCATGAAAAATATCGAAATATTGGGTGTTCGGTGAACACCTTTGCATTCGACCTTTTATATGGGTTTAAACGGACTCAGTACAATGTTGCCACATTGCACGCTACTGCTTCGGTCATTTTTCGACCAAATTGAGGTTTGGTCAATGGTCAGCACTACCAAAGTGTAGTTGTCGCTTTTTTTCTATGAATCAGCGTGGAAAAAGTTTGTTCTTCAGAGTACAGATTCACCGTAATAAAGAAGAACTTCTATTTTAAAAACTAAAATATAGAAAAAAAAAATAATGAAAAATTTAAAATCAACTAGTATTGTTAGAAACTTAGAAAGAAAACTTTTGCTCTCAAGACTTTCTTTCAGAAGCGATAGTACGTTTTTTTTTACTCATGGAACGAGATTGGATGCGTAATTAGATGCGATCGATTTCTCCGCGGAGCTTTAAAAACATCCCCTCGCACTCCCTGCTCCACGCGGCTATAAATTCGCTCGAGGAGCTTATAGCTCTAATTAGAGCAAATTAAAACGTTATTATAATAAACAAAGTTTGCATCCATTTGTGAAACTCTGCTCGCAGATTAGCCGGAAATTCATTGCAAGGAATGATGAGAGGGATGTTGAGGAGAGAAAGGAGGGGTATCACGAGGCGGGGGGGGGGGGGGGTTGGAGGGGGAAGGGGGGAGAGGGTTGGAGCGGAGGTAATGAATTAGAGCAACGACAAAATGAAGGATTGGTGCTGCTTCGTTTAATAAATGTGTTGCAGTGTTGATACAAAACGAAGGAATTAATCGCCCGCGGCGTTTATCGTTTTTATACATCCCCCGGTTCTCTCCCCCGCGTTCCCTTTAATATTAAAATTTTCCTCCGTTCCTCGTTTCGCTATCTCATCTTTACATATTGTTAGTTCCTATCGATATCGTTTACTTTTATTTATGTTTATTTGTTTAACTTTGTAAAACTTTTTTTTTTTTTTTTTTTTTTTTTTTTTTTTTTTTTTTTTTTTTATATTATTGAATGAGGCTCTTGCAAACTTTTGCTAACGAGGATTGAAGAGTTGATTCTTGCATAAACACCTTAAAAAATGACGATGAGCATAGCCGTAGCCAGGATATTGTCTTTCTCTCTTACAGCCCATTTAAACGAATGTGTTAGAAAAGGACAGAAAGAGGGGCTGAAGTCACGTGACAGCCCCTATATCCATCCTTTTCTAACACATGCGTTCAAATGAGCTAAGAGAGAGAAAGACAATATCCAGGCTATACGGCTATGACGATGAGTACACTACAAAATCACGAAATTCGCTCTCAGAATCGGAATTTAACACTACCGGAGGGCTTTTTTTTTTTTTTTTTTTTTTTAAACATTTAATTTTTTTTAGATTAGTTATGGATCAAACATGGTTTCCATTACAATCAATGGGAATGGGTCAAAAAAAGGGAAAATATAAAATTTCTAAAGTGGATCTTTGGATCTGGATAAAAAAATATCAAAGGGGGGTCTGGGGGTCTCCCCGAGGATATCGAAGGGGGGTCTGAGGGTCTCCCCCAGAGTAATAAAGGGGGTCTGGGGAGTCTCCCTCAGATTAAATTTGATGTTAGAAAGTGTTTGTAGGAAATTCCCTGCAGTTTATTTTTCTTTCTTTTTTTCTCTCTTCATTTCAGTGTCCAATTAGCTTTTCGTCTAAAAGTCCAGAAATTTTGTCGGAACCCTTGAATTTTGAGTCAAGCTTTGATAGAATGATGGAGAACAAGTTTGTTTCGTATCGCGCTTTACTACATTTCTACCGTTAACTTTCAAAGGGCTCGTCGCATTGGAAAATGGGTGACTTAAACAAAACAAAAGAAATAAGACAAGTTTTGTTTGAACTTTTGAATTAATTATAAAACAAGCCATCCTTATAAAACTTGCTGGAAAAGACAAAGAATATAAATTAACATCAATAATTGCGTTCTGCCAAGAGTTCTTCGTGCCATCTTCCCTTCCAACCCGCGCACTTGAACCATAGCTGGACAGAAAAAAAGAGTGCATCCATTTTATTTTTTTTCTAATTATAATTTATTTCGCTTCTTTAAGGGCGAGCTGAGTCGTTAAATACTTTCTGCCTTTTTAGCAGCGAGAAATTATAACAAAACCCGAGTGCTTCAAGAGAATGGCTGAAGCGGTTTTTGCCACCGACTGAGTTTCCTTCTGAGACAAAATATTAAAGCTCAAAGTATTCTTTGTTTCATTTTACCCATCAAGCTATTGTTTCACCTTGAGAAATGTAAAGAAAGAATAGATTCGTGATCTACACAAAAAGCTGCTGCAAAAAATGTCTTTTGGAATCCTTTCTTTTTTTTTTGGTCGTGTAATTAAGAGTGCTTGAGATTTCTAGAGGGAGGTTTGTGAAAGGTCTTTCACAAATTTGCAATTCAAAAAACGGTTTAAAAAGAGCGCTATTTTCTACTTGAGTTCTCAAGATTGATTTCATGGGGGAGACTTCTAGGTGGCTCACTTCCCAATTCGGATTCATCTTTCGATTTTTCTTGATTATCGGTTACTGCCACTGACAGTGGCGTCGCATGCCATCTGGCAACAATCCAACTGCTCCATTTAAACTCATTAAACATATCGAATTTTCCTTGTGCACTGTACACCCCCTGAATTCGATCTTTTACATGAGTTTAAATGGATAGAATACATTGTTGTCAAATTGCACGCGACGCCACTGGCCACTGATGAGCATGCTCAACGATCCACCCTGACTTGTCTTGAATCTTCCTCGAATTAGGTTGAGTCGAATCTGGATAAAGTTTTCTTTGTCTCCGGAAAAATCGAAAAAACTGCGTCTCTTAAAAAAAAAAAAAAAAAATCTTCTCTTAAATCAGTGGCGTCGCGTGAAATTTGGCAACAATGTATTCTATCCATTTAAACTCATGTAAAATATCGAATTCAGGGGGTGCTCAGTGCACAAGGAAAATTCGATATATTTGATGAGTTCGAATGGAGCAGTTGCATTGTTGCTAGATGGCACGCTGGTTTAAAAAAGGGGCATTCGGGGAAAAACTTTCGTTTTAGAATTACGGGACCGAACGTATTATTAAATATGATCTTATCCAGAATTCTTACGGATTCAACGATTCTTTCTGGTGAATTATCAGGACGTTCCTTTGGATCAACAAGAATTCTGGTAAATTATGAAAACGTCCAATCGGATCAATGCATGAAAGCTGGTAATTCAAAATGTAATTTTATGTACGCATGGCCGTAGCTATAGACAATTTTTCTTGAGGGAGCCAAATTTTGGAAACTCCACTTGCAAATTTAGCCACTATCAAACGTGGTTTTAGGCTCACACATAATTTGATATTCCTTTGTCGTATCAAAACGAAAAAACAGACAAAAAAAACTAACAAAAACAAACAAAAACAAAAAACCCCATCAAATCAGAAAAACCAATCATAATACATGTTTATTTTTTGCTACTCGTATGCACAAAGAATACATCGTAGGATATGAAATAAGGCTTAATAGTAGGCTGATTTCTTTATTCGTTTTACATTTATTTGAATTTTTTATTTTTTTCTTTCTTAATACTGTATTTTTTTTTTCAACATCGGATTTTCTGAGGGTGGCCAGCCCTCCTTTCCCCCTGGCCTGATTGTAGCTACGTCCATGTTTATAGGTTTGGAGTGAATCCTGTGTTGTCACATCGCACGAGCCGCCAACGGTAATCACTCTGTCAACCGATTGAATCGCTGATGGGTTTTGGAATTGAGGCGGTAGCTGGAAGAAGGGCCCATAGGCGTATAAGCCCTTTTCGCGGAGAACACGTAAATCGATTTGTCATATACCCTCAAATAGTCATCCTAAACATTTCGTGAAAAAATATGAAGTTTTGAAGGCAGGATAGCGATTTGAAGATAGTGATTATTGGATCATTTACATTGGTATAACGAAAACTTTAAAGATGTTTTTCTCAAAACTCGATTTTTGCCCATGGGCCCTTCTTCTAGCTACCGCCTCAATTACAATAAATTCACGCAAAACAGCAATCCTTGTATAATCTGACACCACTGGCTCATACTCTGAGTACTGAAGCCACCGCTGTATCACCGCTACGCTATGGCTTTCAGTCGATCGTCATTTCATTAACTCATAACCTCGTCGTATATATAAAATCGAGAGAGAGAGAGAGAGAGAGAGAGAGAGAGAGAGAGAGAGAGAGAGGGAGAGAGAGAGAGAGAGAGAGAGAGAGAGAGAGAGAGAGAGAGAGAGAGAGAGAGAGAGAGAGAGAGAGAGAGAGAGAGAGAGTTAATTAATTTCTTTATCAGGAGGTGTGTTGCGTGTTGCATTGTTTCCCGGCGAGACAAGAGAGGCAGACATGACGGCGGGCGGGATGAAATTTCAATGGGCACCCGGTTGCATGCCATGTATCGATTGTGGTGGGGGGGGGGGGGAGAGGAGGGGGGTGACGCGCTAGTGTAGTAGCTACAAGTGTGTGACACCGTGACAGTTTGGAAAATGACCCTGTGCCGTGCCCCTGTCCCTGTGAGTTTTCCCGCCGAAGCGAAAGCGAAGGGGCGCAGTCCGCGCAGTTGACCGACTGTTGATTGTTACACATTACACATCTCCCGCGCTCTGACTCGCCTCATTCCCATTGTTGTCATTTATACCGGAAAACATCCGAATTTTATATTTAGTTAAATAAGAAAATCGGATAATTTCTGCCGTAAATGGCAACAATGTAGCCATTCCATCCCGATCGCAGTGACAAACCGTGGACATTTCATTTTGTTTTCGGAATAGAACCAATTTAAATGCAGATTGGTTCCTGGTCTTATCCCTTCACAAACCCCCTCTCCCCCCCCCCCACCGGTCATACGGGTTCGTGGCAACACCAATCCGCGAGGACGAGAGTCCTCCATTTACCAAATTGTCCCGGTCATTTTCAGAGGGTGTCTGATGCTGGGTCGAGTTAGGTTGGTAATGTGTTGGTCAGTGTTGCCGCATGTTTTCGGAAAATCCAAAATTGTTACTTTGTGTTGAATGGAACGGAATTGAGTAGTTTCAAGAGATCTGAAATCAAAGGTCTTTTTTTGTGAAGTAAATTTAAAAATTTTAAACTTAGAAATGTCACAAAACTATAGTCATACACTAGTCATATGTATACTCCATGCCCGACCCCTCCTATTGACTCGATCCACGGTGCATCGCGTCGCCCCCCCCCCACCCTCTTTCCATCTCAAAGAAGCCACGGTCGCGCTTAGTTCTGCAAAGAAAAATTAATCTAAAACTTTCTTTGGGATGATATCATACCCGTTTTCATCTGTAAACATAGCTATCAATAAACGAAATCCTTATAATTTAAAGGCAAAATCTTTCAATTTGTTAATTTCTTCCAAGATTTTAATCTAAAAATTTGTAAGTTGGAAATTTTTTTTACTTGGCTTCATCACTCTTTGGCCTTGGTTTCAAAAAGTGGCTTCATTATAACTCAGGCGAAGCTCTGCACAAATAAGATGAGAACCGTCGTTTTTTTTTTTGATCCGAACATTTTTTATTTTTTTTCCTCGTAAATTGGCCGTAAACAGCCTTTGGCATTTTCAATGAACGAAATCTTCAATTTAAAATCAAACTAGCAAATAATAAATCTTAAAAACTCGTAAGTTGAAAGATTTTTTCCTTGGCTTCACCGCTCTCTCTACCCTTTGTTGTAAAAATTGGTTCTTGCATTATTATTGCGTCGAAGCTTTTTGTGCAAATATGAGAATTGTGAATCGTTATATTTTTGATCTAACCATTTCTATTATACCCTCTTAAATTGGTTGTAACCAGCCTTTGGTATTTTTTCATCTCTATCATAGGGTTTTTGCTCGCCTTCAACTATTTCTTGTGAATCGTAGCATAATAGAAACAGGATACGGATTCAAGACTATACTCCGTATCGCAGTAGTAGATTCAGGAAGTATATTTCGCTCTCTGAGTCCATTTAAACGCAAGTGTCGGAAAAAGATATAGGAAAGACGCTTTCATGTGATTTCAACCGGTATCCCTGTCCTTTTCTTAACACATGCATTCAAATGAGCGCTGAGAGAGAAACGTAATTTCTTCGATACTTGGCACCCCACCCCACTCCTCCAAAAGCTTTTTCCTTTGAATATCAGAATAATTTCGATCACCAATGAAAATGTCCGCTTTGCGATGACTTCAGCGTGACGTTTGAAGTCAAAGTCTCATCCGAGTGCTGAGAACCTTAAATTAAACTTCTCTTTTAAAGCCGATGGAATTGCTATCATGTATAATTCGACTGAAGCCTTGCAAATATCTCAGTCGTCTCTGCTTTTATTAGCTTCAGCAAGTCTTCAGATCCACCAACCTTTTTACTACCTTTTGCACGAGGGGCCTTTGATTTGTATATGCTCTTCTGGTCCCCCGACCCCCCCCCTCTCTTAGCACTCCGTCCTTATGTCTCTCCCCTCACCCTCCGACTTCCCCACCACCGCCCCTTCTCCATTCCGTCCTTCCATCGTTACCGTAATTATTATAAAGCAGACGCTTTGAGAATATAAGGACCAGTAGCGCACCGAGAGTTTCTTCATCTCTCTTTCTTTTTCATTAAAAAAAACGTATGTTAGACAAGGATGGACAACGAGATAAAACCCCCTCTTTCTCTCCTTTTCCTACTTATACATTCAAATGGGAAATGAGAGAGATGGAAGAGATTCTGGTTGCGCCAGTGAAAAAGATTATCACCAGTGATGTCATCCGCGTATCTTCTCAGGGATTTGAGCTTTTGACTGCGATTTCCTCGCCTCGCAAGGTCTGTTGACACAGGGTCAAGCTGTAGAGTATTAGTATAGACTATAGAGGTTCCATCTTTCAACAGAAATTAATTGTTTTTCTGTAGCGTGTTTTCAATTTTAGGGCCAGAAAAATTCACCGTTTATGGAATACCAGAAACGCTGATTGGAAATAACCGATCGCGGTGAAACTCAGTGCCGGTCCAATGCACTATAAGGTCTGAAATCGAAAATAAGTGGACAAAAATCAGTGGAAAACAGTCATAAAAAATCATCGTTTTCGACCTTTGAAGCTTGTTTTAAAACTTTCTAGTGGCTTATCATTCTTGCTTCTAATTACCATGGTTTAAAGGGTTCTCTTTGATTAAAATTGGTCTCGAAAGTTTATAAATGATAAATTTATGAAAAATTCACTTCCTGATTTTTGGTCCCTTTTTGATGACATTAGACTATAGTGCATTGGAGGAGGAAAGACTAGGCAATCGCCTAAGGGCATAACTTTCTGAGGGACGCCTTAGAATTTCCGTTTTGGGGCCGCAATTTCGGTGATTAGTTATACTTACATTTATTTAATTATTTTAATTGTTTTTATATTTCAATCGAGATTTTCAAGCGCAATCATAGGCTACACATGATTCAAATCCTCTTACCCGTAAAAGTCAAACAGAAAGGACAGTGTAAAATTTTTTTGAAAAGCACAAAAAAAAAAAAAAAAAAAAAAAAAAAAAAAAAAAAAAAAAAAACCACTTACAATTGAAAATAGTTCGAAATTCGATCACAGCAAATCAAAATTTGCCGGGGAAAGACTCCCGAGTCCCGGACCCCCCCTTGGGGGATATGTTATATCAGGGGGTGCTGTCCAGAAATTCGCCTGAGGGTGCCAAGTAGGCTCGAGCCGGCCCTGGCGAATAGTTAAGAACTACTTTTCCAGAACTGAAGTATGATCAAAACCTTTCCATCGATCGGCTTCAGGTTCCGGTTTTGCCGCATTCCAAGCCGGACAGCTCCCTGTTCGGAATTTGAGCGCTGCTCGCTCACGCCAACCTTTTCCGTGCGGGATTTACATTTTTCAAAGTTTATATACGCGAACCCAATTTTTCTGTTACCCGCATGTATTTTACGTGCCCACGCCCAGCTCTAATGAAATTTCCCAACTTCACCTCCGTCTTCCTTCCCACCGCCACTGAACTTAATCTTGTTTTCTTAGTTTCAATTATTTTCAAAGCAAATAATTGAACAAAAGGAAGAAGAATAAAAAAAAAAAAAAAGGTAGATGGAATAGAATGAAATTATAGTCGCGCTCATCCTTTCTTCTATTTCCATCTCCTTGTTCTCTTGTGTTCTCTTTTTTCTCTTTTTTTCCTGTATCCGTGCTTGATTATATCTTATCGCACTTGCAGCGGTGAACAGTGGGTAAAAATCATAGATTTATTGCCCAAAAATCAGCATGGGTTTGAAAGGACCCACGAAATGATTGTTTCAAAACTTTCAAGACTGATTTTGGGCATTTGTCTGTCCTTTCGAGTGGAAAAATGTAAGGTGTGTGACCCAAAGGTGGCCCGGCTCTTAAGGTGGCCCACCCCAGCTTATTTCAGTTAATTACACAAATTGACGATAGTGTGCGTTAGTGCGGAGTAGCAGGATGCTATCGCTTCCCCCACTCCAAAGATGAAGAGCATCGGGGGATTCAGTCGGCGCGGAACATTGAAACGTCCATTTTCGCAGGCTAATTTTCATGGAAGTAAACAATCGTAAAAGCTAAACCCTTAAATTGATTCCACCTTTGACTTTCAATTCATCATAATCATTATTATTTCTGGTGTAACTAGGGTCTAGATTCCTTTTTTGAACTATAAAATAGCATTTGAATAATTATTAATGAGATTTAAAAGGGGGTGTTTACCTTTAGGTGCATCAAAAATATTAGGGGTGGCCACCTTAGGTGCATGTTTTGCGCGATGTCAAAACCCTACTTTTTTCAAACGCAAAAAAAAAAACCTCAAAAACAAGCAAAGTTTAAAAAAACGAAATTAACTTATGATAACCAACTGTCTTAATAGTAAATTGACATATTTAGTTTTTTTTTTTTTATCTCTCATGCATACGTACGTGCATTTGGCCCCAAGCATAGGTATGGCCACCTTTGGGTCACTTACCTTACTTTTTGTACTTTGGTTCGAGTGTGTATGCATGACTTCAGTTCTTGGTTTTAAAAACTATAATTTCCTTAATTTCAAATAGGCCGCCAAAAAGGCAATTTCTACTCACTGTGTGACAGTAACATTGTCAGAACATATTTGCCAAATAATGCTGAGTAAAGTTTCACCTGCTTTGTAAGAAATTTAAGTTTTTGAGAACTAGGCGATTCGTCTCTTTTAATTACCGTTTATACAATTGCTGAATGAGTGTCACTATTTGAAAATTTTGAATTGGGTCAGAGAGCCTCGCTCTAGCCTAATCCTAGGAGTGAAATGATCCGAAAAAACTTCAATCGTTTTCGTTTTTCAGTTTATGTATTTTTGTTTTTGTGTGTGTTTTTATTTTTTTTTTTATTTTTTTTTTTATTTTTTTAAATACCTTATGTTGATGAAAGATCTTGTTGATTCTCAATATTTTTATTAAAAATCCATACAATCGTTCAAAATTTTAACAGGAATTTAAATGACGAGCTTTTCGACTAAACACGAAATGTACCCGTTTGTTTTGCTGACGCTCAATCGATCGATCAGATATACCGTTTATCGTCATCTTAATGGTTTTCAAATGGATTCTATCAATCCAGCACTCGCCGATCAGATAGGTTTCTTTGTTTACATTTGTGTTTACGAAAAAATGGCAAATTTCTTAACCTCATCAATCAAAATCGTACCATTGGAAACTGACGGCAACGTTTCGATAGATCACTGGAAAACTAGTGCACAATCTATTCTGATATATCGCCGGAACGTCCATCGATTGGAAAAGAAACGCATCTCTTTTAACGTCAATGTAAAAAGTAGGCGCGTTTTCCCTCGAAAGTGCAATCTGTGCCATGAAAAAACCTATTTTTCATTGAATCAAATGGGAAGTAGGTGCATTTTTCTTTAGTAATCTGGCAACTCTGATTGACAGTTTATGCGAGAGAAGAAAAAAAAGTTGGAAGAGCCGCTCTCAAGATTGTCCCTGTAATCTGGATTCATTTTTGGAGCGAGGCGGGAGTGATTTAATTTGAAGGAAAGGATTGCATCTTGTAATCCTTAATACGCCGTATCCCAAAGTCCTCAAATCGGATTTACACTGCTTCCCCGCTTTCCACCTCCGCGAGGCCGCGCTTGTCCATAAATTATTATTCCTCTTTTTTATTCATTCATTTATTTATTTTCTTCTTTGCCTCCTTTTTTTTTTTTGTCGTTTTTTACTCGCGAAAAAATGCGCGCTGCGCTCTCTCGCGAATCTCCCTCAATTAGGCAAGCCGCGCGGTTCGAAACATCACACAGTAGTCCAAATGTGCAGATTTTTCAAACTTGAGTGTTTCGTTTTAAGTTAGAGGCTCTACAACTTTGTAATCTTTGTACTGTTAGAGATGTTCACTCTGAATCCAGTTACATAGAAACCACGATTTCTCCGGGTGCACGGCAGTAGCGGCCCGTGAGATTTGGCAACCATGCATTTTTCCCCATTTAAACTGAGGTAAAAAATCGATTCAAGCGGAGGCTGGCAGCCTCCTCAAGTTTCGATTGTTTTCCATGTATTTAAATGGGATAAAACACTGTTGCCAAATCGCACGAGCCGCCACTGGTGCACGGATGGGTAAAAAAAAAAGACTGGTAGAATTTACCATCTGCATAGTTGATTTTGGCGTCTGATAGCAGGTATGGTTTCACCGTATCATGGTAAATGCAATTACCATAATCTGGTGGAATTTACCATACTTGATAGCAGGCTCCAAAATCAGCTCAGTTTTTTTTTCTTCCGTTTTTTTTTTTTTTTTTTTTTTTTTTTTCCTCCGTGTGTTTACTTTTCGGGGTGAAATATTTTCGGATTGGAAATGGTTCAAAAAATGGGGAAGAAATAGTCGTAATGTGCAGTGTGCACACCTACGAAGTAATACAATAACACTTCACTGAGTAGGCATGCATGTACACACTTATCGATAGTATTTTCTACCCTTCACTCCGTGTGACCTTTATTTACTACGTATGCGGATTATAAGTGTCAGTGGCGGCTCGTGCATTTTGGCCACAATGTTTTCCCTCCATTTGATTCAATGCAAAAAAATCGATTCGATAGTGAAGCAGCGCTTCACTTGCAATCGATTGTTTTACATGTATTCAAATGGAGGGAAAGCATTGTTGCCACATTGCACGAGCCGCCACCGATAAGAGTACCCTCATTTTTACGTTCGCTCTTTTTTTCAGCCCGGCAGTGGCGGCTCGTGTAATTTGGCAACATTGCTTTTCCTCCATTTAAACGAATGTGAAACAATCCATTATTCTCCAGGAGGCTGTCAGCCTCCTCAAGATTCGATTATTTTACATAGATCTAAATGGACAAATTGCATGGTTGCCAGATCGCATTAGCCGCCAATGCACCCAGGATTTTTCCGCCGCTTTTTAACAGTGTATGAACCATAAAATGGTTTTGAATTTTGAAATGGCATCATTTAACCTCGGTTCACGTTAAGTTCTGGCAATTTTTTTACTCTGATTTGTGACCGCCAAATCGGTCATCTCTACTCACAGTCATACAAGGATGCAATAAATTGTCTTTCTCCTCCTTTTTGAGCACATGTGTTAGAAAAGGATAGCAAAAGGGGCCTTCAAGTGACTTTTTCCTGTATCTTCGTAATTTTTGTCAACTCACGTGTTCAAATAGGAAGAGAGAGAAAAATACAATTTCCTGAATTCACCTCTGTGCCTACAGTGCGTCGCACACGGTTCCAAAACATGCATTTTTCTGGACTTGAAAAGTTTTTGTTTTTTGCTCCAGAAACGTTTTAAAGTCGTTGTTTTCTATCTAAAAAACGTATTATCTGACTCATTTTAAGCTTTAAAATCGTCTAATAAATTCAATTTTTAGTTGTCTTGCCATTAACTGCTCATAATTTCGATTTTTGTCTGGGATAGAATATCCGGAAAATTCCAATTATTTGACCCATTGTGCGCTCCGCCGTTAAAAGATTCTAATCTATTACTTTTCCCCACCCTCCGAGGCCTTCTCGTTTGCTTTCCTCTAGTTCTAGTCCTTTTTTCCTTCCTCACTCCTCTATACATGGCCTTTCTCGAACTTTATCAAATCGGCACAATTTGTAGATCTAAAGCTCCGTGTTTACATGGCCTGTATTTTTTTTTTTTTTTTTTTTTTGCGTCTGGTTTTCTGCTAATTTTATACTCTAGTATTTTTCCATTTCGAGTCAGTTTTTTTTCTTCTCTTTGATGAAAGTTGTTCGGACCTCAGCGTCCAGCGCAGCTTTTCACCGAAATTTTAATGAGAACTGCATTCGGTCGGTCTTTTTAATGCATGCATGCCTGCCGCATAGTAAGCTCCACGTTCTCTTTGCACTTCGAGTCTCTGATCTATTATTCTGCCCTTCACGTGTTTTGTATTTTTTATGTCTCTCGGAGGGAGAAGTGTTGATTTTTTTCCCCCCTCCCAAGCATCATATGCATGCATGTACTTGCACTTTGCAGCAAACGGAACTGCAGCCAAAGGGGTGGCAAAAAAAAAATAAGGGATGCCAACCTCTAGAAAATTCCACTCGGAAAAAAATCAGGTCTTCATATTTTGTACCACGATTGCTGGAAAAGCCTCAGCTACCGGTTATAGACAATATTCTGACTAATTTTCGTTCTTTCTAACACGGTATATAGATTTTTTATCCTCTACGGGGGATATTTTACTATCAAGATCTGCAAATAATCTACCAGGCTACTCAAAAAATCTATACCATGGTAGAAAATGCTCGATCGCGGTTGCTGAAGCTTTTTCGGCAATCCTGGTATAGAAAATATGAAGACCTGATTTTTTTCCGTGCAGTCAGCAATTAAATTGTTATTTCCAAAAAATAATATGCTTGTAGAGAACAAAAAGGCTAAACTTTTTTCATGTCAGAAATTATTTTTGAAATTACTAGAAATTCTGACGAATGGTTTAGCGGAGTATTGCAAATGACCAGAATGGGTCTGTTGCAATATCATTGAATTCAATATCATTTGAATTATCATTGAATTGATTTTTTTTTTTTTCTTTAAAATCTCTAAAAGGTCTAAAACGAAGATTTTTTATTACTTATTTCAACTTTAGTTTTTCGCCAATTCTTGTCAATCTCAGACCATAGTGTGTCGGCTCTCATGAAATCTGTCAACCATTTTTGTAATTTAAACCCTTGTAAAAGATCGTTTTTTGCAAAGGCAAGATTACTTCCCCAAGAATCGATTATTTTACGCGGATTTAAATGGAGGAATTAAGTCGTTGCCACAATGCACGTGGTGCCGCCTTTTATCAAATCAACTCCAATTGAAGCAATATGACAACAATTTTGAACCTACCATTTTTTGCAATTTAAACCAGTAGTAAAAGATTGATTCTTGCAAAGGCAAGATTGCTTCCCCAAGCAAGAATCGATTATTTTAGACTAACGTCGTTTTGCCACAATGCACGTGCCACCAATCATCAAGTCAACTCCAGTTGAAGCAATATGACAACACCTTTGAGTCTAGCTCTGATTCACTTTTATGAGGACAGAAAATATAAAATTGCGGCTTCTGCGTGGGGCTCGGTGGGGAGTAAAGAGGGAAAGGGTTGTCGAGAGAGCTCATAACCATTAAGCGCCTCCTCCAGGAATAATTAGATTCAGCCTCTCGTATATCACACGTGCATAGCCGAATGCACACGTGTGAAAAGTAAAATACTATGGCACCCGACTCGTAAACTCAACTCTTCCGTGAATTTATCTCCATTGTGTCGCGCTGGGGTTTTTTCGCGCTTCAATTTAATTTGTGACTATATGCATCGCCATGCACATTCGAGTCTGTATAATACATTCTGCACCCACGCTGTATATATTTATAGTAATATTAGTAATGTGGTGTTCAGAGTTGGTTACTTTTTTCTGTGGCAAATTTTTATTTATCTCTATTTTCATAAAAAATAAATCAAACTTACGTGCTGTATCTAATCGAGACTTTATCGACTTCAGGTTATTTAATTCATTGATCAAGCGACGATGGCATTTGTTCATTTTATTGTTTTATCTACAAAGGCTTTTTAACATCCGTATAAAATTGCAAAAGTTTCAAGTTGCTCTATTGGCTCACGTTTGAAAAATGTCTCAGAATAAACAGAAACAATAATTAAGAAATTATTGAAAAAAAGAAAAATTAAATTAAATTATTACATTATTTTGTTTAAATTAATTGTAATTAAGGAGTATGTACAGCTGAAAGTAGAACGGGTGGATCAAAAATGAAAAGACAAGCAGACTATATAGGTTTCAAAGTTGACTTCAGAAACTGTTTCTGCATGCAGTATGATCTTTCAAGCCTATATTGAGCCAGGATACAGTGGCTATACAGGGTGGGCCAAGAGTCCCGGCACCCCTCCATGACTTTTGAACGGCTGCAGATAAAAGAACCAAACTTGGGGGATGTTTATAACTTAAAAGAAACTATCTTTTGAGGGGGTCAACATTTTGGGGTCCCTCCTTTAAGGGGGGTAACCGACCCCAACACAACATTTTCAAACGGCCTTTCCTATCTTGTGATACATCATTTGAAAGATGTCGTTTTATAAGTGCGAGCGCAACTTGACCGATAATCTGTGGAATTTCCCAACCTTATTTCTTATACTAAACGGTAAAAATGAATGAAAATTAATTTAATCGTCTGCTTTTCATGGAGAAACCCTTTAAAATCAAAAAGTCTAAGTCGTCGGTAAGTTGTTTTTGATATGAAGGAATGCAAATTAAAAATTCGTCAGAGGTCTGCGCCTACATTTTTGAAACGATAACTCCGACTAGATACTCCATCAATTTTAGTGCTGTTGGAGTTTTTTTTTTTTTTTTTTTTAATTCCATGCTGCTTAGATAGTTTCCTCACTCATTTATGAATTTGGGTTTTTGACATCCCCAATTCCCATCCCCATTTTTGGTATACCCCTCGATTACTTTTCAGTGAAACTCAGATGTTATTGGGAGAAAAGGTTTTGAAGATCAAAAACTTGTTTAAGGAAATAACATATTTGTTTCTCGGAATTTTCAACTCAACAGTAGGATTCGGCGGAGAAATATGTCAATCGCCAGTATTGATTTTCCTCCATTTAAAACAATGTACAATAATCGATACTCGTGGAAGCAATTGCTTTCGGAAAAATCGATTAAGTATTTTATACATACATTTTGACGAATCGTGCAATTTTGCAGCAGTATTTTTCCTCCCTTTAAACCAATGTAAAATAATCAACACTAGAGTCCCTATATATGAAAGAGTCTCGCCATACGAGGTTCCATCTCTGATTGGCTGCTGAAAAGTGAAAAAGCAGAAGGGGTCTATGAAGCCTGGAGGCGCGCCTCTTGTTTACATCTTCATGGAACCATCTTCACTGCTGCCCAGCTTTGAGGAAAATTTCGGCATTTTTAGCTTGTACTGATGAAAGTTGAATTAGCAATTAATGAAAATGTGTTCAGAACAGAATAAAATCCACGCATTACTTTTAAAACAGGTAGTGAAGCCAACGGGTATTGGAGGTTAGGTTGACCTAACAAAGATTACTTCCACACGAATGCATGTATAAGTAATCTTTGGCGGGAGGATCGTTGGATAAAAATGTAAACAAGAGGCGCGCCTCCAGGCTTCTCAGACACCTTCTTCTTCCTCACTTCTGTTCACGTGTCTTGACTCTTTCATATATAGAGACTCTAATCGACACATTCCAGAAAAACAAAGATTATTTTACTTAATTTTAAATAAAGCAAAACCAGTTGCAAAATGGCACGCTTGACCACATGTACAGATTGACCGTCATTAAAAAAAGATGTAACACGCATATCCATCCACTCCGTCCAAAAGCGCAAAAAAAAACTAATTTGAAAACCAGCAATTCGAATCGGAAAAAGGGAACTGAATCAAGTTTCGTAAACGTGCTCACTCCGAGATTCAATCTCAATTGTCGCTTAAATAAGCCACTAAAGGCGGGAAGCAACATAGTACACCGACGTCCGTTGGAGAGCTGAGTGCTCATACAAGCAACAAGTCGGTAATTGCCTTCGCGGCGGCATCGGCAGCTCGTTTAGCGGTGCCGATGATCGGTGAGCATGCGATTAGATGCCGTCGAGTCGTTGCGGCCGATGCGCCGGAGCGGAGGTGGGGACACTCATCGGTGAGTCGTTTAGCGATCACAATCGGAAAGACGCGGATGCTCCTCTATTTTTCATTCATGTTCCGATGGTCGTCGGAGATAGAGGGATGTTTCTTATTAGGCGCGGCGCGTGGGGGGTAGGATAGGCAATCAGCGTTACTCGACAGTGCAGCGCGTAGCATCACGCCAATCGCGCGGCTATCTTCTACACCCCCTCGCTCAATGCTTCTCCTCCTTCACCACCCGCAACAGCGGCCGCGCCTGACCGCTGATGAAAATGGGAGGGGTGAAGCTTGCGGTGGATTGTGGGAGGGGGAGGAGGAGGGGGGTGTTGATAACGCGGGTCAAATTTCATTTGAAGACGTGCGAGATCATTAATTTCGAACCTTGGCGCGTCAAGCTTCAAGCAGCCGCGCCCTGCTTTGCCCTGCCTTGCTCTCGCCGTTGCGCTGACAAAATCAACAACCCTTTTGTCCTTCCTCACCACGCCTCGACTCTCGCGCGAGCCTTCGCCAGCTTCATTATTTCCGCGCGTCAGCCCTCCAGCTTCAACAACCCCCCGTCCCCCCCGTCCCCCACGTCCCCCCCCGTCGGCCCCCAGGCTTTGTCTAACCCCGTCATCCTTCCTGTCGTTACGATTTCTATGAAGCGCTACTGTTGCACGAATCACGTCTGCAAGCTTTGCCTCCTACGGTAACGTTCCAAAGAAAGAAGTGCAGTTAGTTGTGTTACTTATTTGATACGGACTCCTGACGAAAGATGACGATTTTTACAGTGTGCTTGTAAGGAGGAATAATTGTGGATAGACTTTGCCGAAAAAACGACACATAAGCGAAAAACGCGCGTTTGAAATATTTTGACTGTGGCTGTTGCGCACTTTTACTTTTAACGATTTAACCCTTTCACAGGAAGTGCTACACTTGTGTATCATTTTATAGTACATGGGGTTCAATGGAATTTAAATAGACATTTTGCAAAATACTGTGTGACCCACCAAAATTTTTAAAAATTGTCCTCTTTCGAACATTCTAAAAAACGTCTAAACAAAGAACCATTGCTTACTGCTAATTCATGATGCTGCTCGTATACAGTGAGACAAATTTTCCCGGTAATTCAACTGGACGTCTGTTTAATACTTATTTAACCGGAATTCCTATTGTTTCAACAGAAATTCTTGTTATTTTAATAGGAATTCTTGTTGTGTTAATAGGAATTTCTGTTACTTGGCCGGAATTCCTGTTGAAGTAACAGGAATTTCTCGTTAAACTGACAGGAATTTCTCGTTAAACTAACAGGACTTCCGGTAAAGTAAGTATCAACAAGACGTCCGGTTACGGCATCAGGAAATTTTTCTCACTGTATTGTTTGTGATCGTGGCCGAATTCGCCTCTGGATATTTTATTTTATATTTTCGTTTGAAACTTTGCTGTACCCACATCTCTTATCGATATTGCTCCTAGAGTATGTCCGTGATTATGGCCATGGCCGAAATCGAGTTGAAGCCAGCCAAAAGTATCTTCATTCATCAATTTCATTCATTCCCACTGACAACACTTTTATTGTAAAACCGTGTGTACTCTAGCTCCCGTGCTCGTGTTTGTACGCAGCGGAATAATTCCTCATCGCTAGACTTTCTTTATTCACGTAAGTCGTGATGATTTATGCTTTCGGTGGGAGTTTTCATTCAGACCTTTTTCTCCACTCCCGCTCCCACCACCTCTGGACCACAAAAATATGAATGTGGAAACGTGGACTATGTTTGACGTATACATACAGCGTGATCGAAAAGTCAGTGGTCACTGCGGGTAACTTTAGAAAGGTTGCACAAAAAAAAGAAGAAAAAAAAGCAACTTGCATTTACAAGCTAATATTCTTAAGATATATATATTTTTTCTAAGGTATGATAAAAATCTCCTGAAGGCCTCTCAGATGGGCACGGGGGGGGGGGCAGCATTATTTTAACAGTACTTCTTTTCAAATGGCGACTCCTATCCTGCGATTTTCGTCAGATGAGGCGTTAGAGATTGACCACTTTGGCGTAAATCATGGTCTTTATCATTGTTTATTTTCGAAGTATCGATGATCAATCGATTTTGACCTACTTACCATTAAAAAAAAAAAAAAATTAAAAAATGAAAAACGAAGTGACTCTTACTATTCTAAAAAAAAAAAAAAAAATAAATCAAAAATAAAAATTATATAATGAGCACTTTAAGGAAGAAATACTGTTTGTAGACCGATCTTTGAGTTTTTGGAGTGAGGTTTGAGTATAATCATGCCCTAAAACGTATCTCAATGATGCAAACCTTAGTTTTATTTTCACCTGCGACCGTTCAAAAGTTACATGTACTATCGACGAATTAAAGATTGTCGCGAGATTTTCACAAGCTAAATTTAGCCTTCAAGGTCCTGGTTCGGCCACTCTTCTTACTCCTCAGAGACCCAGTGCGGGTGGGGCGGAAAAGCCGTTGCAGATCAGTCCCAAATTAACATCCATAACTGAAAATTCGTGACAATCTCGCGACAGTCTTTAATTCGTTGATAGTACAGGACGCTGACTTTTTGATCACCCTGTATTCATGTTTCCGAGCGGAATTATTATACATTTGAAACATTGTAGAGTGGACGGAGACGGGAGACTTCGATGGTGGTGGCATCCAGTGTTGCCAAATTTCGCGGTTTTAAGTTCACATGTTCCACATGCATTCAAAAGAGGAACGCTCAGATTGAAGCTCCTGGTAGATTTGGCAACATTCGGCGGCGTCGACGACCCGACTTTGGCTCCTGTGCCCCATTTCTTTCATTGAGAAACATCTTTTCATATACGAACGACGTTAACACTCGGCCCCTCTCCGCCTCTCGACTTTAGTGATGAGAACGCCGAGCATTCGTCACTTTTCTCCCGCCTCTTTTTGAAGCTGATTTATTCTCTATCTCCGCCTTTACCAGGGGCCAGGGCACTCACACTGACAGTGAGAGAAAAGTGCCCAAAAAAAAAAAAAAAAAAAAAAAAAAAAAAAAAAAAAAAAAAAAAAAAAAAAAAAAAAGAAGCTAGAATTTCAAAGAAAACTTCCCGAGACGAAATTTTGGCATTTTTGTAGAAAAATGGCTCGGTATCAATGGTCTGAATTTTGTTGTTGTTGTTGTTTTTTTTTCTTGTTAGCATATGATTTATTTATTTATTTATTTAATTAAATTAATACAGGAGCCACCCTTAAGGGGGCTATGGTACAGGTCAAAGAGATAATAAACTATGATACAGGAAATAAGTAGGAAATAAATTCCAGTAGAAACAACGAGAATTTTTCTTCGGGATCTTTTTAATCGAGTTCTGGCTGTTTTTAGAACTTAATTCTCCGTGCAGGTTAATTAGAATATCTCAAGTACTGTCGGGAACAAAAAGAATGTCAGATAACTATTGGAAGATGGCTACCCGCATACCTATCTTAATGGATTTAAACATTGCAGGTGGCCTATCTAAGCCAAAATCTAAGGAGTCGTCTAACACACTGGCGCAATCAGGATCTCTTCCATCTCTCTCATTTCCCATTTGAATGTATAAGTAGGAAAAGGACAGAAAGAGGGGGTTTTATCCCCTTGTCCATTCTTGTCTAACACACGTTTTTTAATGGAGAAAAGAGAGAGATGAAGAAACTCTCGTTGCGCTACTGGTCTAACATTATTTTTGTTCCCGACTGTACCTTAAGGGGTTCAAAGTGCGTTTTTTTTTATCTCGAAATTTTATTAAAGTCAGCGTTTCAAGAGGTGCTGTAATTTACTAGTGTTCCGTGTGTGCTAGTTGTTTTTTTAACATGGCAACAGTGATCTATACATGATCTACATCCACTAGAACGAGCAAATCTCCGGACCCCGACGCAAGAAACACAGCGTTCATTCATTCTTGAAATAGCCTACTCAAAGCTGTGGAGCTCGATAGACTCGAAGCATTGAAAGATTATGTGTGAGGGCTCACATGAATCAGAAATCATTGCTCTGAAGCGTTGCATTTTGTGCATTTAAATCCATGAAAAAGGTCGAATCCCTGGGTGCTCTCTTTTACGAGCAATTTATAATTCGACCTTGTGCATGGGTTTGATGGGGCAAAATGCGCATTGTTCCCCTATTGCACGCTTCACCTCAGTTCTTTCGTTGGCACACGTTTTAGAGATTGTGATCGTGGCGGTGGCTCTTGTCTTACGATCTATCGATGTTATTTTCCATTTAACCCAATGAATAATAATCGATATTTTCCATTTAACCAAATGAAAAATAATCGATATTTTCCATTTAACCCAATGAATAATAATCGATATTTTCCATTTAACCCAATGAATAATAATCGATATTTTCCATTTAACCCAATGAATAATAATCGACACCGCTTTCCTTTAAACCTTAGAAAAGCGATACTGTTGCGTGAGTTCGGAATGCAAGAAATCGAAATTCGATAACTCACGAGCCGTCATTGAGTTGTGATAAGCGTTGTTTTTCCATTCTTTATGTTTGTGTATGTTATAAAAGTGATTTTCAGGTGTCTCTATATGTAGTAGGCAAAAATTGAAACGGGACTGGAAATGCGAACCAAATCATACATTTTTACAACCTCAACCTGCAAAAACTTTTCGTTTATTACCTATACTTGGCATAGAATAGGTTGATTTATGTTTCTAATTCCATGTAAAAAATCCAAGAATTCAAAAGAGTTTTTATCTTTTTTTTCTTCTCCTGGACTCTTTCTCCCCTTTCACTCATCCAATTCTTTGTGTGTGATGCGAGTATTTTAAACATGAAAAAAAACAAAAAACAAAAAAACTAAAAAAAAAAACAAATAAAAAAAAAAACGATGAATATCTAATCCATTAGTATATTTATTTTATTACCCCTGCATACTTTCTGCTTGAATAAAATTCCTCTCTTGATGTGATGCTCTAATTTCTTACTGTTTTGAAATAATTTATTTTTCGCCTAATTTACCAGACTTTAATTTTTGTTATTTTGTTGCTTTGTTTCAGGTAATGCTCCTTCCTTCTTTAGTTGAGAATCTTTTGAAATCCTCCAAAATCCGCAACCGCTTATAGTCTTATACACTTAAACAGGTCGTACTTTGTTTTGTTTTTTTGTTTTTTTTGTTTTTTTTTCTTTCAAACAAAAATTCATATGTAGTAACCTAAGGGGGGGGGGGGCTGAGTCCGCTATTTTGCACGAAACGAAGCGATCAAGCAAGAATCGATCAACCCCATTTCTTGGTTAAAACGACATCACGTGACTAATTTGAGGGTTCAAACGACGGAGTCATGCGTCTGAAATGAACGACTCAAAGGACCTTTCAAATCCGTCACGTGACGTCATGCCATGCCGCCAAGCCTTTTAAACCAATGAGATTGATCGATTCCTGCTATCTCGTTCTTGTCTCGTCCATAAAAGCAGAATCAGCCTCTTAGTAATAGAAGTGTCTTGAGAACCGATATGAAGTATCGACTTTTCGGATACTCAATTGAACCTCAAAAAGGTCGATTCTTTTTGCTACACGGAGAAAAAAAGATTAGTGAAAATGACCATACGGATACCTCATTTTGGCACCTGCTAGATGTTATGGTAAACTTGATCAGAAGTATGGTGCATTTACTGATACTTTGAGTAAATTCGACATGCAATCAGGTAACATCACCTAGTACCTAGTCAAAACATAGTATACTTCTGGTTAACATTACAATAACATCTAGCAAGTGCCAAAATCAGGTATCCGTATGGTTATTTTCACCGAAGTTTTTTTTTTTTTTTTTTCCTTGTATTGGTTCTAATGGAGTAGACATCGATTCATCGCTACTGGCGGATCCAGGAGTTTGTCCTTCTCTCTCTGTTTCCATTTGTTTTGAACTTTAACTATGGTGAATGAAGAGAGAGCTATGAAAGACATCAAATACTTGGGAGAAATGAACAAATTTTAATAGGTATAAACTAAATATAAACTAAAATGTAAACTTACAGAAAACAATAGGTTATGAGATGATATTTTTTGATTGAAATTGATAATTGATGATTGATGATTGATTGGTGATTGATTGATTGAATTTGAGGTGGAAATAATTGATTTCAAAGACAAATTATGGAGCTGAAAGACACAAGCTTGGTCGACTGATCTTATTATTTTTTAGACTGCCAAAAACTCTCCTCACTTTTTCTTTCTTACGTTTCCATAGAAACGATTCCCCCCATTGTAGCCCGAACACCATTAAAATGCGTGTGTTAGAAAAGGACAGAGCAGGGGCAGTCACGTGATTTTTCCCCCCTCTTCTATCCTTTTCTAACACATGCGTTCTAATGGGAAAAGAGAGAGAAAGGACCATATAACTTGGATCCGCTATAGTGTTCATCGCTTTGTGAAAAATCAAGATCTGGCAACACGAGCGATGAGTTGTGAGCAGCAGTTGAGTGTTGAGTACGTGTTAACAATCAATTGCTTGAGCGCCGCCGCGCCGCTGCGCCGCTCAAGTTACTGAGAGGCTTTGACACGACAGGGCTGCGCGCGCGAGCTCTTAAGACTGGCTTAATTGAGCATTAAAGGGCTCCACTACACCAGGAGACGCACCTCCTCAACGCGCGAGACTTGCAGTGCGGAGTATGAAACATCACTTGTGCGGGATTGAGTGGTGGGGTGTCGGGGGGTAGCAAGCTAAGGATCTTAAAATTTAAGAACTCTGTAACTGCGTTGTCATATCCAATATCCATATCCGCAAGTAGATATACTTATACAGATATACCAGTTAGGTATTTCAGAGAGCCTCACACTATCGGCACTTGTGATATTATGCCTCAACAAATTTAAATCGATGGAAAATAGAAGAAAAATTCATCAAGAACAATTTCGATGAGAGGAATGGGTCTTTTGCAAACTTTTGCTACAACGATAAAAAGTGTCTAATCCCATGCGAAATCGCGTGAAAGGTGTATTGGTGACATCAAAGAGTCACCAAATGCGAAAATAAACTCACAAGAGGCGTTTAATGCGATCCAAGATGGCAAACAAATATCGAGCAACCTGTATGCATGCACCACGAACATCCAAGGATAGCCAACCTCACAAAATCGAACACAACCAATCACAACGTAAACAAACGCACATAACCTCTACCTCCAGTGAGGTTGTCAGCGTTGGCCATCCTTGGTTGTTCACGGTGCATGAATACAGATTGCTCGATATTTGTTCGCCATCTTGAGTTTCATTAAACGCCTCTTGTATGAGTTTATCATCGCATTTTATGACTTTCTGATGCCACCAATGAACTTTTTATAGGCGATTTTACATTAGATTATACAATCTTAATCGTTGCAGCAAAAGTTTGCAACAGACCCATTCCTTTTGAAAGTCCTAGTACAGACAAAGGCATCACAATCAAAAACAGACGTGCAAGACATGGGTGAACACAGGAATCAGCCGGGTCTCTCTCTCCTCCCATTTGAATACGTACGTTAGAGAAGGACAAAGATAGGGGCTAATGTCACGTGATGGCCTCCTCTGATATCCTTTTCTAATGCTTACATGTGTTCAAACGGCCGAAGAGAGGGAGAGAGGGAGGGAGAGAGAGAGAGAGAGAGAGAGAGAGAGAGAGAGAGAGAGAGAGAGAGAGAGAGAGAGAGAGAGAGAGAGAGAGAATCCTGTATCAGCCCATGTTGCAAGAGAAATAACCTGCTCGTAACCTCCTTGGAAAATGGTTTCCGACGATAAAAACGGGAAATTATCGTCTGTAGTTTGAATTTAAGTTACAATTCAAATCTTTTCCTCGAAATAAAAGAAACGGCAAATCTTAAGGGAAGCAAGTTTTAGCACCGTGAAACAAAGGCCACTCAACATGACAATCATGAATGGAATCGGTCGATCAATCCCTTTTCCACCGAGTGCTCTTGAGCGATAAAGGAGGGATCGAATTTTATTGAGCTTTCAAAGTAACGGTTCGTCGGGAGGTATAAAAATAGATAGAGCCGAAATCGGCGTCCTTCCATTTGCGAGTTTAGTATCGTTTGAACTTTCGCGTCTCGTTTCGTCTCGTCATACTCGGTGATTTCCAGATTTAAGGTGGAATAGGGACTAGGGAGGCCTAAGTTTAATTAGGCCAGGTCGCCGCAGAAATGCAATAAGTATTTATGGCTCGTCCCTGATTCCCTCGACCAATTTTGAAATTCAGACAAAGTCCTTGACTTCAATAAGAAAACGGGAGCAAATATGCCCCCCCGAATAATCGAGTTTCGCCATGACTGAACCAATACGAAAATGTCGATTGTTTGGGGTTTCAATGGGGCAGTTGCAAGGGTCTCAAATTTTGTGTTTTTTTTATAAAGAAAATGATAGTACTTAATGAGCTGAGAACAATGGTGCCTTTGGTTTTTTCCTGAGTGTCCCAGTTTTGGAGATACGCACGTGTGAAGTTGTTAAAAATCGTATGCGTAGTGACGTCATTACGCGGAATTCCCATTTAAAGCAATGTATTTTAAGCTAAAATCTCATCTCCGGAACAATGGGACTTACATAGAAACCAAAGGCATCTTTGTCCTCAGCTCATCAAGTACTTTCATTTTCTTTATAGTAAACAAAACACACCCACAACATTTCAGACCCATGCAACTGCCCCATTAAACTTATACAGATTCGATTTTTTAGGTAAGTTTGAACGAAGAAAATATCGATAGCAGAAATTCAAGATCTGGAAGTGTACAAGAGCCAGCCAAAAATTCACTATCTTTCAAGAAAAGTGATCGGTCATGTGAAATTTTTGCGGCGATTCGAATATTAGTTTTTTTTCCCCCCAGCAAGTATACAATGGAGCTGTTGTAAGCTTTTGCTACAGGCGCGTATTAATAGTTGATTATGGGGTAGAATCCATTTTTACCTTATTTTATTTTATTCGTCTAAAAGTTCATTTAATTGAATCGTAAAATTGATTTGATGTGACTATTACGAGCAGGTCTCTGGTGGTGGAAAGCAGAGCGACAATTTGTTTTTTGATGACATAAAAAATGGTGATAAACGCTAATGTATTACTTGACCAGTGTTATAAAGCTGAGGTGTAAATTATATTATTGAGGGTGTCTCCTGTCCCGTCACGTCGCGTCGAGTCTCGCTGAGAAAGAATGAGGAATCGAAAGAACTTTCTGGAGACTAAATGGGCGTCCGTCTAGCGAACTGACTCAGCGCACATTGGGCAATTCCGTAAATTATGAGGCGCAGAAGCTGGAAATCCGTGTTAATTCTCAGTGGTGACATTTTCACCAGTCAAATGAGTCCCATTGCTCAACTTATTTTACTACGCGGAACAAAATGCGTTTTTAATGCTTTTAAGCTTTTATACTTAAATTTCTTTGGAATTGTGAACGAGGATGTTTCAAGCCATTTGCAAACTTTTAGGAATTCTGCTTACATCAACCTGCTTACGTTCTTTGGACTTTTAGACCCATTTTTTTTCCGGGGAGTCCATAACCAGTGTTGTACACGTTTCTAAGAGGGAGCACTGAGAGAAATCACCTCTTTAAAAACAAGGAAACACGTTAAATTGTGACAGTTTTTCCTTGCACGAAGTAAAGTTCTGTTGCATGAAGGATAATCACTGTCACAACAAGGAATCTTTTACTTGTAGCAGCAGACATTTTCCTTGGGTTAAAAGAATTTCCCCTTAGTCAATAATTCACTGTGCAGTTTCTTTAACACATACGGAATACACCTTGGATTAAAAAAAATAATTCTCTCAGTGAGGGAGGCAAGGTCAAACGACAATTCGGTAGTTTACCGTTCTTTTGAGGGCAATTTTAAAATTTATGACCATATTTTTTTGCCTCCTCACCCCCATTGCGCTGCCCGTGCCCAGGAATACCATCTTTTTTCCCTCCTACCCGAAATCTGTCCCTGCGGTTTTGTGGATCTAATAATGAGTAGGACGTTATTGGGCATCATTCCACATGGCCTACAGGGCGTTTTCGGAGGATGTCTCAATTCGATGACCTCTTTCCTTCTCCCCCCTTTTTTTACTTTTTTCCCCATACTAATCTTGTCACCCAAGCATAGGTAACCCCCCTCTCCACGGCCTTGTTATTTTTACACGGAAAAAAAACTACGGTGAAAATAACCATACGGATACCTGATTTTGGTACCTGCTAGATGTTATGGTATAATGGTAACCAAACATATACTATGTTTTGACTAGGTACTAGGTGATGTTACCTGATTGCATGTCGAATTTACTCAAAGTATCAGTAAATGCACCATACTTCTGGTCAAGTTTACCATAACATCTAGCAGGTGCCAAAATCAGGTATCCGTATGGTTATGTTCACTAATCTTTTTTTTCCGTGTGTATGCTATTTTCTAAGCTATTACTTACTATAAACGGAACTTTTTGCTATGGACATCGCCGTTTGTGTCGTGACCAGTGGCGTCGCGTGCCATTTGGCAACCATGCAACTGCTCCATTCAAACTCATTAAATATATCGAATTTTCCTTGTGCACTGTGCAACCCCCGATATTTTACATGAGTTTAATGGATAGAATTTATTGTTGCCAAATTGCACGCGACGCCACTGGTCGTGACGATATTTTGTAACATTCAAGTATCGACTTCGGTTTTTTTTTTAAAGAACCATGCAACCAACCGAGACTCATCGAATCGCCACTGGGCGACGCGTAATATGTACAAAGTAGACGTCCAAGGAATGGGTAAAGGAGAGGGTACTTTTCAGCGTCGTCGGCGTCACGTCTAGTTATGGAATGCTTCCGGTAGGCGGCGCAGCTGTCGCGTCGCGCCGCGACGCGGGCGGGTTTACGCGGGTCATTTGCATCTATTTAGCATTCAGAGCCCTCCAAGCCAATTTTAAGCGATGCGACGATAGTGGTGTGGATGGGGTTCGGGAGTGAGTGGGGGGAGGGGGGGTACGGTGGTGGAATAGCTGCACGTCTGCCTAGGAGCCGCGGTCCGGACTCTCGGAATCGGTCTCAGATTCCCTGACCGCGTTTTCAACGACTTTTCATTTCTCGCACCCCTTTACCCCTTCCTCCCCCCCCTCGCGAGTTGTCACTTCCCCTCCGGAAAGAGAAAATCTCCCCCCCCCCTTTCGGTCCAAGTGTCCTGCGTATGGCGCTTTCATGTGACCGTAAATTACCCCCTTGACGTTGCATATCGTAAAGATGCGACGTCGCGCCTCTCATCCCCAGTAATAATCGGAGCTGCCGTTTAACTGATGGAATTTTTCAATTCACCGACGATTCGACCGGTTGAGAAAAGATTACACGGTTCAGTTCAGTGTAGGACTGTAATGCACGGAAGTTTTCACATCTGTAATCTTTTCTCAACCGGTGCGGAGTCGTCGATGACTTTAAAAAACACTTGCGGATATTTTAAAATTTGACGACGATCGCCCCGATTGAGAAAAGGTTACGGATCAGAAGATTTTCAAGCAGTACAGTCACACACTGAACTGAAGTGTGTAATCTTTTCTCACCCAGTGGAATCATCTATGGAAAAAAAAACCATTCAGCTAACTTTTTCGAGCCACCTCTGCAAGCATCATCCAAAACGTTTATTATACAAAAAAAATGTTTTCCTCTTCGGAAGAGCTCACCCGATAAAGTATCGCAATGAGAAGTTCTCTATCCCTCTCTTTCCGCCATTGGAACACGTTTGTTAGACAAGGATATGCAAGGGGACGCGTTTTCTTCTTTCTATCCTTTTTCTACTTATCCATTTAAAGGGAAAATAAGAGAGATGAAAGATATCCTGGTTTCCGCTGCTGCCCGAAGTTTAATGGGCCCTTCTTCCGGAAAGCACCTCGATTATGAGTTCATGAATGTCTGTCTCTACTCGCCAACTTTTGGTCGGTATTCGGGCAAAGGGCATGACAATTTTTTGTGTGTAAAATATATTGCGTCGTCGATAACATCAGGCGCAGTTAGCGTTGAGCGGGCTGGAGTTTGTCTGAACATATTTTCACTTCCCAGACTTAAAACAGGCGTGTTGGGCTTAAATCCGGCGCTTCGGAGGTAATCAAGCAGCGACTAAATCCCCCCCTCCCCCTACCCGAGAGGAGAGACTTGATTGAAGTCATTTTGTGGTTTCGTTTTGCCGCGAGCAACTTTAGTCGAGCTTTAAGGGGTTAACTTTATTCCGGTCCTAATTTCATCAAATCCAGAGATTAAAACAAGCATTAAAACTCTTTTATGGGGTAGGCTTAAGAGGGTGCGCAGCGTTGGTTGACGGAAATCGAACACCAATTTCTTTATCATTTTTTTGTTCTCCGGCAATTCTAATGTCCTTTTTTTTTAATTAGAAAAATATTCACGGCCACACGAAGTGGTGAGATCTGAGACGCAAAACCCCTTCAATTCATAGCGTATGCAATATGATTACCGCTAGGTAGGAATAGTTAATACTGTCGGCTCATTTTGGCGTGGTTGATTATTCCAATACTTGGCGACTGGCCTGATACATAGAGCTCACGGATTTTAAAGATCGGGTTGACGGGCTCACATAGAAGTAGCGGTGTCTGCTTACGAATTTCATCAAAACGGATCGGTGATGAGCGGTTGTTGAGCAAATACTCAAAAAGTTGCCAATCAACCGCTTATTGATGCATTTTGATGCATTTTGGAATCAGTCACCGCTACTTGTCAGGATTCGTTTGAACCCAATTCTCAAAGTGCGTGAGCTCTACTGCGAGGAAAAAAACAAACCGGTACATTTTACCATCTGCATGCATAGCTGATTTTGGCGTCTGCTAGTAAGTACGGTGAATTTCACCATAATGTGTTAAATGCAACGCACCTCGTGGTAAATTTAGGTAACATGTTGGTTGTTGGTACATTTTACCATAGTCTGGTAAAATTTACCGTACTTGCTAGCAGACTCCAAAATCAGCTGTGCAGATGGTAAATTCTACCAGTTTTCTTTTTCCTTGTGTGTTTAATAATGCCCAAACCGTCGACTAAGCGATTTCTAATTTTCTTTTGAATAAACCTTTTCACTGTTCATGGTTACCGATTTAATCAGCTTTAGCGGACTCTAACAGCACAAAGAGTGTATTTATTTCTTCTTAAATGTGTCCTCGAAACAAAAGGATGGAAAAAAGAAGTAGTCGGCCTTTCTGCAAAGTCTTAAGAAATTGCTGCGCAGTGAATATTTTTGCTCTCTTTCTTTACGAAAGGCGGATTATCTCTTGTTTCAACGGATGCTAACAAACGCGCAGCTCTTATCTTTGAGCTCCCCGAGAAAATTTTCCGCTCGCGAGCTATATTTGAACCTCGATTACGGTGGCTCCCCTGATTGCAGCAGGACTGTGAGAAGGGAAAGGAAAGGGAGATGTCGGGACTGGAACACTTCCGTATTAAGATAAAAAACGCCTTCAATTTTTGGAGTCTGCAATTCCAATGCCTGAGAGCACGAAGAGTTGCTCGGTACAAAAAGTATTTTCTTCATATTTGAGTCATACCGAAAACTTGAGGACCTGGGTGCGAAAAATTCACTTGTGCATCACAGTGTTTCATTATTTTCTCAGTTTATTTTTCTTTCAAAGAAGAGCAAATACTCGTATCTTGCTGAAAAATTTTCTGAGAATTTTTCAAAATTTATGGGTGTTTTTTGTGCAATCTCCAAGAGAAATGAAGTCTTCGAATTCTTTTAACCCTGATGAGCCCAAGGGAGGGTAGATTTGTACCCCAGGCCAGTTTTTTTGACGCCATTTTGTCAAAACTGCTCAAAACTTTTTGGGACTTCATGACATTTTAAGTTAGGATACTTAGAACACGTCCACCAAATTTCATTAATTTTTATGAATTTTTGTCGATATTATAGAAATTTAAAGTGTTGGGGTACAAATATACCCCCCTTCGTCCTGCCAGTTTTAAGTTTGGAACCATCTATTACAGTGAATTTTACGGAAATTTTATGTAGATTAAGAATATTAAGTCAGATCATTGAAAAAAAAATTGGAAATTTATCAAAAATGGAAAAATAAGATGGTACCTCATTTCATTTTTTCCATTTTTTTTATTTTGACATTTTTTTTAAAAGTAGGTGTAAATTTGGCAAAATAGCAAAAATTTACTCAAATTTCACATAAATTACTCTCTTAGGGTACTAAGTACATAATCCATCCATTCAAGTTTCAAAATTATTGATACTGACTGTGCTGCATGAAAATATCCTTGGGGTACAAAAACATCCCCCCCCTTAGTCCTTTGTGTTACCGAAATACCTTATAGGCTCACAAGGGTTAAAAAAATGAAGTAGGAAATGAGATAATGAAACACTGCGACGAAGAAGTGCCCTTCTCGCACCTAAGTCCTCAAATGTATACTGCGGGTTTTGGTGGTTCAGAACTACCAAAAGTAGGTGACTTTTTATCGGCCTATTTTTTCTATTAATAAATTTCTAAAAAAAAAAAAAAAAAAAAAAAAAAAAAAATGGTGCGGAGAATACCTAATTACAATGCTGTCAAAAAACACCAACGAACCGAAATTCTCCAAATTTTAAATCGTCACCAAAGTACAGCGGTTTCTCTGCATTTAAACCTACTTTAAATAATCGATCTTCACGGGATTCTCTCAATCCCCAAGAAATCGATATTTTTGCACTAAACCAAATGGCAAAAAATATGGTTGCCAAATTGAACGAACCACTACCGGTCACGGGGTTTCACGATTCCAAATTTTAAATCGTCACCAAAGTACAGCGGTTTCTCTGCATTTAAACCTACTTTAAATAATCGATCTTCACGGGATTCTCTCAATCCCCAAGAAATCGATATTTTTACACTAAACCAAATGGCAAAAAACATGGTTGCCAAATTGAACGAACCACTGCCGGTTACGGGGTCTCACGATCTCATGCTATTTCCATAACTTGGTGCTTGTTTTGCATTGGACTGGTGTGCACGGAAATGAACCTGTTTATTTACAACATGTTTTTTTTTACTCATGACAGATGTGAATCTTTGATGTTACGTTTCTTTGCATTTTCTTTGACATTTCTTGCAATTAGGTATTTTCTTTCGCGTTCTCCTTGTATCTGTTCTCAAAGAACTTTAAAGCTGATATGTGTTCAACTGCTTACCGATTCAACTTATACGTGTGTTTGTGGCCACATCCACCGTCAGTTGGTCGTGATGACTAATATAATGGTTAAGGTGGTAAATTTATTAGTAGGACCCATCGAAAATCGATTAACTAACTTTCAAAGTATGCCGAACCAATTTTTTTTTTCTCCATTGTATGCCTCTACCAACAAAAAATGGCCCGAATTTCTCGGAAACCCTTTTTTCTCCTTCTCCGTTCCGCAGGCAGGTGAAAAACGCGGATCCATGTAGAGTTGTAGAGACAAGATATTCCGACTCGGTGGGGGTAACGAAGAAGGGTGGTTGATGGGTGTCGAAGGGGGTGATGGTGGGGGGGTCGTGGAGGGGGGTCGTGGAGGGGGGAGCGGCAGAGTCTCCTTACTCGGCATGACAAATGTCACGAGCGTAATTTGATGAGTTGTTGAAAAAATGATTGCAAAGGAGCGAGGAATGATGGGCGAGAGAGGTGCGCGAGAATGAGGTGTTTTTTTTTTGGGGGGGGGGGCTAGGAGGGGTGGTGGTGAGAGGAAATTGTGTCAGAAAAATAATGTATAGCTTCCGACTCACCGAATTGTCTCCCCGCGCTCGGATGTTTTCTCCTCTGTGATGCGTACAGCTCGAAGCGGTCGACAACGATGCATGCGCGATAGGTATATTACAGCTTCAGGAACCGCCGGAGTTTCACACTGGTGCGGAAAAGATTGTGAATCGTTCATATTTTTCTGTATATATAGATATACTACGACGAGGAGCTCTGTAATCTTTCTCGCACCGGTGGAATTTTCCGTTGAGTTCTAGAGCTCCACCCCCTCTCCGAGAAAAGTATTTTCACGGAATGATTTTGCCAGCCCTGCCCCGTCCTTGCCCTGTCCACTCCCCTCCCCCCTTTACCAACCTCCTCCCCCTCACCCTCCCCTTCAACCCTTCGAGCGGGTGCACCGTCCGACCCACCGTCCCATTACCCAGTTCCTTGCGCTCATAAAATACATTTTCATGACAGTAATAAACTGATTCCCTTTTCATTGGAGTCTCCTATACTTTCTCGCACTTTTCCTCGCCTCTTTTCTGCCTCCCTGCCTCCCCCCCCCCGCCCCGCCCATTTGGGTTATCCGCATCTCCATAGTGCATGTATATCCACGCTTCTCTTTCGAGAACGATCCATGGGAATGGCGATGACAAATTAAAGGCACAAAATTATGTTCTGAGCCTCGCCCCGCGTCTTATTTTCTATTTTTCGTCGGATTGAAACTCGCTTGAAATCATCGTTCAAATTCGCGCCTTGTTTTTGTATAGTGCGATGTGAAGATGTTCCAATAATCAATTGAACATAGACCCATTAGCGCACTATTCGATTTCACAAATCAATGGGTCTGTTGCATACTTCTGATACAATAATATAGAACCTTTATTCTTACGTAAAATTCGGCGAAAATAATGATGCGCACATTAAAAACGTTCAAAATTCACTCATTAACTCAGGAAATCACTTCAATTTCAAACAGCCCGCGCTACACTAGACACTATTTGCACCGGTATACTACTACATAGACGGAACCACCTGGCATAAGTGAACAGCATCGTATAATTACAAAATGATGGAATTCCCTTCTAAATACATGAACTATTGGCTGCATTTGCTGTCTGGTCTTTTCGGTTTATCAAAGAACACAAAATAATATATAAGAAATGTACGCATCTAATCGGAACATTCAAATGTTTGTAAGTTCTGTTCATGTTTACATAAACGAGATGGTTCCATCTTTGTAGTTATAAGTCGGTGATATAGTGTCTAGTAAAGCGCGGGTTGTTTGAAATGGAAGGTATTTTCTGAGTTAATTTCAAAAACAGTTTCTGGTGATATGAAATGGAATTTCTTGCGTGAAAAAATAATTCTTGCTTTCTCGTCCTGAGTTTTTGTTCAGAAATATCAGACTTTATTCCCGCAGACTTAATTTTAATTGGCCACCCTGCCCCTGCCGTTTTCGTCAGTAGTAACTTTTCTCTCACTAGGAATGGATCTCTTGCTGCAAACTTTTGCATGCAGGTGATTGAAAATTTGATTCTTGCATGAAAATCTGTAAAACTAACGATGAGTACACTAAAAAAATCACAAAATTCACTCTCAGAACTAGGCTCAGTGGCGTAGTTACGCAGGTAGCGTGGGAGATATATATCTAATTTGGGACATATCTCTGCGTTTCCGTAGAGAAAGTGACACACTAGATAGGAATCTCCCATGAACGCTGCGTAGCTCCGCCATTTCGATCCTCCCGTCACAGCTGTTTTCTAAGTCCATAACTAAATTTTAGACTTGCTTAGTGTGATTTTCGTTGGTTTTTACATCAGCTTTAACTATTCATTAGCTTTAAGCAAAATAGCAAAAGTTTGCAAGAGCCCCTTTCAGGACAATGGGTCTGTTGCAAACTTTTGCTACAGCGCTATAGAGTAATCAAGCTCATGTGAAATTGCGCGAAAAGTCCATTGGTGGCAGCAGAAAGTCATGAAATGCAATAACAAACTCACAAGAGGCATTTAACTGAGATCCAATATGGCGGTAAAATATCGAGCAACCTGTGTGCAAGCACCATGAACATCCAAGATGGCCAACCTCACAACATCGATCACAACCAATCACAACGCAAACAAACTCATATCCTCCGCTGCTGTGAGGTTGCTAACGTTGGCCATCATGAATGATGTTCACGGATGCGTGCGCACAGGTTGCTCGATATTTTACCGCCATCTTGAATTTCAGTTAAACGCTTCTTGTGAGTTTAATACTGCATTTTATGACTTTCTGATACCACCAATGGACTTTTCACTTGATTTTACTGAAGATATCATACTGTATATGGCTCTAGCAAAAGTTTGCAACAGACCCACTTTAGGGGGAATCACTGATGTGTATTAATACCAAATGCACAGCCTTAATATTTGTAGAATTTATGCCTCCCCCTTCCCACCCACAAGTCATCCTCAGAACCCAACTCAACTCCCTGATTATGGAGCGGAATAGCAGTGAAACAGTGGTGCGTGATAATCTTCGGTAACTGGAGAAACTACTCTGTATATTTACAGTTCGTGTTTGATTGATTAACTCTCGGGCTCATGGGCTCCCGCGCCCCGTAACACAGGAAGCAATTAATCCGGGATGCAGTAAATTTCGGGGAACGGTTTTTGACAAGATCAATCTTAATTTTCTCTAGGCGACGTTAATCTATCACACCAAGGAACGCGGAGGTGCGCCGCGCGCCGCCATGGTGGTGTAGTGGAAATGCAATACTCACGCGTGAACCTGCTTTATTTCGCAAACGGATCGGATTGGCAGATACCGTTGAACATGAGGTTTGCTCGTAAACAGAGATTCCAATGCCAATCTCAATGTTGATAGCCAGAAGAGAGCACACCTGGTGATTCGTGTAAATAGAGTCGTGTAAATATCTGCTTTTGAACGTCTGTGGCATCGTGACTATACTGCTCCTCGTCTTTTGAATGGTTGCGGAGAAACGTGTTTGATGAAGCTTGAAGGGTTAGAATGAAAATGATTGTTGCGTAGAAATTCGGAGGCGCAAGGGATTTTGAGCAACTCATTGTTTTTGACGTGCATTGAGTGTTATGAGCGGAGTATGCTGTGCACACTCGTTAGTTGTTCTGTTCGTTGCGGAACATGTTAGCAGAGCTGCCGTTTTGCGTTTGATTAATTAAATACATTCTTAAATCCACCGACGATTCCACCGGTTGAGAAAAGATTACACAGTTCAATTCAGTGTATGACCATGTAATGAAAGAAAATACTCGCATCTGTAATCTTCGCTCAACCGGTGGAGTCGTCGCGTCGGTGACTTTAAAAAACTTGCAGATATTTTAATCGATTAAAGGCGTCTCTACGGATTGAGAAAGTATTGCAGATAATCATATTTTCGTGTATTACAATCATACACTGAACTGAACTGTGTAATCTTTTCTCAACCGGTGAAATCATCGGTATATTGAAAAATATCGTTAATTATTCGCAAGATGGCAGCTATGTGCAAAAGGACTCTCTTTCTCGCTCGCCAAACGCTGCAGCGCGCGTCGCGTCGTGTTGTGCGGGTAGCGGCGGAACAGTTTGAAGGATGAACTATCAAGAGCCGAGAAAACTACCAAGATTACGCGACCCAAGAGACTCTGTCGTGACGCGCAAGTTTTCGGGAAGGAAATTAAACCGAATCCCATATACAGCGTACAAGTGCGCGCAAGACTGCACGGAAGAAAAGCTTCTTTGAGCTGCTTTTTTGCGGAGTAATTTTTCAAGCGCTTATAAAACGCCACCGACTTTTAAATGAACTTCTCTCTCGAAGTGTGCAGCCCTCATTCGCTCAACGCTCTGTTCGGCGCTTCGGAGTTCAGTTCGCTTGTCTCCTCTCTCTTTCCTCTCTCTCTCCTCTCTATCTCTCTCTCTCTCTCTCTCTCTTCTCTCTCTCTCTCTCTCTCTCTCTCTCTCTCTCTCTCTCTCTCTCTCTCTCTCTCTCTCTCTCTCTGTCTCCCACTCATTCTCTCCCTCCCTCCCCCCTCTCCCTCTCTCCCTCTCTCCCTCTCTCTCCCTCTTTCTGATCGTTGGTGAAATCCTTCTCGTTTTTCGTTTTCCGTCTTGTGTGTCGGAGTGGAACAATATTGCGCCGTGCCCTCTATGCAATCTCTCTCAAATTGAATTATGCTCGAAATCATTTTGCATTCTTTTCGGAGATGAGCGGGCGAAAACGTTTAATTTCCTCGCCTCCCAAACACCAGGATTGTCAGATTGCATAGGGGACCCCCCTCCCGGACCCTTGAATTTTGCCTTTTTTCAACGGAAAATAACCGACGATTTCTTAATGCAACGCTTCGAATTTAAAAATTCATAGGCGTGTCCCTCCCCCCCCCCCAGAAAATTTTTCTAAATCCGCCACTGTTTACGTCCAAAGGCGCTGGAGTCCGCCATACACAGCTCTAGCTAGGGCACTGTTATTGCGAGGAAGTGTAGAAACTCGAAACTAGAGGTGCGAATTTTTTTCATGCATATAAAATGTAATTAAAAAAAAAAAATAATAATAATAATAATAATAATAATAATAATAATATGAATACACATTTTAACATTGAGAGCTGTTATTGTGCACAGTGCATGGGCTTGGCAGGTTCAAAACCTAGAAAAAAGTGTGTTTCCCGTTGAATTTTGAGCAGCTCCTCTGAAATAATCTGAAATGACATCAAAGAGTTACGACAAACCAACAGAGCTTTTTTTTCCCTCTTTCCATCTCGTCCCACATCCAACGTCCCCAATCCCATTATCCCATTATTTTATCTTCCATTTCTGTCCCATTTCCTGACGCATCAAAATCGGGCTCAAATCCTCCAAAATAGATTACGTTCCGCGCGGTTCTGTTTTTTCTCCCCCCCCCCCAAACGTTGCGTTGTTCCCTGCATGCTTTGTGCTACTTCATGCGGGATTCAAACTCACCTGCCAGATTCTATCATGTCTCAACTTCTAACAGCTAAGAATACCGGTCTGATATGTTCATATACATTTTTTTAATAATCATTTATAAATCTGATGTTACGAAACAACAAGATAAAATCGATTTCCTTTTCAAACTAATGAACCTTTTGAAGTTAAAAACTTCTTCAATGGGTCTCTTGCAAATTACTGCTGTTAGCAAATGAATAGTCTATTCTGATGCAAAAACCAGCGAAAATCACGCTAGAAAAGTCTAAAATTCAGTAATAAACTCAGAAAACATCTGTAACAGGAAGACCGTAATGGAGGATCAACGCAGGTATCATGGGAGATTCCTTTCTAATGTGACACTTTCTCTACAGAAACACAGATATGTCTCACATTAGATAGGAATCTCCCATGATACCTCCGTTGAACCGTCAATAAGCGCGATTTTGAGAGTGAATTTCGTGATTTTTTAGTGTACGCATCGTCATTACAACAGGTTTTTTTTTAGAGCATGAGTGTCATGCTCTATTGAAATCGTTTCTACAAGGTCAATAATGCTTTTCTTATAGGAACGGCATGGTTCGGGGGTCCGCTCGGGGGATCGCTTGGTTTCAGTATCGAGAACGGGTCCTCGAGGACCGATTGACCCATGTGATTCCGCCAATCCGGTGTCCTCCCAATTTGTCGCTTTTTCTTTGTGGCGGGAGTTTTTGGCCAAGATTGAGGTTAAGCATTTTTGGGAATGTAATTACGTTACTAATTTGGATCAGACTTCAACGAAATCTTCTGTATGAGATATTGGGGTTTTATATCAGAGGATTGTGTCCATGTTTCGTGTATTCTGCGATTTAAAATGCATTTAGATGATTTCAAATTTCCAATCCTGTTATTGTTGATGTTTCGGTCCGCTAAAAGAGTTCGTTTGGGGAACGCGATCGGCGTTGCGTTTTAAGGTGAATCCTCAGCGACCTGTAGTAAGATTCTCATCCGCTAGATAACGTCACTGTTCCGCGGTCCAGAAACCATGCTTTTTCCGCCTTTAATCGTTAATTGCGAGAGCTAGAGTTAACTTTTCGAAAATGTAAGAACGTTGCGTTCTAGATCAAATCCTAAGGAAAATTTTAAGATCATTCCGAGCCATGGACGAAGATATAACTAAGGACTGCCGACTCCCTATCTCCGCCCGTGTTAAAACCTGTTAGCGGGTTTTCGAGCGCGACCGCAGCGCTCCAAGCAGCAATAAGGGTCAACTAAAAGCGAACCGCTGCAGCGGTGGCCGCTCCGGCTCCCTTTCTCCCATGCCTTCCCGCAAATGTATACCGTGTAGGTAATTTGAATCACGATTGAACGAAAGGAACAAATGATCAGCGAATTAAAAGGAAGCAAAATCCGCTAAAAAGCAAACGTCTGGAGTATTTCTTGAAAGATTCCTGAATTGTCGAAAATGATTAATCAAGGACTGAAATACTATACATCACAGTTAACCTCAAAACGGAATCAAACAAGAAAGAGTACATAGACATTTGTTTTATTAGTAGAGATCAGGCGACTCTTTTAATTTGCTGATGATTTCTGTTACCTTGTCCAAAGTTGATTCTGAATTTCCCTTGCTTTCGATCTTCCATTGAGATACTGAGTTATCTGATCCTCTTGGGTCGCCGACAACAGTTGACAGCCATGCCATAACAGACCAACTCCAACAACGGTTGTCGGTTTTAGCCAACGACCTCTATATTAGACCGGCGAACGAATACGAACCAGCGTAACCCGCAAGGAGGAAAGTTAGGTTAGGAATAGAGGTGCTCGGCCAGATAGGTGCACCTCTGTTTACACGTATTTTTATGAAGAAGTTCTCTTCCGTTTTTCGCTTCTAAAACTCCTAATTTTACACGGATTTTGCCTTTCTTGGTCTTAATAGAAAGAGGATAGCTTGGGCTTTGACCTCCGCCCTACCGGAAACGTTTTTTCGAAAATATATGGAAAATATAAGTCGTTGAAGTGGACACCCGTTGGTATGCTCTGAAGACCTTGCAAATCACATTCGCCTGTTTACGACGATTCAATCAGTCTACAAATCGGCTTTTAGTCATTTTTTGAGTCTACTCCTTCACTCTCAGTCCTTTTAGTGTTAGATTCTTCAAAATCCGTAAAGTTTTAGTGGCTGAGGATGTAATTTTTCTATACCTACTGTGTAGTGTGTACCAGTGAACCCTCCTGTGTTTGTCCTGTGTTAGAGTTCAATGTTACTTAACTTGAGTTCGTCATTTCTGTATTTTCCCCCTTCTGTATGATTTTTCATTCCTTTTATTGTTTTATCAATCTGCGCCATCATCAGTGTCTATTAAAAACTGTGATTGTGGTGAAATCCGCCCGCTGTTAACTCAGGATGTCGGATCGAGCCGACCACTGAAAGGGTTCTGGTTAGTCATCATCAATTTTGTGAAGTACTCATCATGTTAGGAGTGATTCCCTCTTATTACTTTGTTTAGTCGTAGCATGATTCAGCCTTGAATCAGGATTCATCGTGAAATTCCTCTCTTTGAACCATCCGTGGTTAGTCCTGCATCATTAGCTTTGGCACACGCTTATTGCTCAATGACTTTGAATCACTGTCAATATCTTGCCTCAAAGCTAAGCAACCTTCGGTTATCTACACATCCGCTGATGGAGTGTTCATCTGAAGACCTCATTTGTCAATAAGGATAGTATCCAACTATGTTCTGCGCTCTTGCGATGAATGAGAACAAGCCAGGGTGAGTAGATATTTATGGCATATTTCACCTTTTTTAATAGTGCTTAAAGTTTTACTTAGGCCTGAACAAGCCTTTGAAGACTGGCAGTTTCCAGAATGCACAATTGAGGCCCTCGATTCCACCGCACAAATTCAATGAGCAAATGTAATTTTACCTTGGGCGCAATGGAAAGGGTGCCTAGGGATTCTTGTGGAGGAGTAAGTATGTCAAAATTTTACGCCTATGAGACATAGTTGTAACTTGTACCATCAAAATAATTAGCAATCGGGTATGCTAGGAAATCAAGGATAATTTCCAACTGTTGAAAGGTCGCAAAATGTGTAATTTGAGTTGTTTAAAGACATTAAGCAACGCAATTTGCATTGATTTGTCAAGATTTCCTTGCGATCACTAATGCTTTATCTAAGTTTTCGAAAATTGAGAGTTAGCCTTTTAAATGACTTTGTGAAAACTGAGGATCACATTAGAATGCGGCTCAAGATGTGCAATTTTGCTGATTCACTTCAGAAACTCATAAAACAAATTTCATTTACCTAATCATTAAGTCCATCAGTCAAGTTGGCCTCTCTTTATGGCCACTTTTCACTGCTTAGCCCTTCAAATGATACAATGTTGTGGTTATTGCGTTTAAAGCATGCTCTGAATTTTCAGAATAACATGTAATGGAACATTCCACACTTGCCCGCTGTACATTTAGATAGTGCTCGTTTCACGAAAGAAGACTGATGACAGATCATGCGGCTCGCTGCGCAAAGATGTGTTTGCGTACTTGCACAGGCGCTAAAACTCAAACTTGTCTTTGCGCAGTAAACAAACCCATCTGACATTGGCCAACTTTTGTAAAACGACGCCTACCTACTTGTGCTCCGCCTCCACTTCAAATAAAGTCACTCTTTCAAGTCCATCAAGCGTTAGTTTAGATGCATTTCGGACATAGGCACTGCGCTGTTTGTCAGAACCCGTTACTCATAGTAGGTACATCTGTTCTAGTGAAAATATTTGTGTCTTTGCAACATCAGTGTTGACCTGAATTCACTAGTTAATTGAACCTGATTCTCAATTTTAACGCTGGAAGAGTAGCGACTTGTCAGCTGAGAGTACTAATATTTAAAGGGAAATCATACCGATCATTTTCCCTGCTTAAAGCTGATTTCTTTTCAATACCAGTTAAATTGGAGATTGTACTCACCCTGGCTTGTTCTCATTCATCACAAGAGCGCAGAACATAGTTGGATACCATCCTTATTGACGAATGAGGTCTTCAGATGAACATTCCGATAGCGGATGTGTAGATGACCGAAGGTTGCTTAGCTTTGAGGCAAGATATTGACAGTGATTCAAAGTCATTGAGCAATAAGCGTGTGCCAAAGCTAATGATGCAGGACTCAGTCCGAGTCACAGCAGCTAAAAATGCTAAAATGTGTGATGAAGAAACAGGGCCCCTCATATAACTGCCATCTAATACTTTGCGATACGACTTTCTGAACTTAACTGAATGAGCCTTTGGGTGCTGTTTGTTGAAATCTTAACACAAATCTTGTAGGCCATTCTCTCTGCCTACCCCATCAAGCTCACCTTTAAGATTCCAAAAAATGCGCGGAAACCACGGATGGTTCAAAGACAGGAATTTTACGATGAATCCTGATTCAAGGCTGAATCATGCTACGACTAAACAAAGTAATAAGAGGAAATCACTCCTGACATGATGAGAACTTCACAAAATTGATGACGACTAACCAGAACCCTTTCAGTGGTCGGCTCGATCCAACATCCTGAGTTAACAGCGGGCGGATTTCACCACAATCACAGTTTTTAATAGACACTGATGATGGCGCAGATTGATAAAACAATAAAAGGAATGAAAAATCATACAGAAGGGGAAAGTACAGAAATGACGAACTCAAGTTAAGTAACATTGAACTCTAACACAGGACAAACACAGGAGGGTTCACTGGTACACACTACACAGTAGGTATAGAAAAATTACCTCCTCAGCCACTAAAACTTTACGGATTTTGAAGAATCTAACACTAAAAGGACTGAGAGTGAAGGAGTAGACTCAAAAAATGACTAAAAGCCGATTTGTAGACAGATTGAATCGTCGTAAACAGGCGAATGTGATTTGCAAGGTCTTCAGAGCATACCAACGGGTGTCCACTTCAACGACTTATATTTTCCATATATTTTCGAAAAAACGTTACCGGTAGGGTGGAGGTCAAAGCCCAAGCTATCCTCTTTCTATTAAGACCAAGAAAGGCAAAATCCGTGTAAAATTAGGAGTTTTAGAAGCGAAAAACGGAAGAGAACTTCTTCATAAAAATACGTGTAAACAGAGGTGCTCCTATCCGGCCGAGCACCTCTATTCCTAACCTAACTTTCCTCCTTGCGGGTTACGCTGGTTCGTATTCGTTCGCCGGTCTAATATAGAGGTCGTTGGTTTTAGCAGTAGCACAGCATGTGAGCATGGACACATCGCCAGGATCGCTCACTTGAAAGAGTAGTTCAGCTGACCGCTGCTTGGAGCGCTGGGGTCGAGAGCAAAACAGGACTAACAACAGTCGGCAGTCCTTAGTTATATCTTCGTCCATGGTTTTGCGACGACCTCCCGTCCCCTTTGCCCTCCCCACGAACTACTGCACCTATGCCTACAACAGTTGCTTGCCGCGTTGTGCAGATTGCATGAATGATGTGTGTCCATCTACTTCATCCCAATTTCACAGCCATCACGGATGCCACGCCCGCCACGGGTCTTCTACCTTTTTTTATGCGACATCGGTCATCGTGGCCCAGTGTTACATGGTAATCAGCGGCGGATTCGGGAAAGGCACGCCCCCCCCCAACTCACGGTAGCCTTTGCCTTTTTTCAACAGAAAAAATCCCATAAATTCCTCTCTGCAAATTTGAAAATTCATAGGCGTGAAGCCCCCCCCCCCTAAAAGAATTTTCTGGATCCGCCATTGGTAGTAATTTTTGCGGCACACTACGCCGGATTCCCGTGCGCTTTCCCACACTTACCTTTCTCCCTTATCTGTCAATGGGCGCTCCCCGAGGGGCGGCGCGGCGCCCCCCCCCCCCCTAATTCAGAAAAATCAAAACTTTACAATAAAAAAGAATCGGAACATTCGAAGATCAAATAATAACGAAAGGAGTAAGAGTTAACAAACTTTATTCTTAGTTTACTTTACAATTTTAATAGGGGGCGTAATTTAGGGGGGGCAGGGCGGGAAGTAGCCCCCCCCCAAGCAGTGGTGCCTAACCACCCCTTGCCACTATACAGCTCGCCCCCCAGTTTCAGGATTCCTCTCCCCCCCAGATCTAGACCTCCCCCTGATTTTTACCCCACCCCCTCCTGATTCAGACGACATCATCCTTCCCACCCGTCATCTCCCTCGCCGAAAGAAGTTTTAAAATCTACTAGTATGAACGTGTCTACATTGGCAACTACCGTTGGCAACGAGAATTTTGCGAACTTCCTTGAAAATTCAGAATCCTCTGGTCGATAATTACATGATTAGAGAATGTATAGGCAAGAGTTTGGTTTTGTTAATTTAAATAGGTTAAATCTTAGAATTCATCAGGACAATGAAAATAAAGAAGGAATAGTTGTACTTAGCTTTTTACTATTTCTATCATCTGATGCTGTCACTTTATTCATAATATCAAACACTTCAAAAATAGAATTACTTTTGATACAACTACATGCTACAATCACTTACAATTTCTACCATTTGGAAGGATAATTGATTTATTTTCTATTTTGGGCGGAAGTGGGGGGGGGGGTTCTCTAGACTTGCCCGTCTCTAAGTGAAGTCCCCTAGACCTTCCATTGACATTCAAAAAGTTGCCCCTCCGGGCAATTGTTTTGCGGGTGCCCATGTCTTTGTCCATGGTCTCTGAACCAGAAATTGAACGTTCTTCCGGTCTGTGGTTGCCTTCTTTTCTCATAAGTTTAGACACGGCCACCCTGTAAACCCCACAACAAGTTAAAAGTCCGCAATCCGCACCCTCGACCCGCAGCCACTATCAGAAGTAAATTGCCGGTTGACTTGCAGGTACTCTCCTCCTCCTCCCCCAACTTAGATTAGACACAAATATAAAATTAAAAAAAAAAAAAAAAAAAAAAAAAAAAAAAAAAAAGTGAAAAATAGAATGTATGCCCCAGCAAAGGGCCCCCTCCACAGTTTTCCAAGAGAGGGAGCAACCCCCTTGCCAGCGTAACTCCGAAAAAATAATTCCAACTGGGGTCCAAGTAACTCAAGTAAGGTCTCAAAATGAAATCAGATGGATCCAAAATTTTAACGGCGAGTACCGGTAAGCTTACTCTTTTGATCGGTCTAAACCGGATTGCGATACATCGATTTACTCTCGAGATATCGATTTTTCAAAGGCGCGCGGTATAGGGTCAGAAATCTAAGATTCTCTAAAATCCGCGAATTTCGACTCTCATGGACCTAGCATGCGCCGTGAGAAGTCATATGTGAGTTTTTTGAGTTCACATGAAGTTCATTAAGGGCCCTGACAAATGTCGGACCGATAAAGTCTATATCGGGGGGGGGGGGCGTGGCCCCAACTCCAGCGTAAGTCTCACGTACAATGTCTCACTGCGGCCGCGGGAGGTCCCATAAGATCCGTTTAAAACTTGGACGGATCTGAATTTTTTTCAAGAATTATCTAAAAGCTGAAGCTACCGCCCAATCCAAACCGCAGTGCGCAATCCATCGATTCGTTCTCGAGATATCGATTTTTCAAAGGCGCGCGGTCTTGTCAGATCGACCTTAGAGGGGCGCTGGAGGCTGGAAAAAGGCGAATTTCGTCTCTCACGAACCAGTCGTGTGCCGTATTATATCGGTTCCGCTTTTTTTCGAGTCCCAATGATGTCCCGAGAGGGCCCAATGCAGTTTCGAGCCAAAAAACATCATCTTAGGGGGGGAACTACTCCCCGTTTCAGCGTAACTCTGACAAGAAATGTCTAACTGCGGCCGCGAGAGGTCCTTTAAGGTCATTAAATAAACTCGGATGGATCTGAAATTTTCGAGGTTGTCAGTCACAAGCAAGCGCTTTCGATCGGTGCAAACCGAATTGCAATACATCGATTCACTATTGAGATATCGATTTTTCAAAGGCGCACGGTCTTGTCAGATCGAACATTGAAATAAGCTGTGGATACTCTGTATCCGCGAATTTCGTCTCTCATGGACCGTTTAAGCTCCCTTAAAAATCGAATGAGCTTTTTTCAAGTTCATATTACGTTCCTTAAGGGCCTTGATGAGTGTCGGATGACATTTGATCAATATTAACATTCATTTTTTAATCTGAGACAAAAAGAGCTGAAACCATAAAGACGAAGAATTTCCATCGTGATGACTTTGGTTCAAGCGAGGAAAATTCTATAGAAGTCCCAAATAACTAGACTAGACTTTTCGGCTTGCTAGGATTGGTATTAAGAATTTCCTTCCTGATGACTTTGGTTCAGGCGAGAGAAATCTAAAAAGTCCCAAATAACTAAACTAGACTTTGCGGCTTGCTAGGATTGGTATTGCGTCATCCGATTTTAAAGGAACTATCACTATCGAAATCGATTTTCAAAACCACAGTATTCACCTCGCCTCGTGAACAACTGTTTCAACACGCTATAAGTAAATTTTCATTCCCACTTTGACCTATCAAGTTATTTTTACAGCGATCACTGTTATACAAACACAAATGCAGCGTTGCGATTGAATTTGTCGCAGTTTTGTACTATCAATATGGAACTCCACACTTACAATGATTTACGGCCGACACTCATGCTCTCTTTGCTAACACTGTTCCAGTGTTGCAAGTTCCAACTTGTTTTTTTTTTTTTTTTTTTTTTTTTTTTTTTTTTTTTTTTTTTTTTTTTTTTTTGCAAGAATCAAATCTTCAATCTCCTCTAGCAAAATTCTGCAAGAGCCCCATTTTTTTGATGCTTTAATTGTAAAAAAGAGAAAAAAACCCAATTAAACTAAAGAAAAAAGAAAAATTAAAATTTATAATTAAAGTGCGAGATTTTGCTATTCATTAGAAGATAATCAGTCAGAAGAATCTGGTGCATCTAGTGAAAATTGTAGAATTTAAACTGCAATGAGACTTGGGTGCATCTTTTTCAAACCTCTTGCATGATCTAAGTTAATGCGAGTCAAACATCACAGAGTTTTCATTTAAATAGAGGATAGGAAATCTTTCCTACTTGACGCTACTTGTTTTTGCCTACCTCGACACTTGAAGGCGCACACTTCAATTCAGCAGTTATGTGCAAGAAAGGCGTATCTCTCATTTAAAATACATTGAAGAAGCGCCCTTTCTGCACCCAGCTCCTCAATTAATGAAGTAACGCAGAGAGAGTGCACATTTTACAGGTGTCCACAATTGAGCGTTCTTTTATTATAAACGCAGTGAAATGAATTGATGTAGCACAGATCAAAGTAAACGGACTTCGAGTTTAATACCCAAAGCATCCTTTTAAAATTGAGGAGCTCTTTGGAAAAACTACTTATAAAACAGAGGTTATGCTCGTCCTGTAAGATTCATATTTCAAAGTGTTAATGTGTGTGTTTCCGATGAGTTAAATGGGTTATTCTTTTTATCTGACGAATGGTCTAAGCTCCAATTGCTAGGTAAGGAAGAACAATTCGTTCAACTCACCAGAAACACACACATTAGCACTTTGAAATATGAATCTTACGAAACGATCTTACCCTCTGTTTTATACGTGGTTTCTCCAAAGAACTCTTCAATTTTAATAATTTATGTTTTCTATTTTTCTGAAATATTTTATTTTCATTTTTACATTTTATTTCCGCTTTTCAAAGTAGAAAGAAAAGTCATACTTCAGCTTTCAAGACCTCCTATTTTTCCTATGTACGAGATAAATGGAAAAAAAGAGAGGGGTGCATTAAGAAAGGGTTTATCATAAGCATCGTTAAAAAAAATAAAATGAAGTAAAAGCTCGAGAAAAGAGATCCCGTTTAAAAGCGCGCTCTTATCGTTAATAACGGAAAGAGCTGCTCGTTTAATGATGAGAATATCTTTTGACCCCTCTCCCTCCCCCCACAAACCACCCCAACTCTCCTCCAGCCCTTCCCTTTCTCCGCAACATGCTACCGAGACCTTTTCTCAAGGGCTTTAGAACTGGACTCTGGTCATTGTTTGCCCGAGGGAGGGGGTCGGGGTGGGGCGCATCATAGCATCTACCGCGGGAACGCGGACGCAAGATGCGCCACCAATCTGGGAAATGTGCAGTTGTATGCTCGTCATGGGTCTAACTGACGATTTTAGTGCGAAATAGACGCGGTTAGTAATCAATCACAACAAAAGCACTCATCGGTCGCAATTGGTAGTGACAAAACTCGCGTATGTATAGCATTTCAAACTATAACGCACTCACTCTCCCGTGACCCCCATGTATAGTGTATACCCATCTCTTTCTAGTTTCAAAATTCGTATTGTAATGGGGAGCGTTCGCTACCCAAATATAGGTTTAGTATTCATGTATCTGATAGATTAGCCAACGCTTAGATTGCACCTCGGCCGAAATGCAATGACAGAAATGACAGGGCCTTGTTTCCTTACACATTATTATCTGAAACGCATTAAAATGCCTCGGGAATTCATTCCTGCTGAAAAATTACACAAAATATGTCTCTATATACGATTTTTTTAAATGAGGGTGAGATAGTAGTATACATGTGGGTTACATGAGAGCAAAAGAGATAGCTTGTCTTTGTTTGGAACGCTCGTCACTGCATGACGTTATCACCATAAATCATCACTTTAACACGCAAGAAAGTTTGATTCTTTTGCATGGGCCTGTTGAATGCATTTGCTGCAGCAATGCGGTGCATTGACTCTAACGTATTTCGCGAAAATAACGGACGCGCTCATTAAAAATTTTAAAAATCTACTCATCATCTCAGATGTTTTCCATTTACTATAGCAATCCGCGCTAATAAACTATGCATTATTTTTACCGACATACTATCTTATTCATACTATCTATCTATTTCATCTTTGAATGCTATTTGCGTGGCAACGTCAATTTTATAGTCACTGCTGATCACGTTTAAACAAACACGAGATATACGCGTGACATCCTTTTTTATATTTATTTGAATTTGTATTCTTAATTTCTTAGAATGACATTTTAATGGAGTAAGAGTGTAGAATAATAATTGGCGTTGCTCGCGACCATTGAATATATTTGAATCACACGACAAGTCAAGAAAAATGGCTTTGTTTACGTGATGGTATGCTAAGACAAGACAGACGGTCATCTTGACTCTGAGATGCAAAATAGTATATCCCAGTGGAAAGATATGTACATGTTCATGACTGAATAGTTTTATTGTTAGTGAACCACTGAACCATCTTGTCTTTATGTTGACTTTGTATTGTTTCAACAACCACTACAAAGTGCGCAGGCGCAGTCCAGCGTCGTGGTTCCTTATTTCTTTTTCCATTATATTAATGTGAGAAATCCGTCAAAAAATATTCAAAAATATGTCGAAATCAGTGGCGCACCGAAGGGGGTGGTTTTAGGGTTAACCCCCCCCCCCATAAGCATCAATATTTTGCCCTAAAAAAGGTCATCTTCGGCCAAAATGTCTTTCAACCCCCCCCCCCCCCCCCCCCCCAAGCCCTCAGAAAATGGAAAATTTGCCGTGAAACCCCCACCAAACTAAATTTCTCTGTGCGCCACTGGTCGAAATATATAGCCTCCTGAAGACCAAAAGCGACGAAATACTTCGGGGTTGTCCAGTTTGATTGCTCCAAAAACCGGTGCGTTAATTTGAGTCTACATTGAGATCATCGTATAAACAAAGCAAAAAAAGCTAGAAAGACTTAGGTATCGCTTTGACGTTTGACGTTGTTTGTGATGGTATTGAATTGACCACGTCGTTGAACATAAAATGCTGATGAAAGATTTTCACTTTTATTTTTTTTTTTTTTTTTTTTTTTTCCATTTTTTTTCAACCCGCGTTTTAATATGTGTCCCGCATTGCTATTATCTCTTATGTTTTAAATACATGGTAAATGACCGTGCTATTTTGATGGATTTTGTCATTTAAATTTTTTACAACAGTATCGATTTCTCAGAAATTTAGTGAATCCACTGAAGATCGATTATTCTATGTATGTTTAAATTGAGAGGACCCATTGCTGCCACCATGTTGCACGAGCCGCCACTTAAATAACAGTATATTGATAAACAGCGGAATGATCATACTTGTCCACTTTTTCCTCTGTTTTTTTTTTTTTTAGTAAGTTTGGCATCCTTGCTCTTCTACTGTCACGTTGAAGTAATGCGCGAGTTTACTTTCACAGCTAAGCTTTTTTAAAGCTTCGAAGCTTCGAAGCATTGTTAGTGCCTTACTCGCCAGACTCTCGCCGTCTGTCTCTTCCGTGTCCACTCGACACTCGTCTTTTTGCGAAGGGATAACCGCCCTTTAGAGCAGGGTCGAATCGCATGACGCATGAGTGGTCACGCATTCTCAGGCATTTGTAATTCGAATCCACCGCCGCCGTGACTGGACGTATATATTTGGCGCTGGCTCTTTAAGTTGCTGAATAAGTGCAAGCTTTTTTTCAGCCGTATTTAATGAGCTGTCGGGTTTTCGGCTTTTCTTCAAAGTCCAAAATTATCCGAACTTTTAACGAATGTTATCCACATGTGGCTCGTACAGTTTGACAAAAATGTTTTTTTTTTTTCACTTGATTCCATGAAAAAAAGAAATCGATTCAATTACCTAAAATAGCTAAATTGTAACTATTGTCATTCTTTTTACTAGTTGCGAGGTGATCGAGGACTTCATACTTAAACGGGTCGATAAAACTAAGTACAAGTTATGCTATCTGGTGAGAGACCGATTTGAGGTGGATATCTTTCGAAAACTATTTTCCAGTCGCTCCTTAACCCCTTATGGACCAAGCCACTGGCGCAACCAGGATATCTTCCATCTCTCTCATTTCCCATTTGAATGTATGAGTAGGAAAAGGACAGAAGGAGGGGGTTTTATCCCCTTGTCCATCCTTGTCTAACATACGTTTCTTAATGGAGAAAAGAAAGAGATGAAGAAACTCGGTGCGCTACTGGATCTCTTTCATCTCTCTTATTTCCCATTTGAATGTATAAGTAGGAAAAAGACAGAAAGAGGGGGTTTTATCCCCTTGTCCATCCTTGTCTAACATACGTTTCTTAATGGAGAAAAGAGAGAGATGAAGAAACTCTCGATGCGCTACTGGACCAAGCCCGAGTATACTCGTTTTTCTCATCTTGCCTTTTTCACATTGCTCCTGTATTTAGCGATTCAGAATAAACGCGATTCTGGAGGTTGACACTTACAAGGTAAGGTTTCATTCGGGTGCCTTCAATTCGTCGTATAGGCAATTCCAACTCCCCCGAGTACGAACAGTTAACTACCTTCCCTTTATTCACGGAAGTGGGGCGTTCTTTTGATCAAACCTGGTCTGTAAAGGGTTAAGACGTGAAGATTGCTCTGGGGACACTCTTAAATAACGAGCGACTGAACCATAATATTCGAAATACTTCCGCCCCAAATCGGGTTCTCGTCAAATAGCGTCCTTCTTTTCAGATAAAACGATCAATTTAACTATGAAGTTCCCGATCACCTCGCAGGTTAGGTTCTTAATGAATTAAACGCTAGCTCGCTCAAATTCAGTGGGTAGTTAAATATTCCTACTCGGCGATGTTCGTTTTGCCTATCCCAATAATTGAAGGCGCTCGATGAAAAATTATTCTGAAAATATCAGCAATATCGAGTCGCTCTCATACTCTCTCTCAAAGGCGGATCTAGCAATCTGATGGCAATTGTGTATTATTCCCATTTAAATGCATGAGAAAAAATCGATTAGTAACCGGACCATGGCCCTCTCAAGAATCGATTGTTTCTCTTATATTCAATCGGGAAGAACTCGCGGTTGCCAAATTGCTGGATCCGCCCATCTTTCATATCACTAGCTCAACGAGAAGTACTCTATCCCTCTCGGTTCTCCATTGAAACACGTATGTCAGACAAGGATAGACAAGAAGACAAAACCACCTCTTTCTATCCTCTTTCGACATATGTGTACATTCAAAGCAGTGGCGTCGCCTGCAATTTGTCAACGTTGTATACAGTCCATTAAAACCCAAGAAAAGGGTCGAAACAATGGGAGTGCACTGTGCACTCCCTCGAATCGATATTTTACATGAAATCAAATGGACAAATTACTGCGTCGCCGGCTTGCACGCGACGCCACTGATTCAAAGGGAAGATGAGAGAGATAGAAGAGGTCCTATGGTTGCGCTACTGCCTTTACATAATAATTACTATGGCACTTCTGAATGTTCATGGTGTATTCATGTTTCTGAGTAAAAGGATTACATGAGTCACAACTACACTGATCTGTCTGTTGAGCTGACCGGATCCCATTTTTGGTGGAATAGTAATATGTTTTGAACTCGGGCCCGGGGTCGGTGTTGGTGTCGGTTTGTGATGGAAATGCTTTGTTTTTTATCTCGTTTCCTCGTCCGTTTTAATAGTCCATTCTCATTTCCACTTTAAGCCAATTTAAGTTAAACCCTCATCGCGCAGGTAAAGACTTCGATTTCTTGTTCAGGCTGTTTATGGGCGAGAGAACACGTATATACTTGAGTGGAAGTTACGTAACGAACTTTCGTCCCTCGTATCCCCTTGTTCCGCCACAAACACGCAAACTTTCAAACTTTGTAGGCTCAACGCACTCTTAAGTTGACAACGAACGTTTATTGTCAGATTATTTCCCATGATATGTTATCCCTGAAACGCTAGCTTTTCTGTTGTTCCTGAAATGTTTTTCGTCACCGTATTTTCAAGTTGTCAGATAAATATAGTAATGTTATTAAATCCACCGTCATAGAATGCAAGAATCTAGAGTGTCGCTGACAGAGATGGAAATTATACTTTAATTCCTGTTAAATATTCAACAATTAAATACGTTTTAATAATCTGAACGTGGCTTCAAAATACCAACCCCGCGCATAGATTTGTTTTCTTTCATTTCACGTGATTTCAACTTCCTAAATAAATAATAAGGAAAACAGGATTACTGTAAGCACACTGCAGTGTGTTGGAGATGTCGAAAGGAAGCTTTGCTGAATGCCTTCAATTTACGATGTAGACAAAAACACGTACTGCGATGCAGGAATACTTATCCACTTGCTTGATTAGAATGAGTTTACGATTAACTGATTGATTGACTAGGTTCTGAAAGGGTTAAAAAGGAAATCGTATGGTATGCGGTCCGGTTCAAATAAAATTGAGTGCCTCTCATAATCTGCGCACATAAATGGTGACACGCGCATTCATGAGATAATCAGATAAACCTCCACATTAATCGGGAATCCCTCAGTTTATGAATGGAATCGCATTTTCATTCAGATTGACGGCATTTCATTGTTTTAAACTTTGCTTGAGGTTTTTAGTTTTAGCTTAGTGTAGAAGCAAATACCTGAGTTGCTGAGCTGAGTGAAAGAACAATCGACCCCCCTCCCCCTCCCCCCACCCCCTCCCCTCCCCTCCCCAATTTATATTTTTCCTTAGGCAAAGAATTGTACTCCTAATGAAGAAGGCGTGTTGTGTAAACTGACAAGAATGCTGATCAGAGCAGGGTTCTCGTGGACCACATTGTTGTCAAATCTATTGTTTGAGATAGTAGCTATTGCAAAATGTGCGGATTTTCGGATTTTCACACCCGAAATCTGGCTACAATGCTGAATTGAGGGTATTTTGCTTCGCGTGCTCGTTGAAATCAATTATCTCATCCTATGGAGCGCCCTGAGATCACCCGGTGAAACAGCGAATTACATTAGAATCTTAAGGATCGAGATTTCCTTTGTGTTGTTTGTTATTAGCGCTGTGTGCAGAACTCCGCGCACCAGCGTTGCTAGATCTAATGCAAAAGTTCAAAGTTCCGATTGGCAAGACATAATTTATCGGTCACCTCTGACAGGTAAAACACTGTTGTAGCGTTCATAAAGACGCTTTGAAGTGCTTACCATTTTCAGAAAAATCCCTCTCCTTGAATTTTGACCGCCGCGCCCGCGCCATCCGCCATCGATTACTGTACACGATTGAATCTATCTTCTATGATCATCTATGAAGAGTAAATCAAATGAAAAGATCGGTGCACCGGAATTAAAAAAAAGTAAGTAATAAAAATAAAAACATAAAATAATTAATTATAAATTTTACTAACTTTGAGAATTTGTTGTACTATTTATTATTATTTGTAATACTGTTGCAGCGTTCACAAAGACACTTTGAAGTGCTTACCGTTTCCGGAAAAGTCCCTTTTCGAATTTTATGACCGTCGTCGAATACTGTACAAGATTGGATCCATCTTCTTCGATCAACTATAAAGAGTAAATAAAAGGAAGAGACCGGGGGGGAAAAAAAAAAAAAAAAAAAAAAAAAAAAAAAAAAAAAAAAAAAAAAAAAAAAACACAATAAAAATAACCACACAAAAGAATGATCAATTTTACTAACATTGAGAATGGGTCTGTTGCATACTTTTGCTACAACAAAATAGAACCTCGATTCTTATGTAAAATTCAGCGAAAATAACGATGCGCACATTAAAAACGTTCGAAATCCACTCATTAACTCAGGAAATCACTTCAATTTCAAACAGCCCGCGATACGCTAGACACTATTTGCACCGGTATACCACTACATAGACAGAACCACCGTGCATAAGTAAACAACATCGTAACTACAAAATGATGGAATTCCCTTCTAAATACATGAACTATTGGCTGCATTTGCTGTCTGGTCTTTTCGGTTTATCAAAAAATAATATAAGATATGTACGCATCTAAACGAAACATTCCAATGTTTGTAAGTTCTCTTGATGTTTACATAAACGATATGGTTCCATCTATGTACGTACACATAGTTATAAGTTGATGATATAGTGTCTAGTGTAGCGCGGGTTGTTTGAAATGGAAGGTATTTTCTGAGTTAATGAGCAGTGGATTTTGAAAGTTTTTAATGTGCGCATCGTTATTTTCGCCGAATTTTACGTTAGAAACAATGAGTCATATTGATGTAGCAAAAGTACGCAACAGACCGATTTAACGACCATACTTGGTCGGAAATGATGTATTTCTCCGGAAACTGACAGTTTATACTGTGAAACTTGGCAACGCTGCCGCATTTATTAGCATGCGCGCGCATATTTAGTAAACTCATTATTTCTTTCCTATTCGCGGCCTCGGTCATCAGGATCGCGCCATCTCGGGAGGAATTCTAAGTTTGCACGAATACCCAATTAAAAGGAAAAGTAACAGTGATAGCGGAAAGTAAATCAATGGATTCATGGTAGCTTTATAAATGAATGGATGAATCTGGGAGCGCAATTGAGCTGGGTGGCTCCGTTCTCTCCATCTGTATAAACTGACGTTGGTTTCCGAAGCTAGGAACCGATAATTAAAACAAAGCAAAAACGGTTTCTTAAAGGAACTGTTAAAAAGGGGGGGAAAAAGAAAACAAAAATTAGTCCACCTAACACGAACGCGTTGAAAAAGTGGAGCCCCAATCAGAGCATCTGACCAGTTGCACTGTCAACACTCAACAAATCAGTGGCGGTTCGTGCAATGTGGCAACAACGTATTCTCTCCATTTAAACCTGTGTAAAACAATCGATCGTCAGGAAGTGCAATTGTACAATGCCTCCCCCCCTCACAGCGATGGGAAAAATCATTTTTTGAATAATCATGAATAATCAACAAAAATTATTCGCATTATTCTCATGTTATTCCTATTAGTAAATCAAAGTTGTAACACTATCAGTCATTCATCTTATGATGAATGAATGTTTTGGTAGTTTCAAAACTTCGATTTATTATTAGAAATAACATGAGAATAATGCGAATAATTTTAGTCATTCATTCATGGTTATTCAAAAATAAGTTTTGCCCATCACTGCCCCCCCCCCCTAAGATATTAATACGTTTGTATATATAGGTTTAAATAGCAAATCAGCATGGTTGCCACATTGTATAAGCCGCCACTGCAACATATTCCTTTTTTGGTGGTTGAAATTCTTTTGTAAAATCGTCGGTGTTTTTTTTTTTTTTACGAAGAGGCGTGACTGAATGAAACGTTTTAAAATCTCGTATTACTGTTTCATTTCTAGGGCAAAATCAAAATTGTACATTTTCTTGATTTTTTCCTCTAATTTTGTGTGCAACTTAAAAAATCGTTTTTGAAGATTGGCTGTTTGGTTTGACTCTAATGCAAGAAACTGTGATGGGATATTTTACATTGAATGGAGTTACGCCTCTTCAGTGGCGTCGCGTGCCATCTGGCAACAATGTGCCTCCTCCATTTAAAAGCATTCAATATATCGAATTTACCGTGTGCACTGTGCACCCCCTGAATGCGACCTTTTAGATCAGTTTAAATGGGTAGAATACAGTGTTGCCAGATTGCACGCGACGCCACTGCGCCTCTTTGTACTAACGCCGACAAAATAACGAAACCATTACAATGGCACCAATCATATCTGCACGAGTTTTTATTTGTGTTTATTTGTGGTCCTTGAAGACGGGAAGAGATGGAAGAAGAATCGGAAAGAGAAAGAGTGAAGAGAGGATAGCGTATTGGATAGTTGAAAATTCATGCAAAATCGTGCCTCACTCGGTTTTTTTTTTTTTTTTTTTTTTTTTTTTTTAAGGTTGTTGACAAGTTCCAAGCAAAGCCACTTAAAATTAATGCAACTTATTTTTCCTTCGAGTTTTTATTAATTTTAAGTGCAACGAAGGCATTTAACGTCCCATTTTATTTAACATAATTTTTTCCTTTTTCAATTTTCATTCGAGTTTTCCGTAAAGTTGCAATCTTATTTCATCGTGCTGTTAGCCGGTTTTGAGTATTAATAAATTCATTTCTAAAAACTTTCAGTTGACTTTATAACAATTTATATTTATGGGCAAAAAAGGATGCAAAAAGCCACAAGGAGCCGCCTGTCAATTTCGGTTAGACTTTAAATGGAAAGCTATTGTTGCATATTTATTGTTACAAGGCTTTGGTTATTACAGAAGGTGTTGAACCTTTTTTTAATGACATCCTCGACCTCCTCCTGGTGACTTTATTTTAGAGAACCAAACCTTAAATGAAGCGTTTTGTGTGAAAACCATTGATATCCATCGCAAAGTTTTCATGATTGAGCAATGTACAAGTATTATTCATTCTACAAGAAGCCTACTGTTCGCAAGTTTACTTAACATTCTCTCAATAGCAGAACATTTTTACTGAAAAACGTCGTAAAATTAGGTGCATTTGATTTGGCTATAAACATTTGAAACCTGGAAAAGCGTAGTACTGTCGCAACGGATATTTGCTAGTTTTTGAAACCGCAAACGCTCAAATGGGTCTGTTGCATACTTTTGCTACAACAATATAGAACCTTGATTCTTATGTAAAATTCGGCGAAAATAATGATTCGCACATTAAAAACGTTCAAAATCCACTCATTATCTCAGGAAATCACTTCAATTTCAAACAGCCCGCGCTACACTAGACACTATTTGCACCGGTATACTACTACATAGACGGAACCACCGTGCATAAGTGAACAACACCATAACTATAAAATGATGGAGTTACCTTCTAAATACATGAACGATTGGCTGCATTTGCTGTCTGGTCTTTTCGGTTTATCAAAGATTACAAAATAATGTAAGATATGTACGCATCTTATCGAAACATTCCAATGTTTGTAAGTTCTCTTGATGTTTACATAAACGATATGGTTCCATCTATGTAGTTATAAGTCGGTGATATAGTGTCTAGTGTAGCGCGGGTTGTTTGAAATGGAAGGTATTTTCTGAGTTAATGAGTGGATTTTGAGAGTCTTTAATATGCGCATCGTTATTTTCGCCGAAGTTTACGTTAGAAACAATAAGTCATATTGATGTAGCAAAAGTACGCAATAGACCCATTGTTACTTCCGTTAAATGTTCAACTCATCCACCATTGTTACCACAATTGCGATTAAGTTTGACTGAGAAACATCACTTTTATTTGCCATTTCTCTTTTTTTTCCCGCATCCCATTCTCGACTTTCTCATTTTATTTTTCATACATTCTTCGCCGCGCTAGATACATTTCCAGTATTTATATATATATTGATATGAAAAATGATCGCATCCCTCATCAACGCTTGATTCTGTATGGCTGCGGGTGTCATGAATGTTGGAGAGTGGGGTGGTTGTGGTGGTGGGGGGGGGTGTTCACAGCAAACTGACGTTTTAGCGTAGGAATGGGTTGGCGGGGGTGTTGAGGGGTAAAGGGGTGAAGGAGTTGGGGTGGGAAGACGACAGGAACAGATGAGACCGTCGTCAATATGACGTCGACTTCTTTCGATCTGCGATGCGGCAATCTTTTAATTATTGGTATTAGTTTAGAGCGCACTGATTTTTTCTCTCCCTCTCTCTCTCTCTTGGTTACATTTGTTCTGTTCCGGTCAGAAAACGGCACGGCGGCGCACATTAGGCGGATGTGACAGCAGGGCTGCCGTTTTGCGTATAATAAATGCTATTTTTCTATTCACCGATGATTCCACCGGTTGAGAAAAGATTACACAGTTCATAGTTCAGTGTATGACTGTAATGCACGAAAATACTCTGATCTGTAATCTTTCCTTAATCGGTGGAAACTCCGTTGATTAATTAAAATATCCGCAAGTTTTTTTAAAGTCATCGACGACTCCACCGGTTGAAAAAAGATTACAGATGCGAGTATTTTAGTTTATTACAGTCATGCACTGAACTGAACTGTGTAATCTTTTCTCATCCGGTGGAATCATCGGTGAATTGAAAAATAGTATTGATTATGCGCAAAACGGCAGCCCTGTGTGACAGACTCAATGGCCAAAAATGATCGTTATATAGACAGTTTTAGTGCGGCGCACTGTGGAGCGAGTCGTTGGGAGAAGCTGAACATGGCGTGTCGTCTTTAAATGTCTATTTCTTTGTTAATACGCAATCTGTACAATTTCAGAGTCCCTTCTCACCATAAAAGTTAAGCCAGTAGAGTTGACAATCTCTGATCGACCGTTAAATTGAAAGGTCTCTCGGGGTCGCGGGAGTTGCTGTTGAAAATTAAGTTGCACTTGCATGTATTTGGTTTTTATGTATTTTCTCGTTTTGTTTGTATTTCAGTTACGGTTCTCTGTTTCATTTTATTTGTTTGTATTATTTATAACATTGGTGGTTGTTAGTTATTTAAATATATTCATATAGTGAATCCTAGATATTTCTCAGTTATCTGAAAAATCTTCAAGAATGACATTTTTGAATCTACCTAAAGTGTACAGAAGAATTCAAGAAGTGAACTAACTTAGCCTTTGCCTTTGCCTTTCTATGTATTAAACCTATCATATACAGGGTGTTTCAGACCACCCGTATTCTTAGAGAGGACTATCCTTTTAGCATAAACGGCGCAAGATATGGACATTCTGACGAAACTTTTCTCCCCAAAGTCCCAAACTTGGGGGGGGGGGGGGCTCCAATTTTTTTTTCCCAGAAAATAAGATTGTGAAACATCTAAAGAAAACCCCCAGCGATTCGTATAATGGCCCCTAATTTTTTTTAAAACGGCCCCTAACGTGAGAAGGGGCCATTTTTTGAAAAAAAATTCTTTGTGCAAAAAATTGCTTATTTTTAGGTGTGCAATACATTTTTGAAAAACACCCGTCCCACAAGTAAACATCGAGAAACAGCAATTTGACCCTTTTTTGGAACCCAAATAGGCCGTTAGGGGCCATTTTTCGCGGACGGCAATATTTTCCCTGAATTCTTTAGGGTCGATACACATTCGAAAAGTTTCGTCAGACCTGTCGTATCTTGCGCCGTTTTTGCTAAAAAGATAGTGGACGGGTGGTCTGAAACACCCTGTATAGTGTATATTGCCCATTAAAAAAATTAAGGATTTACATTGTTGCCACGTTACCCAAGCCACCAATGCACATAATGATGATAGAATTAATTGTTCGCTACTTATTATGCTTCTCCTTGTGTATACGTCCTCCAGTTTTGGTTCAGATCAGAATACAATGAAAATATAATGGAAGCTATGAGCTTGGTTGGGTGGTAACTCTACACCACCGTTGGCGTGTGTTTCTGTCCTGCCAGCGGGTGCGGAGTTCCTCGTCAACTTGGCTCGCCTGCGCTATTCTCTATTCACAGCATGCTGCCCATAGGATTGCTCGGTGTTCCTGTTCCTGTGTCATAGTATTATGTTTAATGGTAGGTCACAATTGAATCCGCAAAATGAGGAATGTAGTTATAAAGCTCCATTTCATAAAATTGCACAACTAAAGCTGTGAATAATCATAAAAACCCATGAATGCAACTATACTCTGTTCAAGATAAGAAGGCGGGTGAGAATTCAGGTAGTAATGCACTATTTAGCAACAGTGTGGCTATGCTGGCTACTCCAACCCTTTGCAGTGTCCGTTGTTCTCCTGATCTCTCTCTTGGCACGGAGGATTTCCAAGAACCGACAGACTCAACAATTTACACACGTCCAGTAAAAATTGCGAACGGTCAAAAATACGAAAAAACTGACGAAATTTTCGCCCTAAAGGGCCAAAACTCGGCAAAAATAGTCGACTTCGAATATTGATGACTCTCAGAAATTCGTATTTTTCAGTCGGAATTAAATTCAGAATATTTCGTCTAATATCGAATATATGAGAGTCATCAATATTCAAAGTCGACTATTTTTACCGAGTTTTGGCCCTTTAGGGCAAAAATTTCGTCAGTTTTTTCGTATTTTTGACCGTTCGCAATTTTTACTGGACGTGTGTAAATTGTTGAGTCTGTCGGTTCTCGGAAATCCTCCATGCCAAGAAAGAAGTCGGAAGAACAACGGCCACTGCGAGGGGTTGGAGTAACCGGTATAGCCGCACTGTTGCTAAATAAGTTTCAATCATGCCATTTTCAAGTGGCTTGGTTCTCAAAGCAAAACTACCCTGATCACAATGAACCTTACATTCTAATAATGTTACTAGAAGCACAGAATAATACAATCAGAACGGAAACTCTGTCGGATTTTGAAGCAAATTTACTTCGCGTCCGCCATGTTGGGATATAGGATGTTTACATCTGGATTCGCGCTCGAAAAAAAAAAATTTAGGGCATGATCCGCGAAATTTTCATTCTGAAATGCCATTCGAATAAAAGTAAGGCCGGAAACTTAAGATTTCTTTCCAGCATTTACAGAAATAAACGAGTTTCAACACAAGTCACACACGCCGCCATGTTGGGAAATAGGACCACAGCGTTGCCTATTGGTGTCGGTAAATTCCAAACTTGCTTCCATTGGCTCTTATGGGAGTTTCCGTTCTGATTGTATTATTCTGTGCTAGAAGCACAGTTGTGTGTCAACCGAGAAATGTTTAGTAAACCTACCGACAAATTCTATTTTTTCCATGGGAATATGGTTGTATTACTCGAATTTTCTCTTTATCTTAAAGAAATAAAGTACAATGGAGCTGTTGCAAAGTTTTGCTACAGACTTATTAATATAGCTGATTATAAAAATAACGATTATCGCACTAAAAAATCACGAAATCCACTCCCAAACTCACAAAATGCTTTTAAACGCGAGACTGTAATGGCGGCGTGGCCGCGGTTTGCATTGGGTTTACCTATCTTCAATCAGCGTCATCTACACGAAATTTTCTCGCAACACCACACAAGAAGAAGAAGAATCATACAATTGCCATTAGATGTAAGCGGCCTCGGCCGCCATTACGGTCTCGCGTTTTACAGCATCTTGTGAGTTTAGGAGTGGATTTCGTGATTTTTTAGTGCGCTTTTCGTTACTTTTACAGGGTTTTACCCCATTATCAACTATTAATAAGCCCTTAGCAAAAGTTTGCAACAGCTCCATTAGCGGAAGTCTAGTGACATAAATGGATAACTCATGTAGTTAGGTATTGTGTACAGAAGAATTCAAAAAAGAGAACTGACTCAGCCTTACCTAAAGTGTGCCCCAACCTTGAGTATGATATTAATTTTCGTGGTTAACCCATCCAGTGTTGCCAGATTGGGGTGAAAAAGCCGTACGCTTTACATTGATTTAAATGGGGACGATACGGATTTTTACCCTCGATCTGGCAACACTGATTACCCATCGTTGTGCTTTAGGTAATCTTGCCTTCCAGTATATTATGATTCAATTGCGACTCATTTTTTTTTCTTTGTTAGTAAAATGTTTCAATGCAGGGAGCAACTTGTTTTCTATTAAGTGGAGAAAAATGTTTGTGTCTGCATGTGCTTTTTGTAGAAAATTTCTTAACATACCTTCGGGAATTCAAGGCTTTAACATTCTTAGCCAATGGGACCATTCAGTACTTGAATGGATATTCTCATTCTAGGTCAAATCTACCAATTTTTTCTCTCTTACCAGCTAGTTTTTCTCTCAGTTTCTGAATTTACATTGCAGGGGAATTGCAATTCCCTTGTCTTTTGTTGTGTGCGAAACTTCAAAGGAAGATATTTATAAGCAGAATATAGCTTCTCATTGATTAGTTTACATTTGGCCTGTTTTGAGCCAGGCTCTTTCGTGACTCAAAATTCCATTAGAATGATACGTCTTCATAAGAATTCTCGTAAGAATGACTCCATAAACTTTTACGCAAAGACAATAAAGTAGAAGGGAAGGTCTATAGAGATCCCGAAGGCATGCTCCAATAGACTTTTTAGTAAAGAGCGGTAAATTCAAAGTTAACCAATCTGTCTCTGGTTTCATACTATTTAAAAAACCATCTCAGCCAATCAGATTCCTGGATTGGAAACTCCCCACATGTCACTAAAAGTCTGTATTTGTTGTAGCTCCTTTCGTCTGTGATTAAATAAGTTTGAAAAAATATATGCGTTTTTGCTACGTATGGTAATGTGACATAGTTATCTAGCTTAGCTTATGGTTCTACGATATCAATTCAATTTCTTAAAACAGACTGGAGAAGAAACTACAAGCGAAGAGTCTATTGGATCTCTTATGTTATGTTATGTTATGTTATGTTATGGTATGTTGATACGAAAATTCAATTTCGATTCAATTTCGGAGAAACGATTGGCACAATGCGGAGCTCATTTTTGCGGAGGAAAATTTAATTTGAGGAACTTGCTTCCAAGTTCTGCACTTTGTGCAATCTGCTCTCCGTATGAGTCTTGAACTTGCTGGAAAAGTTGGGTTTGCTACAGTCGTTCCCCGAGGCCGTTTGTGCTCAATCGAGAGTGAGTTTGGGATTCAATAATGAAATGTTTTGTTCGGAGAGGACGCCGCGCGGCGCGCAGGGCGGCCCAGAAGCCTGTTCAAGTTTTTATTCGCTTATATTCAACGTCTTCATTTCCTGCCACCGGAACTTCGCTAGTTGTGATTTTGCATGCTTTGTGTCTTCATTATATGTGCACAATTAATTAGCAATAACAAACAATGGAGTAACCAGCTCTTTACTTTTCTCTTTAGGTTTCAGACTTCTTTGCCCCCCCTCTTTGTTTCATTTAAAAGTTTGGACAAAGTCATTTCTGTTCATTTCTGTTGAAGTTAAAGTTGTTATTTATTTAATGATTTTTTAAATTTCCTGAAAAAGCCGTTTGATTAGTAAATGTACCAATTATTTGCATACATTTGTGAAAAATGACAAGTGGGGTTGGTATCAGTGCAGTTGGTACTTACACAGAGACAAAAATACATAAAATACACGTGTCATGGGCGGATACAGGGAATTGTCTTTCTCTCTCTCCTTCCATTTGAACTTATGTGTTGAAAAAGGACAGAAGAGGGGACCAAAGTCACGTGATGGCCCCCTCTGCTGTCCTTTTCTAACACATAAGTTCAAATGGAAGGAGAGAAAGAAAGACAATCCCTGTATCCGCCAATGACACGAGTTACAAAAAAAAAAAAAAAATATACACATTTGAAGTTCCGTGTGTTCTCTCCCCCCATCCAGCAGTCAATTCAACGGTCCAAACCACTCGTAAATACCCGTTTTAACACGAAGAAAAAAGTTACGGTAGTAATTGGACTCAGCGAAAAGTACGAATGTGACTCCCGTAGTCTCTAATCCGTTCTTTTTTTTTGCGTGTACAGGCCGGAATGGTGTTCATTATCAGTTCATTTCACCTATTCTTTATTGTACTATGTAAGGCTGCAATGCATGCATGTCTTTGTTTGTTGTTTGTTCATTTTTTCTATGTTTAGTATTAATGGCATTACACAGAGAAAATAATATTTTACCGGCTACCAGATTGACATTAAGTGACATTTCGCAGAAGTAATTCTTGGGATTTGTAAACATAATTGAGGGCCTGGGTGCGAGAGGGGAACTTCCCCATTCCAGTGTTTCATATTCTCCCCAGTTCATTTTAATTTTCCAAGGAAAGCAATTACTTGTGTCTTGCTGAAAATTTTACTGAGAATTATTCACAACTTCTGGGTGTTTTTAGTGCAATCTCCAAGAAAAATGAAGTCTTCATATTCTTTTAAGAAAATGAAGTGGGAAATGAGATAATGAAACACTGCAATGAAGAAATGCTCTTCTCGCACCCAAGTCTTCAATTCTTGTTTTGAGGGTTTAAAAATCTTTCGGGAATTACCTGAATTCTAATCGGATGTACCAGAAAGTACTTCTACGAAATTGTGAAATGTTCAGCTGGCTGTCGTTAAAAATTTGTTCTCTACGTATAAATGTTTGTGCAAAAAACCTAAAACTAGCTTGAATGTTTGTGTTCCGTTTTGATGTTTTCATAAAAGCATGTGTTTAAATGAGATGGCGGTTAAAACAAAAAAAAAAAAAAAAAACAGCGATGGCGTTTATGAACTTGGTTGGGTGGTAACTCTACACCACCGTTGGCGTGTTTAATTTCAGCCAGCGGGTGCGGAGTTCCCCGTCAACTTCGTTTATTTCCAGTCGCCTTCACTATTCATAGCATGCTGCCCAATGGATTTGCTTCTAGTGTTCCTGCGTTCCTGTTACTTACATATAATGATGATCGCGAATGAATCAACTAAATGTTTGATTGTGGTTTCTTTTCATAAAATGACGAAACTAAAGCTGCAAAGAATAATAGAAAAGAAATCAATCATTTTAATTAATCATTGACTTACGTTGCTTTATTCGTCGATTCATGATACCAATAGTTTCCCCATTATTCAGTTGCGACTCGAATTCTTTTTCTTCAATAGTAATCATAGGCGGCGCGTATAAGGGGCTATTGGGGCTATAGCCCCCCCCCCCACTTTTTTGGGAACGAGGGGCTAAAAAAATTTTTGAACGAGAAAAAAAGAAAAAAAGGGAAAAAGGAAAAAGAAAGAAAAAGAGAAAAAGAAAAACGTTTTCAATTTCTTATCGCCATCTGTCTGCTTCATTCAGAAGTTACTAAGGAAACGAGACTGTCACCTTTTGTTTATATTCTTCAAAAATTTTCCGAACCAAATTGTTTCAAGTGTCTATTTAGTATTTAGTCCAAATTTTCAGTATTTTTAAATTTTAGCCCCTTTCAAGTCAAAATTACAAGTGTTCCAAAAGAAAAAAAAGGTTATTTATCCCCCCACCCGCCTGCGTCAAACTTTATTTTGAAAAAGGTGAAGAAACAAAGAAAAAAGAAAGAAAGAAAACAAAAAAGCTGTTGATTTTTAGCCCCCCCCACTTTTTGACCCCACGCGCCGCCCATGATAGTAATGAAAAATAAAATGAGTTTCTTGTTTGTTTCAATACAAAAATTAGTTGTTCATTAAATGGAGAAAAATATTTGTGTTCGCATGTGCTTTTAGTGAAAATACAAAAAAAAAAAAAAAAAAAAAAAAAAAAAACGTAAACAATAACAAAAATAATAACTCTCTATTCTGTACTGTTGGGAACACAATACCGGAACACTCGATATTAAATATGTTCTTTTAGTATTGTCTTGCTGATATGGGTATTGGTTATAGCGGTCAGCTCTGCTTAAACTGTCGGCTGATTTTATTATTACATTCCATAGGGTTATCATGGATGTTTGTCATACCAAATGTTCTTTTTTAATAAATTGAAGTCAGTGAGATGCAAAATATTTTACATTTGGCCCGTCTTCATGCTGTGTACCAAACTAATTGGTCAAAGTAATGGTAGATCTCTAAAAGAACCCATGAGAAAAAGACTCCAATATTTTCCCCACCCAAAATCAAACAGATGGTAAGACTTACGAAGATGTAGAAGGCATCGAAAATACTCGTTTAGAGCGGCGTCGCTGTAACACAGTTTGACAGTTAGCCTAAAATCAGGCCTCGAATCAGAGCTCATTGAGTGGTGCAAACAACTCAATCGAGAATATTGAAGAAATGTTTTGTTTGAATTGGACAGTCTAGAAGCCTGCTCGAGTTTGGATTCTCTTATTCAACGTCTTCATTTTGTGCCTCCGTAATCTCGCTCTAGTAGTAATGTCGCATGTTATGTTTCTTCAATATAATTTGTAGAATTCTAATTCTAAGCATTAGCAACAAGCAACAATGTAATAACCACCAGCTTTGTATGTTTCTCTCTCATTTTTAGCACTCTACCCCCTTTATTCTACTTATTAGAAAATTGGACATTGATACATTCAGTTTCATAATGATGGAGGTTATTTCTTTATGCTGCCGCCATTATTAATTGTTACGTTTGGCTTTTTTCCCCTATGTCTATAATATGTGATGCATTTAAGAAAAAAATGCTTAAACTGGTCCACGGTTGAAATAAGGTTTTGCCAAGTTTTTGTAGAAGATAGCAATGAGGATTGAATGATGCTTCGCATATGACCAAAATCAAAGTTTGAAAAAGTCCTGAGGCTCCGCACAGCATATGCAATATGCATCACAACCAAGCAACCTCACAGCAAGCTCATCTAAGCAACCTTACAAGAAGCTCAACTATATGTGAATGGAGGTAAAGGATGGTCATGTTACCAAAATTGTAGTGTTTGTACCGTAGTTCTTTAAAATTTTAAAGAAATTCTGGAACTGCGACTATATTCTGATAGTAATACCAGCATTTTCTGGTAACAGTACAATCCCTTACCTCGGTTCACATATCGATGTGTTTCTGGTGATATTACTAAAATTTAGGAATTATATTTTTCAACTCTTAAGGCATGCATTTCTTCCTTTGGTGTTTAATGGTTTTTTTTTTATGTTTTGTTTTTGGCGTCAATGTCATTTTACAAATGTTCGTGCAAGAAACTGAAATTAATTTGAATGTTTGTGTTACGCTTTTTCTGTTTTGATGCAAAGCATGGGTTTAAATGTAATGGAAGCTACGAGCTTGGTTGGGTGGTAACTCTACACCACCGTTGGCGTGTGTTTATATCTAGCCAGCGGGTGCAGAGTTCCTCGTCAACTACGCTTTTCCAGTCGCCTGCGCTATTCACAGCATGCTTCCCAAAGGATTGCTCGGTGTTCCTGTTCCTGACAAATATCTTGTTATGGTTCCTTTCCATAAAATGAAAAAAATAAAGGTGTTAGTAATAATGCTAAAAGCCCTTGAATATGAAACTTAGTTTTAATCGTGACTTTGCCCCCACTTCCCAATATTTGAAATTTATGTTGAAAAGTTTGGTGAATTAGTGGCTTGGTCCTCAAATTCAAGGAATCTACTTGTTAGAAATTCTGAGTTATCCCATGTTCCACTATTTCCCAAAAAAGTGCGGTGGAGATCTTTCCTCTCTTCAAGTCCTTATGACGCACCACACTACCAGTGAACTCCCATTTAATTTATAGTCTGGAATGATGTTGTTTGCGATTAATTTCTCGCTTGATGTCGTCATAATCTATAAGGCATGCATTTTTGCGTTTGATGTTTGATAGCTTTTCTACGTTTGGTGTTAATGACATTCTTAAAATGTTTGTGCAAGAAACGCTTTTCTATATTTGGTGTTAATGTTATTACAAACATATTTTTGAAAGAAACGTTTAGAGTAACTAAAATGTTTTTTTTTATTTTTTTTTTCGCGTGAATTAAGTATTTTCTTTTTATAACTAGCATGCGTATAATCTATTATGTTTGGTTTCAATGTCATTATACAAATGTTTGTGCAAGAAACTTAAACTGGATAGTATGTTTGTGATGTAAATTAGATGTTTTTGTACTTAGCATGTTTTTAAATGGCCATGTTTGGTGTCAATTTTTATCATACAAACGGAAGGAACAAACCACCTAGAAATTATAATGTGTTGAAATCAGCTGGCGTAAAAGGGAAAGCAATAGCATTTATGAACTCGGTTGGGTGGTAACTCTACACCACCGTTGGCGTGTTTTTAGTTCAGCCAGCGGGTGCAGAGTTCCTCCTCAACTTCGTTTAGTCTCTACGTTATCGTCACATAACAATGAATCATAGAGTTTTATATAAAAAACAAGGAAACCGCAAACAGATTTTTAATTTGCAGTGATTAGGTATGAACAATTAGCATTTTTTATCGTGAAATTCTGAAATGCAAGTAAACTGCTTAGAAGCTTTCTTTATCAATTTTTTTTCTTTGTCCCATTATATTTTTAGTTCTTTCTTATTGTATTTGAAGATTCCAGGGGAAGAACGACCAGTGTCAGAAAAACTTGAAGAAGAGTGAGAGATGACGTTTCGAGGTTATCTTTTCGTATAAGAGCCAACGTATTTACATCCACCAAAATTGATTGTATTGCACTTCTGTAGATGTGTATTCAATGTGTTTTTTGTATCCCGTTAAAAGACCATAAAAACTTTAATTTGGATTTTTCTGACATTTATCGTTTTTACCCTTGAATCTTCATTTTCTATCGTGAAATTCTTAAACGCAAGTGTACTGCCTAAAATCTTCACTTTTTTGGCCGAAAATTTTTCCTAGAAGTTTATCCTGATTGAACACTTTTGTTTCTTTGGCCCATCATATTCTTTGTTTTGTCCTTCTGCATTTGTGATTCATCTTCATTCATAACATTCTTGTCCTTTAAACATCGTCTTGCTCGATTAATTTTGGGAGCCTCTACCTATTTGAACTTTGGTCTGACTGCGTTGGAGTAAAAATGGAATTATAAGCCTAGTCGGGTGGTAACTCCACACCACCGTTGGCGTGTAGTATTTCTAGCCAGCGGGTGCGGAGTTCTCCCTCGGTCTGGTTTCATTTCACGTCACATCACTCATATATTCAGCACCAGCAACCAGCATGCTACCAAAAGGATTGCTCACAATGCAAACTGCAAAGCGATGGCCAAAACTTGAAACCACGTACCCTCAATTTTGGCTTTTTTGAGACGGCTCCTGTACCATCAATTTTCAAATTACATCTACACAGGAAAAAATATGTTAACGTAATGGGGATTCTTTTGAATGCTGTCATAACCCAAATACTTATATGTATAATATAACTGCTATTTAACTAGTACTTAAGTACTTGTAAGTACTTATTATAAGTACTTATATTGAACAGATATGCTCGACTCGCTTCCCGCGTCATCTTCAGAGGCGGGAAAATCAAAAGGAAGCAGAATCTAAGATGACCGACAAAAGAAGAAGACACTGGACATGACGCGGGACATGATCAGGAGAAGGTTTGTTATGAAGATGGTTGGAAATGGAACTTACTATCTAGTGTTTTCTCTCGCTTCGTCGATTTTAGTTGATTTGATTATCTCTCTGTGAATTCTTTTACAACGACATAATTGTCCTGTGTTTTCTTCTTTTGTGGGCCATCTTGGATTCTGCTTTAGATTTTAGTGCCACTTGTGATGAAGTGGGAAGCGAGCCGAACGTACCTGTTAAATATAAGTACCTTGGTCCTAAGCGGCATTCATTCCTGTAAACGCAACTGGAATTCACTTTCATAGATTTACCCGAAATCCTAGTTAAATTGCCTCGCTCGGGTAACATACCCTCATCACCACGTAGTTATAACTGTTCTTGCACGGAAGATGTGTTGTTGCATTACTCTCTAAATTAAAGGCGCTCCCGACTGAAGTCGCGTATATCCCATCGTCTACACAGCCATATACCTTATAATTAGAGTTAAAGCAAGGCTACAAAGGGCAAAGAAAATCTGCCAAAACTCAATAAAAATTGTTCGTCTTTTCCATTTAGATCTAGAACGAATTAGTTTTTCTGCTCTCCTCGAAAGCTTATTTTGTGAAGACTTGTGGTTTTAATGTTCAGTCATTCATCTGTGCTTAGCTATATGTGGTGGCATGAAGCAAATTATTTTTTTTTTTTTTATCTACCCTCTGTTCTATTGCTATGTGGTTTTTTTGGACAGTGAATTTCGATTGCTAGTCCTTCTTTTCGGAAGGTCTCTGGTGAAGACGTTGAATAATATAATTATTAGACATTCTGATAATAATAATTAGAATAATGATAATTAGAATTAGACGTTGAATATTAATTGATCGATTTTTGGTGCAGTGCTTCTACATTATTGAATCGATTGTTTTGCGTACAATCAAATGGAGAAAAAACAACGTTGCCAAATCGATTCAGGAAGGACGGACGCGTGGGTGAACGGGAAAAAAATAGACTTCTACCTAGATATATTTCTCTATTTATCAGCGTATGTCAATGAGTTTTCCACTATGTTAAGTAATTTGTGTGTTCCTACTTCTCTACGTTCTACGTTTGTTTTTACTTTCAATGTTTGTGAAGTTTTAATTTGTAATTTTCGCTTATAATGTTGTTTATTCAAGGAGTTTTGTTTTTCGTTTAAGTTCGCCTTACAATTAGTTATTTAATAGTTATAGAAGTATCATTTTTAGATTTGCAAATGGACTTAGTAGTCTCTTGCTTGTTTGCTTCCACAATTGTATAAGTTTTAATGCACTCGTTTCCTTCTTTGTTTTTTAAAAACACACAGAAAAAGTTCACGATTCAATACTTTTTCCCCATTTGAATTAATTTTTAAAAGACTGCAATTGGTGTGTAACATTACGAATCAGTAATTATGACATAATTTTCCTACTGTGTGTGTGAATGGGGGAGTCCCTGTATAATTACAGCTTTTTCTTTGAAGAGTCCTTTTTTCTCTGCATAGAAAGTTCCGATTCGATGGGATTCCCCTGATATTATAACCTGCTCATTTGGCCGCCAAATTTGAATTCTGTAAAACAGAATTGTATTTTTGCGTAGATTTTGAGACGTCTCGATGCTTTCAACGTAATTTTTAATTAATCTTACGTAAGAATCGACCCTCCGTAACGCTGTATTGAAAGTTAGCAACAAACCAATCGGCCTCAGCTGTAATTTTCGCACTGGTTAGTGAACAGAACAAACGCATTTTATTTGTATCAATACAAAAAAAAAAAAAAAAAAAAAAAAAAAAAAAAAAAAAAAAAAACATAGAAAGCTTTATGTGTGTCACCTGATCTAATGCTTTAAATAATGGCAAAAGGAATGGAATAAAACATACAAAACAAAAAGTGAAATGTATCAATAACTTCGCGAGCGGAAGCCAACTTCCAATTATTCGCTGTTAAAGCCGAGGAAGGGAAGAGAAGCTTGAGGAAGGCGAGGTATCAATGTCCGTGGGATCCAAAGTTTAATTAAGTTCAATCTGTGTTTTGTTTCGAAATGTCGCGCTGTTTTTCCTCTCCTCCCTCCCCCTCCTCCCTCTCCCTCGTCCCTCTCCCTCCTCCCTCCCCCTCCTCCCTCCCCCTCTCGTGATTTGGATTGACAATTGACACCCTCCGCGAGGTCGCCATCGCGTTGGTGTGGTCTCTAGAAGTGATTTCTCTCCCGATCTCTATTAATTGCCAGATTTTGTTTGTTCGTTTGTTTGTTTGTTTATTTAGTTTTTTAATCTTCTTTATAATTTCTTTGCGGCTGAGCTGTCTTGACAACAACAGCTTGTCGAATAATGTCGAGCGACAAGTTTTGGTAACCGCTCAAAACCACGAGCTGGAACTTGCGTGCAGCGACAAAGCGTCAGAGGGAGGGGAGGAGGCAAAAGTTTTGGAAAGTTGAAGGAGATTCTGTCAAAGAGTGAAGGCGAAGGGGGTATTCCGTAGAATGCTTGAAGAGGCGGTGAAAGAAGCTCTTTCCCCACCCCGACAACCCACTCCCCTCCCCGCCACTCCATCCCGCCCCCTGGTGTGCCCGTACAATGCTATTTCGTTTAACTTATCTAGACGAAATTGTGGTCAAAGTCAGTTTGATGTTAATGTAACGCCGTAATCCGACTTTGATGTCCGTTGAGTCTATTGATTTAGTCTTATTCAGGGTTGCTGTTTGGCGTGATTTACATGGAGTTTCTAAATTAAACGATGAATCCACCGGTGGCTAAAAAAATTACAGATTGGAGTAATTTTCAAGTTATAAAGTCGTACTGATTAACGGGACTGTTTAGTCTTTCATTCAGCCACCGCACAAAATCAAAAAAGTGGTCGATCGTCAAAAAGTGGCCAAAAATCAGAAAGTGAATTTCCCACAAATTCATCATTTAAAAACTTTTAATACCAAATTCAATTACAGAGAACACTTTTAACAAGTAATTTAAGCTTGAAAGTGTCACCATAAAGTCTTAAATTAACCTTAAAAGGTCGAAAACGATGATTTTTGATGACTATTTTTCACTGGATTTTTGGCCACTTTTTTTCGATCTCAGACCATAGTGCACCGGTAGACTCACCATTTGATTCTAGGAATTCCATGAAAAACCCTGGTCTCATTAGAGCTGAGCTCCCGCTTTATCTGTGACGAAACAGGCAAACTGGCAACGCTGCACTTGGACCATTTAAACCCGCGAAAACTATCAAACTCAAAGGAATTCGACCTTTTGTATGCGTTCAAATTGAAAAAAAATTCCACGTTGCCATTGCGCTGTATGTTTATTACAGAGACAAATAGAGGCGTTTGACTTCGCAATAATACACAGGGCATATTTAAAGCACAGTTTAATCCCTTGGATTCAACGAAATAACGGGCGATATTCAGAAAAAAACATGCGTAAGCCTCGAACGGAAGAGATTTTGCTGCATGAACGAAATATTTGGTCGGCTGAACTAAAACGTTTTGCTGGGTCATTTTTTTTTTTTTTTTTTTTTTTTTTGCCATAGGTTTTATCAGCGCTACAGTCCACAACCAGTGGAGCGTGCAGTTTGGCAACGTCGTATTTTGTCCATTTAAATCCATATGAAAGGTCGAATACGAAGGTGTTCACCGAACACTCAATACATCGATCTTTTTCATGGATTTAAATGGACGAACCGCAAAGTTGCCAAATTTCCGCTGTTTCGCAGTTCCATTCCTGTGTGCGACGCATATCCTGCTCTGAAAAACTCCCGCAAAATGTTTCTCTTCGCTGGGTGTTTAATTCTTCGTTTCCAGGATCGCGCGTCAAGTCGACGCAACGTTGTCAGATCCTACAGCATTCCTACGTAAGGGTGATTCCACCGATACCACAAAATAGCTGTAGCCAGGATATTGTGTTTCTCTCTCTCTTAGCCCAGCTGAACGTATGCGTTAGGAAAGGACAGAACCAGTAGCTGAAGTCACGTGACAGCCCCCACATTCATCCTTTTCTAACGCATGCGTTCAAATGGGCTGAGAGAGAGAAACACAATATCCTGGCTACGGCTATTTTCCATCTGTAACGAGACTTGTTCGCTGACGACGGGTATTTTTATGGAAACGGAATCGAAGCATTTAAAGCAACCAAGAGCAAATAAATAGTTCGATCAGTTATTTTAACTCTTTCAAGTGCGCAATTTGGGATTTGAGGTTTTTTTTGAGATTTGATTTTAAACCATTCAAAACAGGATAATTTTCTAAGAACTTTGATGGGCCTCACAACGTTTTTCAAAATGTGCATTTAGATTCCATTGAATCATGTTAAATGAAGCGATACAACATATGTACCACATTCTCTGAAAGCGTTGACATTAAAAGGGACAAAATTAAATCCTTGAAACGAGACAGATTTTTAAACCTTCCAGCACAGAGTTTGTAAGTCCAATTCAAACTCATTCGACGCGAGAGGGTGGATAAATATTCCTACTCTGAAGTACATTTTTTGCCTACGTCATAAATTGAAGGCGCGCGCTCTAAGGAGAATGTTCTGTCTTCAACGCCCCCCCCCCCATATGATGAAATAAAACTTTGTGGAAGATATTAATGTTAAAGCATTTGTATGGGCGCGGTACTCGAAAGGTTAAGTGCCTAAAAGGCATTCTGCCAAAGATTCAGAAAGGTCCTTCAGCAAGGAAAATTTCTCGCACAGTCTTGATGGACTTTTGCTAGGTTTTCAAAACCATCGCCACAAAATGTACTTTGTCTTGAAAGTATGGGCTTTTTTGCGGAATAAACGCGCTTGGAAAAACTTTCAAAACAAAGTGCTCTCTTAAATTTTTGCTCAATTTAGCTCGATGCTCCGGGAGAAAATACCAATTTAAGTAATTCAGTAAAAGAACGGAAATGCGAGAAAGTATACAGCGCAAAAAAGAAAATAAATAAATTAAAAAAAAAAATAAGAAATATGTTTATAATATAAGAATAATAATTATACAAGTTTTGCCATTTTTCCGATCCATTGCCACACTTTCCATGACGGATCTTGTGAGCATAGATTTTATTCTGACCTACGTTCTGCAACACATCATTCCACCAAAGCTGAGTTATTACCTCTTGACACTTAATATGATTTCAATGATTCATGAAGTTTGTGGTTTGCTATTATTAAATTTTGCATAAAATAACGACTTTCATTGAACTATTTCTTTGTTTTCTACTTTTTAATATCTAAACGACCCCCCCCCCCCCCCCCGGTTAGCGGAAAGTCGTATTTCCATGAAATAACTTACAATACGGCAACGATGCTATGAGCAGCTGAGCGCCGTAAACCACTTCGATTCCAACCGAAACCTCAAATTGGTTTTTTTTTCTTATTGTTGCTCCAACCCGAACCCTTTCCCCTGCCATCAAACTTCTCTTATCGAAAAAAACAACGTTAACAGCGATCAGTGTTTTTATTTATTTTACCCGTATCGCCCGTTTTCATCGAGCGCATTTTATCCAATTCTCACTTCAAAATGCTTTGATGAGAATTCAGGAAGGTAGGTGAGGACTTTTCAATGAAATAGGCCACCTCATTACTCCATCCCAACTTTATTGATAGCTTTAAATTGCCTTTTACACGGATGAGTAAACACGTTCCGCGGAATGCAGATAGGGGGTTTACCCCCACCCCCCTTCCTCCCTTCCTTTGCCCCCGAATCATTCTTACACTGAGCTTGCGTCCATGTTTTAAAATGAATCCAAAAGCACCAAGCTCTTTTTATTTTCATTCTGAAATAAAAGTTACCGATCTTTACCTGACAGTTTGGCTGAAAGCGTGCATCGACAACGGTTGGGGAAATTACCTCAATATAATAAAAAACCAAAGCGAAAAGTCGATGAAAATATCCTAAGCTTTTACGTTCAATTGAAATTTAGTGGTTTCGATCGATTGATCGCTCGAAACTCCAAATAAAGATAGATCGGTCGAAAAATGTCGAATTTTCGATCATACAATCAAAATTTAAGGACGTTGTGAAATATTTGATTGATGGAAGTTGGAAAATTTTCCTAATTTCGATCGCTGGAAATTACGAAATTTGGACACCTTTTTCGAGATTTTGTCCTGATCTCCGCGATTCGATTCAGCGGTTCACGTGACAGTAGTTAGTTTGCATATCCCAAAAATTGAAGGAGCTTATCGTAAAAATTTACCCTTGATTTGTATTGTTTATATCATCTCTAAATCGGCCTCTCTTCAACCGTGAACTAAAGTCGCACCAAATATCGATTACCATTAGACAAAAAAGTTCTTCGAAAAAGTCGGGTTTAAACTGGATTGGAAATTCCCAAGACATATGGACCCGACCCGGCTCAGAGCCGGACAGAGCGTACATATGAAATGAGTGTGCTCTGCACTTAGATACGTTAATTACGCTGAAAAACGGGTCCAATGAGAAAACATTGGGGGCGTGATTTTGATTTATAATCAATTTTGATTTATAATCAACATTACTTTCCCTTTAATTAAATGGGGCAGTTGCAAGGGACTGACATTTTGTGTTTTTTATAAAGAAATTGATAGTACTTGATGAGCTGAAAACAATGGTGCCTCTTGTTTTTTCCTAAGTTTCCTGGTTTTGGAGATACCCACGTGTAAAGTTGTAAAACATCGTGTGCATAGTGACATCACTACTAGGAATTCCCATTTAAAACAATGTATTTTAGGTCAAAATCTCATCTCCGGAACAATGGGTCACTACGCGGAATTCCCATTTAAAACAATGTATTTCAGGTAAAAATCTCATCTTCGAAACAATGGGACGTAATTAGAAACCAAAGGTATCTTTGTTTTCAGCTCATCGAGTACTTTCATTTTCTTTATAAACCACACAACTGTTCAGACCCTTGAAACTGCCCCATGGAAAAGACAGTGGGTCTAATGAGATTCACCAGCGTCCCATTGAAGTCCCAGATGATTTCACCATTGGACCTGCGTAACTTGGTGTTTTTTGTTTAATGCGTACCAAAGCGTGGTGCACTCCTGCCATAAGGCTCCGAGCCGAGATAAGTCCATTCGGCTTTGAAATGTCCGATCCGGTTAAAAAATGAGTGCAAAATATGACTTTTTCAACTGACAGTCCATTGGACTAATTACTCTTCTCATGAAATTGTGAGTACGCGTTTTACAACCGTTTCGTTGGTCGACTTGAATTGTATAGTTTACCAGGGCAGGGTCGCCCGTGCGTTTTCTTTCCGCACCTCGTTGAGACTCATCGATCATAATAATCGTCGCCAGTACGATAACGGGAACTTCTTCGTTGAGTCTTAATTTTGATAGATTGCCTCTTTTCTGACTTTCATACCAATTTCAGTCAAGCATTTTGATTTGAACATAACAAATTAAAATGTAAAGGGAAGAATTGGAGTGAATTTTGGGGAGGGCAACTTTTATTTAGTACCCTCTTGAGAATTCGAAACTCACGGTCTTGAAAGTGCTTGCTGTTTGGTCTTTGCCCTAGCGTTAAGCCTAAGGTACTGTCTCGAATAAAGGAATGACGTACATTCTTTATTTGGCTACAGTACATGTAACTTCTTTTACTTTTTTGTTGTATTTTTGCCTTGTTTATATTCAGACGAGGATTTTTGTGAACACTGTTTTTTGAAGGTCTGATTTGAATAATTTAAGATTCGTTTTATAGCTTATGCTTTAAACGTATTTATAGAAGTTGAATCCAATCTATGGCGGTTTTTGTAACTTTACTTATCATCATGGTTCACTTCACGATCTCGAAAATCTTGATCTGGTTACAGAGACATTTAATGGATCATATTTTAGCTAGGATTCTATTTTATCGATGGCGGCACGTAGAATCTGGCAAAGTTAGATTGCGTACATTTAAATCCGAGTGAAATATCGATTCGAAGCATTGCACTGTGTACCCCCAATACTTTAAACTTTTCTATGACTTTAAATGGACTAATTGCAACATTGTCAAATTGCGCGAGCCATCGCTGCATTTATTCATCAACTGCCTAACGGAGCTTGAAATTTACGAACTAACCAGAATAATTTTTTGTAACATGGCTAACATAGATTATACAAAAGAACAAAGAATAGCAAATGACAGACATTTGTTAAAATTATTGAAATTGCTACTCTGCAGTTCATCATATGAAATATGACCAGTGGTGCAGCGTGCAATTTGGCAACTTTGCAGTTGGTCCATTCAAGCGCATGATAAATATCGAACTATTGGGTTCTCGGTGAACATATACGGCGTTTACATGGGCTTAAATGGACACAGTAAAACGTTGCCAAATTGCACGCTACGCCACTGAATATGATAACGAAACAGTTATGCTTTCCTCGTCGCCCAAGAGTTTGCGGTAGGGGAAAAATGAAAGAGATTGATCTTAATAAACGTCAGTCCGGTAGGCGGTCGATACAAACGTCTCACCGTTGTGATGGTCTTTTGTCATCATATTCCGCCTCTAGTTGTTGATTCCGCCGTGTTAAGAACGAACTAGCTTGAGGGCGAGATGATGACCAGTTGGGAGCAATTTGTGGAACGGAACGTGTTCGCCCAGCCTATTTGCCATTGGACTGAGCCGGCATTAAAATGTCTCGGATACGTAATATAATGAAAGTCATTTTAAATGGAAATTTATATATTGTTGAACCATTTACAGCGTATAATGTTTATATCAAAGGACAGATAGTTAAATGATAGCTGATACTTGTTGCTCATTGATATATTGATATTTTTGGAAATCTCAAATATTCGATGTTAGATGAAAACTTAGAAGGATACAATTCATTTTGCATTTGCTCTCCATGCTTCATTATAGAAATCTTTATAAGATAAAGCTATGGTACTTATAAGTCCAGTTGGTTTCTACAGCACGATAGCCTCACAGGTAAAAAAAATAGTTACTTACTTTAATATCTTAAAAACGCAAGATACAACAAAGGATGCCATCAACAAAGCAAAAAACAACACCAAAAATCGAATTATTTTAGCGCGCAATAGCATTTACAAAGGATGGCTTTGAAGATCATAAACAGTGCTGCCAACTTCAGTGGCGAGGCATTTAATTTGGCAACGTTTCCTTTTGCTCCTTTAAACACATTGGAAAATTCGAAACATCTAGTCATCACCGATGACCGAAGCATTCGATTTTTCCAGTAAGTTTAAATGGGAAAATTACATCGTTGCGAAATTCCACGCCTCGCTACTGGCCAACTTGTGGTATAAAATTTTATCTGGATCTCAGTAATTGCATTGTGGAACTTATAAGTCCGCAGACAAGGCAGTTTATAGGCTCATACTCGTGATTTTTGTGAATGCAATGGATCCAGAGGGCGTGTGTAATCTGGCAACGCTGCGCACGGAGAAAAATTTATATGAGGGGCTACCAGAATTACTTCTACGGAATAGTTAAATGTAAATTCTGGTAGCTGTGAAGATATTGCTGGTTTCAACGAAGAATGTATTTTCAATATTACCAGAAATCTAGTCAAGGATACGCGAATGAACATTTAACTATTACGTACAAGTAATTCTGGTAGCACTAAATATAAATTTTTTTCCGTGCGATTAGTCAATCTAAAGAAATGAAAAAGGCCGGGGGGGGGGGGGGGTTGGTACTCCTTCGACTCGATATTTTGCATGAGTTTAAATGAAGAAATTGCAACGTTGCGAGATTGCATGCGACGCCACTGTATACCCAACATTTTTTTTGAACGGGGTCTTACACTTATTGTTAGTAGAGGTTCGACTATTCAATGGTTAAAATTGTTAACATATGATCAAGGGGACTATCGAAGATGCTGTGGGATGTTTTGAGAAAACTTGGGGACATTATGATGAATGTGTGCAAAGTGATTATTTTTTTTTTTACTTGTTGGTTGTTAGAATGGGTTTGTTGCAAACTTTTGCTAGAACGATTTAGAGTGCTTAACATAATGTAAAATCGCCTGAAAAGTCCAATGGTGGCATCAGAAAGTCATAAAATGCAATAATAAACTTATAAGAGGCGTTTAATGAAATCCAAGATGGCGGAGAAATATCGAGAAATTTGTATGCATGTACCACGAACATCCAAGGATGGCAAACTTTGACAACCTCACTGCAGGTAGAGGTTATGTGTTTATTTACGTTGTGATTGGTTGTGATCGATATTGTGAGGTTGGCTATCCATGGATGTTCGTGGTGCATGCATGCAAATTGCTCGATATTTCTCCGCCATATTGGATTTCATTAAACGCCTCTTGTAAGTTTATTATTGCATTTTATGACTTTCTGATGCCACCAATGGACTTTTCAGGCGATTTTACATTAGATTAGACTCTCTTAATCGTTGTAGCAAAAGTTTGCAACAGACCCATTGACTAATTGAGCGTTCGACTCTATAAACTGCGATTGACAGGCTCACAATATGATTGATCGACGAAGACACTCCTTGAATTTTGATACTACTACTACTTTACTATTACTATACTATTACTATACTATTACTATACTATTACTATACTACTACTACTACGAAACTAGTGCTACTACTATGTAGTATTTTTTCAAGGGCAACTGGAGTTGATGAAATAAAATTAGGGGGGAGGGCTTCCAGAATCAACAAGAGCTCGAAAGTTGACGATTCCATTTTTGTTATCAGAAGCCTAGATGGAGATGATTGGGTGAATGATCATTAGGATGACCTATTGGAGCTGCAGTCTCTCAAGATCAGTCAAATGCCGAGGAAACTCTAGTGATGAATCAATGTGTTATGTCGTTCATTGCATTTCCTACAACTGCTTCTTTGACACTCTTGCGCTGAGTGTGATTTGTTGAAACAATTTCCACAAATTCTCAATCTCTTAATAGTATCGATGCGATCAGAGACTGATAAACTGAGGAATCTAAGGCATTTGAACAAGCTATGCTTTTGTTCACAAAGATAACAATCCGTCATATTTTTAAATTCCAAGGATTTTTTGCTTGTTCTGCCTCTAGTTGCGGCGAATAATTTTTGAGAAGTACGATCTCTGTTTCTTTGAATTCTATCTCTGATCATAGCGACTCCCCTGTAGGAGAGATTGGTTTTCGCTGTCTCTAAATTACGATTAGTCAGATTATAGTTGACTGATGAAACGATTTGACTTTGGCTTTGTAAAAAGTCCAGGAGTTGGTTCCATTTAGGCAAACCACGAGAGGAATTGTTGCTCTCCCATTTCCGCAAAGTACCTTCATCAAATTTTGATATAATCAAATAGGACAAAAAAGGATCTTTTTCGGCGGGAGTTAAATTCAATGCCTTTAGCTTGTCGATAGCTTGTGAAAAATGAAACGAAACGTATTTAATGGTTTTGAAATCATCTGGCGGCATTTTTGGCAGATCGTAAAGTGTTTTAATGATCTGATGATGGATTTTAAATTTCTCATTCTTATATTGATTTTTCAATGTTGCCAATGCTGATTCATAATTGTTGGATGCAAATGGTATTGTATTGACCAAATCAGCCGCCTCGCCAATTAGAGCAGATCGGAGATAGTAGAACTTTTGGATGGGTAACAGAGCAGTATTGCGATTTACTAGGGCTTCGAACATATCCATGAATGAACTGTACTTCTCGAAATCTCCATCGAAACGAGGTAGATCTGCTGGTGTCTGATGAGATGGAAATGGTGATTTAGCTGGATTGGTCACCAATGAATTTTGATTTTGAGGTACTTGGGGTCGAGAATTCGTGATCAGTTTGGCCTTTGCCAGTGCTTGAAAGCATTGATGTTCAAATTCGGCAAATTTTGTGCTCGACGAAGCATCGATTTGGAGCATTTCCTGAGAAGCACGCGAATATCGATCTAATAGTGGTAAAATATTGGTATACCTTACTTCGGTTTCGTCGGGACATGGGGATTCTGATGACAAGAATTCAACAAATAAATCCAATTGTGCTTGAAATGAAGCGCACTTCACTTGAATTGCTTGTATTTTAAGCTCGTTATCCATAGTGGATGAAGGTCAGTCAGTCAACAACTAGAAAGAAAAGGAAACAAGAGAAGAAATTAGTGAAAATTGGAGTTTCTTGGGAACAGTCAATGACTTGCTAAGAATCAAATACTATGTGGTAGAAAATCCGATAATCTACAATAGTAACCATAGGCGGAAATAGAGGGGCTTAGCTCCCTTCCATAAGTTACACGAAGCGCCCCCCCCCCGTAAAAATTTTGGGTACAAGAAACGTTTAGCCTCTTGGCCATGCGATTTGGTACATCCTGATACGTCGACTCTTATGGAGAAGAATTCAAAGAGCAAAAAAAAAAGGTTGTCAAATGCAGAATGTGTTTTTTTTCTCAACATTTGTCTGAATCGTAACTGAAAAAGGGTCAGTCATCATGGACCTCAATGGTCATAGTTAGTTATCAGAGATCAAACGCATGAGAAGCCGAAGAAAGAAAGAAAATAAAAATTTAAAAAAGGTCATCAGTTTTTTGCCCCCCCCCCCGACAAGACCTGGAATGATGCCACTACTCAGACCCCCCCCCGCTTCCATAAAAAAAAATCCTAGTTCCGCTTATGATAGTATATATTGAAAATAATCAATGCGATCATTAAACGCGTCCAAGTCAGAGTGTCACGGTGTGATAGCAGTGGCGGTCCGAGGGTTCAAAAGTGGTGGGGGGGATTGAAAAAATGTAATGACCCCCTTTTTTTTCTCTCTCTCACTTTTCTAGAGTCCTTCTCCTTAAAAATAAGGAGCGTTAAGGTGTTCGAGCTTCATTTTCCCATTTCTTTGAGCCCTTTTCCTGAAAAGTAGGTGAGGGATGGTGGAAGGGGATGGTAGAATGGTGAGGGGGAAGGGGGGGGGGGCTTGAGCCTTCACAGCCTTCTCCATGGACTGCCACTGTGTGAAAGTACGACATATTAGTAGCGAACAATAAGTACGACTGCCGGAGACTTTTAAACTCGGCCTTTAAAAGGCCCTCCTATCCTTATTTTACCCTCAACTTGGGAAACTAATTACTTTTGTTCGTAGATTCCCTGATTTTTTTTTCCCGAAAAAAAAAAATCATTTTTATCTTAAGGATAGGTTTAGTTTATCAAGTCAAATCGTCTCATACACGGAAAAAAAACTACGGTGAAAATTACCATACGGATATCTGATTTTTGCACCTGCTAGATGTTATGGTAATGTTAACCAGAAGTATACTATGTTTTGACTAGGTACTAGGTGATGTTACCTGATTGCATGTCAAATTTGCTCAAAGTATCGGTAAATGTACCATACTTCTGGTCAAGTTTACCATAACATCTAGCAGGTGCCAAAATCAGGTATCCGTATGGTTATTTTCACTAATCTTTTTTTTTTTTCCGTGTATTCAGTGGCTCTTAAAATACATAGATAAGAACTGAATTAATGTCAAAAAGGAACTCATCACTACTTTATTGCACTAGTTCTGTTGCAAACTTTTGCTACAGCCTTGTGAAAAGTCGATTCTTATGAAAAACCGTGTGAAAATATATCACATATAGCAATAATCCAAGTCTCTATACATCCACTCATAAACTCGATAAATGCGTTGAATTACATTCAAAGATGACGGTCAAATGAACGATTCACAATAGGACAGCCTCGTTTAATTGTAGCTTTCTCTACGACGAATCACTTTTCTCAGCGTGGAAAGTTGCGATTTTCGGTGCATAACGTTTCCGCACACTTTTCATACCGATAACGTTTCCGCACACTTTTTCCCGAATTTCATTTCCGCACACTTTTACCGATAACGTTTCCGCACACTGCACTATTTGGCAACGCTGTAACGGTGCTACGGGCTTATCCGAGTACTATGTTTAATTCGATCCACCCGGCGCAGTACCGAGTTGAAAAGAGGCGCAACAAATGTACTTTTTTGGGTATGAAGGTAATACTTTCTGAAGAAGATAACCTATTTAAAAATGATGAAAACCAATAAAAAAAAAAAATATATGTATAAAAATATAAAAATTAAAATAAAAATAAAGAAAAACACTTTTACTCATACCAACTTCTCTGCTATTTCCGGTGGTTAAAAATGCTGTCATAGTAGGAATCTTCATCATCAGAACTGCAATCAGGCCCCGTGTCGGATTTTCCATCTAAATTGTCAAAACTATTTTCACCAATACCGTCTTCATTATCAGAACTGCATTTTCCATCTGAGAGTTTATTATCATATTTTATGGAACGAATCATCTCAAGGAATGACATTAAATCTATGTCTTGACTAGGTCTTGACACACGCACAAACAAACAAACACACGCACATACGACTAAGAGCTTTTTTAAACAAAAAATCAATTAAAAAATTGGATTAAAACATTCAATTAAAATATTAAATAATTAAAACACTTTAAAACTATAAACCGACATAATGTTAGAACGGACACCCGGTTACTGATTAACTGGTTGTCAAACAAAACAAAACACCTTTTCGTAGGTAAGTTCTTATCACAACGCGATACTGCATCGCGCCGATCAAAACAAACCTGGGCGCGCGGTGTCGGGGAAGCCGCGCTGCAGCGTCACAGCGTTGCCAAATAGTGCAGTGTGCGGAAACGTTATCGGTAAAAGTGTGCGGAAATGAAATTCGGGAAAAGGTGTGCGGAAACGTTAACGGTATGAAAAGTGTGCGGGAACGTTATGCAGCCGCCATTTTAAGGGAGTCTCCATTGTGATCTGCTCATCCGATCGCCATCTTTAAATTTTGTTTAATATATTTGTTTAGTTTGTTTGAGTGGATTTTGAGACTTTTTGATGCTTGGGATGTGATTTTTATACGATTTCACCCAAGAATCGACCTTATTGACGCTATAGCAAAACTTTTGCAAATGACCAACTGTACTCACAAATGAAGGGTCTGACATTTTTATGTATCGAAGCTTTTACAGTCCGCATACATATCTCTTGAACTGTAAAGTTATTTCATAATTTCATGACCCTTGATGACCGTAAAATGGCAAGTTTTCCCTTATGCGGTGCGGCTTGACAGTTCGGTACCCAACACGGAAAAAAACAACGGTGAAAATAACCATACGGATGCCTGATTTTGGCACCTGCTAGATGTTATGGTAATGTTAACCAGAAGTATACTATGTTTTGACCAGGTACGAGGTGATGTTACCTGATTGTGTGTCGGATTTACTCAAAGTATCGGTAAATGTACCATACTTCTGGTCAAGTTTACCATAACATCTAGCAGGTGCCAAAATCAGGTATTCGTATGGTTATTTTCACTAATCTTTTTTTTTTCTGTGAAGTATCGACTAATCGATGCGACCAAAGAGCATTATTTTAATCACTCTTGGGCAGTGGCGGCTCGTGAATTGCGATATAACGATGTCCATTTGAAACTATAGAAAAGTCTCGACTCCTCGGGGGTTCAATTGCACCCCCTGACGATCGATACTTTTCTATAGTTTTAAATGGAGTAGACATCGATAGATCGCATTTCACGAGCCGCCACTGCTCTTGGGTGGGGGTGTGGGTGGTTGGGCCACCATCATTTGTTTCAAATTTGAGGCAACGATTGCAAAAAGACACTTCTCCAATTTAAAATACGTTGGAGAAAATTCATTGTTCCATTCTTTGAGGCGATGGTGCTACAGCGACACTTCTATTAAAACAAATTTCAGAAGTGCAATTGCTGCATTAATTGAGATAATAGGTGCAACAACGACATTCTCTCCGTTTAAATACATTGAAAACGTGTCATTGTTGCATTAAAATTGAGGCAATAGTTGCATAAACGACGCTTCTATTACATATGTATGTAAATACATTGGAGAAGTGTCATTGTTGCATTTATTAAAGAAATGGGTGAAACAACAACGATTGTCCAATTTAAATACTTTTTAAAAAGTGTAGTTGTTGCGTTAATCGAGGCAGTCGTTGCGAAAACAACACTTTTCCAATTTAAAATACACTGCAGAAGTGTCGTTGCTTTACCCAACTTGACCCAACGTCTTAGTTTGCAGCTGTCTTGAAGCGAACAACGCAACGGTTGCTTGTTCCTCTTCAACTTTCATCAGCTGATATCACTCAATTTTTCCGAATTCAGAATACAGACGAAATTAATACCTCTTTGCTGAGAGGAAGGAACATGGATGCCAAATGAAATTAATGACAGGAACTCAGTGGCGATTTGTGCAATTTGGCAACCATGTTTTTTGCCAGTTGGACTTATTGAAAAGTATCGATTGCACAGGGGCTCAGTGAAATCACTGAAGATCGATTATTTTACGTAGGTTCTAATGGAATGAATCCGTTGTTGCCACATTGCACGAGCCGGCCACTGCAGTAGCTATTGGTATTTTTTCGAAATCAATGGCAGTTTTTAAGCATGTTATCTCTTGGTAGACATGATCTTAAAAACTTCATAAATTCTAAAACTAATAACACAATTATACCAAAACTTATGTTTGTACTGAATAATTTAGTGTATAATGAGCTTGTTGCAAGAAATTTTTTTTTTTATTAAATTATATGTAATCGACTGAAAATTTCACGAGAAGAACGATGGTACCATTTTTTCCGCTCAAAAACGAACAGAAAGTACCGAAATTAAAGCTCAAAGTTGAGGGGTCCGAGAAACGATTTTCATTGGTTGGCCGCCGACTACGTCACAGCTAAGTACGGACGATTTGTTTACATTTCTACCCATAAGCTACCATGCCGAAAACGTGAAATTTGGACGCTTATGTCTTCTAAAAAGTCGTAATCGTTGGTCATCTGCCTTACTATATCGATTGTTTTGGACAAATAAAGATCCTGACAAGCCACGAAACGCGTCAGAATTTATTTTTTTAAGCATCAAATGAAAATACGAGGTCGCAAAATTCGTCGGTGCCGCTAGTGAAACCAAGGTTAGGGGACTCTGACAACAAGTTAAATTCAGTCCATTGCATCTCTTTTCGTCCATTAAAGTGAAGCGAATCCGTTTATTTTGTCTTTCCTTTGCCTCTTTGACCTTTAATGAGTAATTCTTCAATAACTTTGAACGTTTTCGGACAGTAAGAGTCAAGGGAAACATAGTGGCTTTCCCCATAACCTATATTGCCTGTAAGCTTATACAAACTATACAAGATCATTTCATTTGAGTGAAAGCATCTTGTAGTCATGTAAAGTCAGAGTATCTCCTTGCTAAGTATGAAACTGAATTGGACAGGTAAATTTTAATGTATGGCACCTGACTCATCCAAGTCAATTGAATATACTTAGCGGTGGAATTTCATCGGTCAACTGTAATGTTTGTAGCACTTTAACCTATATTCTTTTCATTGGCATTTCAAGAGGAATCTGCCCTTCCTATACTTAAACTTAAGTGTGGTAAGCAATTAACTTATAGTAAATAATAAGTTGGCATTTTCTCATTAAGCGTTTCATGTGATGCTTGCATCGACTTAAACGCTAGCCAACGGATAACGCTGATCCACTCACAAATTGACAATCTTCCTAAAGTAAGGCAGCATATTCTCATTATATTTCATCAGTATTCATCAAGTGTTTACTAACTTTGATTTGCAATGACTTGATGCAGTCAAAGCTCAATACTCAGTTAATCCATTTTGACAAAGAAGAGAAATATTGAACATTGGAACCGCTCCGTCACATGTTAATGGGCTCTTAATAAGTATTAATTTCCCAGAAATTGTCAAGACATGTTTAGTGCCACATAAAGTACAGCTAAATCTAATGCATACTGCAGTGGGATGTAAATATTTCAATATTTACCAATCTCCTTGCAAGAGAATGACACAATAACCACTAAACAATCATTCACTTACCCGCAGAATCATTTTAAAACTTAAATTGATTCACAAAACCTGATTTAGAAAATTATATTTGTAATCTGTGCTTATATTCAAAGCCAGTTTTGCTTAGTGAGCATGACTTTCAAGTGGATATGATTGAAAAAATGTTTCAGGATGGATGTGTCAAAAATCCATAAATTTGACTGGTGTAAATTTGGAGTTTTTAAAATGATTCTGCGGGTAAGTGAATGATTGTTTAGTGGTTATTGTGTCATTCTCTTGCAAGGAGATTGGTAAATATTGAAATATTTACATCCCACTGCAGTATGCATTAGATTTAGCTGTACTTTATGTGGCACTAAACATGTCTTGACAATTTCTGGGAAATTAATACCTATTAAGAGCCCATTAACATGTGACGGAGCGGTTCCAATGTTCAATATTTCTCTTCTTTGTCAAAATGGATTAACTGAGTATTGAGCTTTGACTGCATCAAGTCATTGCAAATCAAAGTTAGTAAACACTTGATGAATACTGATGAAATATAATGAGAATATGCTGCCTTACTTTAGGAAGATTGTCAATTTGTGAGTGGATCAGCGTTATCCGTTGGCTAGCGTTTAAGTCGATGCAAGCATCACATGAAACGCTTAATGAGAAAATGCCAACTTATTATTTACTATAAGTTAATTGCTTACCACACTTAAGTTTAAGTATAGGAAGGGCAGATTCCTCTTGAAATGCCAATGAAAAGAATATAGGTTAAAGTGCTACAAACATTACAGTTGACCGATGAAATTCCACCGCTAAGTATATTCAATTGACTTGGATGAGTCAGGTGCCATACATTAAAATTTACCTGTCCAATTCAGTTTCATACTTAGCAAGGAGATACTCTGACTTTACATGACTACAAGATGCTTTCACTCAAATGAAATGATCTTGTATAGTTTGTATAAGCTTACAGGCAATATAGGTTATGGGGAAAGCCACTATGTTTCCCTTGACTCTTACTGTCCGAAAACGTTCAAAGTTATTGAAGAATTACTCATTAAAGGTCAAAGAGGCAAAGGAAAGACAAAATAAACGGATTCGCTTCACTTTAATGGACGAAAAGAGATGCAATGGACTGAATTTAACTTGTTGTCAGAGTCCCCTAACCTTGGTTTCACTAGCGGCACCGACGAATTTTGCGACCTCGTATTTTCATTTGATGCTTAAAAAAATAAATTCTGACGCGTTTCGTGGCTTGTCAGGATCTTTATTTGTCCAAAACAATCGATATAGTAAGGCAGATGACCAACGATTACGACTTTTTAGAAGACATAAGCGTCCAAATTTCACGTTTTCGGCATGGTAGCTTATGGGTAGAAATGTAAACAAATCGTCCGTACTTAGCTGTGACCTAGCTGTGACGTAGTCGGCGGTTTCCCGCCATTTGGAGCCGTTTCAAATCTTATCAAATTTTCGACTTTTCAAATGAATTTTTCTTTGTGTTCCCGGCGTCAAAAAATTCTGAAAAAATTACTGAGTACTCAGCTCACATAGTACTTTCATATTTTGAATTAAAAAAAAAGTGTGCAACAAGCTCATTCTAGTCCTTGCTCTAAAAATATTCCGCTTTTCCAGTCATCCAAGGTTACAAAACATGATAATTTTTGAAAACGTAATATCTGGGTTGACTAAACAATCTTGAACATTTCTTGAACACTGAATCTAATGTCACGTTTATTTTATAACCTGTAGTAATACTGTATAGTTTTGCTCTGAAAATGTTCTGCTTTTCTCATCGACTAAAAGGTTACGATAGGACAAAACATGAAAAAGATGGAAAGTGTTGAAGTAAGATGCAACTTACAAAGAGGGAACAGCTTTTTTGGAAGTATTGTTGAACTTTCTTTGTACCATATATTCACACTAAATCAAGGACCTTTATACAGTACTTATAATAATAATTATTCCCAGATCACTGTTTAATTTATCTTTACGGGAGTCACAAATATTCGTGGGAGCGAAACGAAGGAGTTTACAAAGACTGACAGACAATCCAGTACTTACGGCTTTCGAATCCTCGTTCTTTTTCTCACTTTTTATTCATTTCCATGGTTACCTGAACAGATGTTCATAGAGTAGACCGTCTACACTTTTTTCGGGTTTGGTCGCACAGCAAAATGCGTAACTTAGGAGAAAGAAGAAGAAGAAGAAGAGGAAGAAGAAGAATAAGTCAACGAAGGCGTCCACTCTGATTGGTTGGGTTCGCCGAAGAGGTTTCCGTATACACGGCGCTTATGACAACGAGTTAATTTCGTTATTTTTTTTTTTTTTTTTTTTTTTTTTTTTTTAAAAAGTCAAGTTTTGCTGCTAAAAATGTTTTTTTAGGAAGTTTAAAAAATTACGATCGATGTTATTAAACCCGATTAAAGTCGCTTGAAAACCCGTAACTTTAAGTTACGACGGTTTTAGTGATGACTTCATCCGGTGATGAGCGTTCCAAACAAAGACAGATTGTCTCTCTCGCTTTCACTTAATCCCCATGAACTGCTCTCTCACTCTCATTTCAAAAATCGTATGTACAGACTTATTTTGTGAAATTTTATGGCAGAAAGGAATTCCTCGAGGCATTTTAATGCGATTTTGATAATAATATGTCGTGAAACAAGGCTTTGCATACGAATTTTGAAACTAGAAAGAGATGGGTGTACATGGGGGTCACAGGAGAGTGAGTGAGATAGTTGGGAACGCTATACAAGTTTTGTGCGTTGTAGTGATTGTTGGCTAACCGTTGACTTCGTGCTAAAATCGTCTGGGGAGGGAGGGGGGACCTTGAAGGGCGTAAGTGTTAAAATTGTGGTGAGCACAATTACTGCTTACTACACCTCTGATTACTCTACGCAAAGTTACGTACATTGATGTCTTATTGTTAGGGCATGATTTTTCATCACGTGTTTGGTGGTTTCATCAACTCTTCTTTATTCCATCTCTCTTCAATTCTTTTTCTCCTCTTCTTTGTTTCAGTATATTGGCTCTTTGGACGTGCCAAGGCCTATCACAAGGGTCGAGATAGTAGCTGCAATGCGAAGAATTCGAGTAAGTCTGACATCAATTTTTCATTCATTCGGCCAAGCTATCCAATATTTCCGTTCAATTTTTAACAACCAAATACTGTATTTACCATTCTTGAGGACAGAGTTCGATTTTATCCTTGAAAATCAGATTTTAAGAATTGAATTTTAAACATTACAAAGACGCAGAAATAAAAGAATTGCGCTTTCAAAATGTCCATAACCTTCCACAAACTCAACAAAAAGCTAGTGAATATCATTTGATAATATCACTTCCGGGTTCATGTTATTCTGAATTCAACCCTGCATTTATACACAGCATGATGAATGAAATCTACTCGCCAAAAAGAAAAGTTAAAGTTACTTTTTAATTGAGAGGATTCAATATGATCAGACTGGTTTTAATAATTCATCGAAAGGGATGAATCATCCCAAGAAAAAAAGAGAGATGCCATGATTCAAGACAATACTGTGCTAAGATACTTTTTTACGTTTTTATATAAACTTTTGGCCGTAAAACCGGCATAACTACAAATCAACCTACACCAAGGGTACACTATTAGCGTGGCAAATACAAAACGCATCCAAATCCACGTAAAATCTAAAGGAATAAACATATCTTAAAAAGTCTATGACCAAATGTGTTCGTTGGATTTTGAAGAAAAGAAATGAAATGAGAAGTCAATGAGAGTCTCAAGCGTTGTATTGAAATTTAAGGTCATGAAAGCTGTTTTATTCTAAAAATACTCCCGTTTTTGTTTTCACGGTAGGTTATTTTAATACTGTCTTGAATTTGCCGCGTTTATAGTGTATAACGACAGTGATAGGTAATCAGCAGATTAAATTAATTTTAATTTAATTAATTTGTCGGTGAGCTATAATGCGATCCCAGTGTGAAACTTGAAATTGAGTCGCAAACAACTTCAAGGAGTTCAACGAAGCAAAATGAAATGTACTGTGAGAATCTTAACATAGTGCGCCTTCATTTCAAGAGCATGCTTTCCGAGATCACAGACGTAGGAATAGTTATCTTCAAGTATTGCAGGCGTTTGAATCGCGTGAATCGTGGATTACAGCAGGCATCAGCCTTGTTTTGCTATAGGGGTCTGAGGGTTTTATCTTACTTGTCTGAATCCGTGCGTTGGAGGATCTGATCCATTCATTTCGCGACCTACTTTTACTGATGCCCAATTGACTTTTGACTATTTTCTCACAATTTAGTTTGTATGTTTTATTTGCGTTTCTTTGCTTTTAACTCAGCAAGGTTTTTTGTGCTACAAAGCTAGTGACTTCATAGCAATGAAAGTACACTTACAACAATAACAATTAAACACCACTAGTTGTCCAAAAAACAAAGATAAGACAGACACATTCAGAATGTTATCAAAGCTAAAAAAATTTCAAAATAAGTTTTTTTACGTTTCGGGATGTCCACTATTTTTCTTTAAGAGTAGGTTCAACTTTGATCCCATCCTAAATGTATATTTTTTGTCTTACAATATGTATCAGTAACTTCACAATAGGGAGATCATTTCTAATGAACAGACACTGTTGATTGACACCGCGTGTTTACGATAAATTTCTCATAGTTTTGCTGAAAATTATTTTGTACATCGGTTCATGTTGATGTAACCTTTTTCTGTTTCAGTATGAATTCAAAGCGAAAGGAATTAAAAAGAAGAAAGTGACCTTAGAAGTTTCTACGGACGGCGTTAAAGTAATGTTACGGAAAAAGAAAAAGGTTAGTTTTTTTGTCATCATATCTATATTTGTATTGGACTGAAGGGTTTATGCTTTCAAAAACAGTATGCCACTCTCCGGAAAATACGGGGAGTTGTCACATTTATTTCGGGATATCCTCATGTATGGTTTCGTCAGAGCCGCGACTTTGGGTATATATTTAAGACATATTTCTTAAATTAATCAATAATGCCGCACCGATTGATTATATTACACTGTTTAGTCCAGTTGATGCGTATAATGCACGAAAATACTCGAATGGGGGCAGTTGCAAGGGTCTGAAAGGTGTTTTGTACAGATAAAAGTATAGTACTTGATGAGTTGAGAACAATGGTGCCTTTGGTTTTTTCATAAGTGTCCCAGTTTTAGAGATACACACGTGTAAAATTGTAAGAAATAGTGTGCAATGTTTTTTGAGCCAAAATCTCATCTCTGGAATAATGAGGCTTAATTAGAAACCAAAGGCGTCTTTGGTCTATGCACATCAAGTATACTTTCATTTTCTTTATAAAAAACAAAAAATTTCAGACCCTTAAAACTGTCCCATTGAATAAACACAAAGCATAAGTTTAGTACAGAGCTGTCGTTTTGCGTATAATCAATGGTGTATTTCAATTATTGACTGATGATTCTGCCGGCTGAGAAAATATTACACTGTTCAGTTGAGTGCATATGACTGTAACACACAAAAATACTTTGATCTGTAATCTTTTCTCAATCGGTGAAAACTCCGTTAATTAACTAAAATATCCGCCAGTCTTTTAAAGTCATCGATGACTCCACCAGTTGAGAAAAGATTACAGATGCGAGTTTTTTCGTGCATTACATTCAAATTCCCGGAACTGAAATGTTTAATCTTTTCTCAACCGGTGAAATAATCGATGCATTAAAAAAAATGTCATTAATTATACGTCTAACGGTAGCTCTGGTTCTGTATTAGTTTTTTTCCAGTTTCCAACTTTTTTGTGTTTTTCTTATCTCTCCGTGTTTATCGAGTAGTGTCCATTTCGGCAACTCCGTTAAGTCCCTTCGAGCCCCGTGCGTTGACGGAAGCCCATATGGCATGTGCTCTTTTGTATAAACATGTCGTAAAAATGCGATGTACTCATGTCGATATGGTGTTTTTATTTCCTCTCTTCTAGTCATCGTATTTTATATCAATCGATAAACTGTGATACCATACCGAGACGGAGCCGATACTACAGCTACTTCAGTTTGTGAAATTGAAATCCATTGAAGGGAGGAGGGGAATTGTTTTTTTTATTTTTTTTTATTCGCTTTTCTTATGGTATAGGATACGATTGGTAAACAAGTCGAGGTAGAGAAGGAGTGGATAAGTGGAAATCGTAGGTATATAGTTCAGTAAAGCATAGCGTTGCCGGGAGTGTATTAAATCAGAAAAGTTAAAAGGACTATATTTGCGTGCTCTGCACTCAAGTCGACAAACAAAACCGTTTACGTTAGCGACGCGATCTGTTGGTTTTGTTGGTGGTCGGTCGGTGTTGTCACGTTGTGCCTGAAATCCCCTAAAACTTACATCAAGTTAAATGGAGTGGGGATAGTACGGAATTGCTTCTGAAATCTGGCAACAATGGTATAGTGGTTCGAGGAATTCGTTGCTCCTTTTCTCGGTGGAAGAAAAGGACGCTATCGCACTTACATCTCCTGCACGGCGCACGGTGGAGCGAGTCAATGGGAAAGGCCGGAAAAAGCGTGGAAACTTTAAATGCGTAAATTTTTGGTAATTTTAGAAGTTTGAAAGTAATTTGATTGGTTTTATCGTATAATTTTCTCTGAAATGCACCCCTTACAATGCATTTTGTGACCACAAAAACACAAAAAATTTGCATTTGTAGTCACATATTTCATTTTCGACCCCTCCCCTTGACTTGCTCTACTGTGCGGCGCTCAGTGGGGGAGTATTCCTGATAGAGGTTGTTTCAGATGTGTAGGCGCACCTAAACCGATAATCTTTGGAATTCTCCAATTTTAAGAACGCTTAAAAAAAAAAAACAAAAACAAAAACAAAAGAAAAGAAAAAAAAAGTCAAAGTTGCGAGCAAGTTTTTTTTCTTTAATTTTGAACGAATGAAAATTGAAAAAGGACCCAAGATTAGCGGTAATCAACTTCGCCTACATTTATGAAAGAAACTCTAACCAAAAATCGGCAAGTTTTAATCGATTAAAGTTACTGCGTTTACAAGTTTGTATTTTTAGACGTGTAACCCTAAACTGCATAGTGTATTTAACTGGTGATTCATTATTTTAGCAGTCCTATATCATACTTTTTAAAGAATATTTTGACTTATTTTACATTATTCTTACCACCAGTGTCAAATTATATTTATTTATTTATTTATTTATTTATTTATTTATTTATTTATTTATTTATTTATTTATTTATTTATTTATTTATTTATTTATTTATTTATTTATTTATTTATTTATTTATTTATTTATTTATTTATTTATTTATTTATTTATCTATTTATTTATTTATTTATTTATTTATCTATTCATTTATTTATCTATTCATCTATCTATTCATTTATTTATCTATTCATTTATTTATTTACTTATTTATTTATTCTTTTTTCAAATTATTCGTTATGTATTATATTAGACTTAAAGTGGTCCCCGCACCATCCTACCCTGTCAAAAATGGTCCATACAGGCCCATAAGATCCATAACCAATTCCAGGCCTGCATCATATTCTCCTACCCGGCTTCTCGGATTGCGTGATCGGTGTGGAAAAATAGGAAATTTTATGGCAAATTGTGGCAAAAAATTAAAAATACTGTGGCAAATTGTGGCAAAAATGTGCTAATTCGGAAGTAAAATTCTATCGAGCGCTACTTTGGAGGGAAAATTTCATCGAGTGAGCTGATTTTGAGGCAAAATTTCACTGACCGCGTATGAAAAACCTTTTTGGAAAAAGTGTGGCAAAACAATTAAGTTCGCGCGGCAAAATTTTTTTGGGGTCGCAGAAGAATACAGAATTTGTGGAAGATTCTGCAGGTTTGCCAATTCCCTGTACAGAGTATTAACATGTATTGATTCATAATGGATATCGTATATTCGTATGGGTATGCGTGTTGAGATCCTTTTACAGATCTATAAATATCTATATGGACCCACACATATCCATACTCTGTGTAAGGAATTGGTTGTGGACCATTATATGGACTTGTATGGACCGTTTTCGCCAGGGAAATTTCCCGCACTTTACCCAGCATCAATTTCCAGCGATGACGTTCCAGCAATGTCTTTGATACGCCTTTCGCGCTTTGTGCATTCTTCTATTCAATGTGTTTGGTTCATCCGCAGCTTGCATGCGAGATTTATTCACCGCTCTTGGCTCGATGTTCCGGTTCCGCTCCGGTTGAGAGAATAACTTAGTTACACGATTCCTTAAATCATAGCGAGCGCTGTGTTTGGAACGTGGAGAGATTCGATCGAGAGGGGGGGGGGGACTACGAGGACGTAAGGGAAGTGTGGAATGGTTGGGAGGGGGTGAGAGGAAAAATAAAAGGGAAGCAAATCCAACCAAGTAAGTTTTCTTGAATTGTATGCAACTTGCGTAACTAGATTCGAAGAGCATTCCAACTCTCTCACTTCATCGTATATAGTATATACATATATATATATATATATATAGTATTTACCTATATATATAGTATATACGTATGTACCAGTACCTCCACCCGCACCCACCTACCGCAAATCTCTTTATTCCAAGCGTTAATGTATTCAGAACATCTCTCTTGTGTGAAATTTCTGCGCGCGCGTTTGAAGGAGTGGGGTTACGTACCCACCATTCCTCATAGGGTTGACTTCCATGACTGCCTGCCTGCCTCCCGCCAACTTTTCCATTTAAAATGAGAACATACCGACCTCCAGTGTTCGGTGTACGAGTGGAATGCGCCGCGACACATTTCGATGCATTGTAAAACGGCTGCGGTCTATGTCTCGTGTCTCAAGCCGTGAAATTGGAGGTTAGTTTTTTTTTTTTTTTCGTTAAGGGTGGAATGTGTTCCGTTCGCTGTTTGACATCTCGTCTGAATTTTCAATCGTACGTTCTTTCTACACGGTTTGATGGGAAATTAAATGATCTGGGAAAATTGTCTCTGTGGATTTGACAGTTAAATTCGTTTTTTTTTTTTTTTTTTATTCTATTTGATTATTTTATATACAAATAAAAAAATAAAAAAAAGTAAATAAATAAATAATAATAATAATAATAATAAAAAAACGGGGCAGACTCCTATTCACACCAGAGCTGCCATTTTGTGTATATTTAATGCTATTTTCCAATCCATTGATAGTTTTACCGGCTGGTCAAAAGATTACACAATGGGGCAGTTGCAAGGGTCTGAAATGTTGTGTTTTTTATGAAGAAAATGAAAGCACTTGATGAGCTGAGGACAAAGATGCCTTTGGTTTCTAATTAAGTCCCATTGCTCCGAAGATGGAATTTTGGCCCAAAATACATTGTTTTAAATGGGGATTCTGCGTAGTGACGTCACTACACACACGATTTTTCACGACTTTACACGTGTGTATCTCCAAAACTAGGACACTTAGGAAAAAACCAAAGGCACCATTGTTTTCAGCTCATCAAAAACTACCATTTTCTTTATAAAAAACACAAAATTTCAGACTCTTGCAACTGCCCCATTCAGTTCAGTGTATGACTTAAGTGTTCAAAAATACTCAAATCTGTAATCTCTTCTCAACCGTCGGAGTCGTCGATGATTTTAAAAGACTGGCGGATATTTTAGTTAATTAACTGAGTTTCCACCGATTGAGAAAAGATTACAGATAAAAGTGTTTTCGTTTGTTACAGTCATGCATGCAACTGAACAGTGAAGTCATCACTGATTTTTTTTTAAAAAAATCTTCGAATATTATGATTCTTCGTCGTTGATTTCACCGATTGTGAAAATATAAAGATTCGAGCACTTTTGTGCATTACAGTCATAAACTGAACTGAATTGTGTAATCTGTTTGGTCGCAATCGGTGGAATCCGTCAGTATGCGAAAAATCTTGGTTAAATACACGAAAAAGTGCAGCTATGACTCATATACTATCAAAATGAAGGAGCACCGTCCCCTTTTATTTAATACCCTCGGCATTGTTTTTGGTCTGCTAAGCCTCCGTTCAAATGATACAGGGTATCATATATACTCTTTTCGGCATAAGAAGTCCGATGGGAAGTCAGGTAAAAACGCACTATATTGCAACGCAGCGGTTCCTGTGCCGTCGATTCTCAGCCACTTCGTTCGTTCGCAGGAGACCGGCCTTTCAGACCCTTTTAATTTGAAGAGACAATGCCGTGAACTGACCAATTATACAGTCCTTTGAACGCCCACTCGAAAATTAAACTTTTGCGGCCTTCGCCAATTTTGAATAACCGATTTTAAAAAATTCTGCTCAACGCGCACAGAAAAATGATACCTAATGGCGGTTCAATATGTAGTTTTCCAAAGCTTTCGGCTTTCAGAAATCACTCAATAAGGAGTGCCAAAATCTTTGGAAAATTACATATTGAACCGCCATTAGGTATCATTTTTCTGTGCGCGTTGAGCAGAATTTAAATTTAAAATCGGTTATTCAAAATTTGCGAATGCCGCAAAAGTTTAATTTTCAAGTGGGCGTTCAAAGGACTGTATAATTGGTCAGTTCACGGTATTGTCTCTTCAAATAAAAGGGTCTGAAAGGCCGGTCTCCTGCGAACGAACGAAGTGGTTGAGAATCGACGGCACAGGAACCGCTGCGTTGCAATATAGTGCGTTTTTACCTGACTTCCCATCGGACTTCTGATCCCGCTTGAAAAGATGTACGAAATAAGTGATAAATACTGACACAATAAAAAAAGTGCCCATCGCCTTTGGCTGTTACAAAACAGTTGGTTCCGAGTTTGGAAAGTAATCAATCGTCTGAATAACTTTAAAAATCAGTTCAAATATTATTTCAACTTCATCAAATGATCATAATCAATAATAAGTTACTTCCGTAAAAACACGATGTTTACTATCGGTGAGCTGCCTGTTCTACTTATATGGGTCAAAGAGAGAAAATGTCTTCATTAATTCACATTCGCCTTGTTTGCCTCATTAGCTAGAAAGGTTTTTGGATTATAATTCCTAATTTCTCGGGAAAGTTCGAATGAAACTTTATAAGCGAAGCAGTCAACATCAGACAGGTTTCCTTACTTTCTCCGACTTTAAAAAGAAGCCGTTCGTGTCATTTTGCATTAAGACTTCAAACAAATTACTATCGAGAAGACCATTTTCCAAAAGCAATATTTTAGTGACTAATACTCGCTCGCTCTATTTAAGTGTTCAGAAAGTTTTGTAATTAAAAAAAAAATATTAAAGTTTTGTTTGACTCATTTTTTCTTCTTCTTTTTTTCTCGAAGACAGGATGTTTACTAATTTTTAATCTTGCCTTTAAAAATGATACCCAATTGTTCGTTTTTCTTTGTTCGCAGAAAAAACAATGGCCGGACGAGAATAACATAATTTTTATGCAACACCCAATTTATAGGTGAGTTTTTTTCCGATAGTTGTTTCTGCCCCCTGCCTATTATATTTGTCTATCTTCGTATCTAAAACATTTGATTCAGAATCGCGCAGTGGAACGAGCCAGAGTCCCTATATATGAAAGAGTCAAGACATGTGAACAGAAGTGAAGAAGAAGAAGAAGGTGTCTGAGGAGCCTGGAGGCGCGCCTCTTGTTTACATTTTTATCCAACGATCGTCCCGCCAAAGATTACTTATACATGTATTCGTGTGTAAGTAATCTTTGTTAGGTCAACCTAACCTCCAATACCCGTTGGCTTCACTACCTGTTTTAAAAGTAATGCGTGGATTTTATTCCGTTCTGAACACATTTTCATCAATTTCTAATTCAAATTTCATCAGCAGAAGCTAAAAATGCCGAAAATTTCCTCAAAGCTGGTAAGCAGTGAAGATGGTTCCATAAAAATGTAGACAAGAGGCGCGCCTCCAGGCTTCATATAGAGTCCCTTGATGGAAATATTGTATAGGGAGTACCGACACGACACTTTATGCATTTTGACAGGAGTCGATTTTGTCCACCGCGTGAACGCATTCGAAGGTTAAGTTCGACAGTGGACCAGTGGTGGACTGGCGGATTTTCCGGCATTCCGGTCCGTTCCCATACGTTCCTCTACGAATCGACTCCTTTCGTGTGGAGCCTTCGATGTCGTCGACTCCTGCTCGACTCCGTGAGAGCCTAAAACCAACGACCAATCACAACTAGTTGAGCTCGTGTCGGTACTCCCTATACAATATTTCCATCAAGGGACTCTAGCTTCATAGACCCCTTCTTCTTCTTCACTTTTCAGCAGCCAATCAGAGATGGAACCTCGTATGGCGAGACTCTTTCATATATAGGGACTCTACAGTCTACAACGAGCTATAGCGATAGAAAGGATTCGTGGCGCTTGATTTTGAGGCAGCACGGAGGCAGCCACAGTGTTGCCAGATCGAGGGTAAAAAGTCGTATCGTCCCCATTTAAATCAATGTAAACCCTACGGCTTTTTCACCTCAATCTGGCAACACTGCGGCATCCATGATGGAAATTTCTTATGGACGTTTTTCACGCAGGCTTGGTTTGTTTGTCTCATATTTTTAACCTTTATGTTCAATTTAAAAAAAAAAGAATTGTGACGTTTGAAATTTGTTTTAAATGAAGTTGCAAGTGTTTTAGAGTGGCCTATCATTTAGATACAGAAACCGATAATTGTTTATTTTTGAAGAATTTGCACGATATAAAGAAACTGACACATAACAGAAACAACCAAAATTTCCTCACCTGCGGGCCGATCATTTACTTCATCGTCAAACCGATCGTAAAACTGTCTACGAGTGATGCTATTGGTCGAAAATTGCAAAACTTGGCTGTTGCTATGGTAACCATCGGTAAGAATCTCGTTTTATAAAGACTATTCATGAGTAACCTTTAAAAAAAGGACACTATAACGATGGTTACCATAGCAACGGCTAAGTTTTACAATATTCGACCAATGGAATCACTCATACACAGTCTTAAAGACCGGTTTAACGATGAAGTAAATGATCGGCCCGCTGGCTGTAGGCTGATTATGAACAATCGTATCGTAATTGCTATCGAGTCGATGGTCGAGTACGTGTTATCTAATGATGGGTGGTGCCATTCCGATAGAAACCCTCCCATCTCTACGGAAATTCCCCGATAGCTCAGGAGCCATCGGAGAATTTCCGCAGAGATGGGAGGGTTTCTATCGGAATGGGACCCATATGAATAACACGAACTTGATCATCGACTCGATAGCATTACGATACGATTGTTCTTAATCAGCCTGCTGGAATGCTGGATAGTTGTATATTGGAATTCTGTGTCTGTTCAGATAGCCACTCTAAAACATTGGCACTTTCGTTTGGAACCAGTCTCTACTAAATTAATTACAATTTTTGATTTGAGGTTAAAAATTATGAGGCAAACAAACCAGAATGGGTCTGTTGCAAACCTTTGCTGCAACGATTGAGAGTGTTTAATCCAACGTAAAATCACCTGAAAAGTCCATTGGTGGCATCAGAAAGTCATAAAATGCAATAATAAACTCACAAGAGACGTTTAATGAAATCCAAGATGGCGGAGAAATATCGAGCAATTTGTATGCATGCACCACGAACATCCAAGGATAGCCAACCTCACAATATCGATCACAACCAATCACAATGTAAACAAACACATAACCTCTAGCTCCAGTGAGGTGGTCGAAGTTGGCCATCCTTGGATGTTCACGGTGCATGCATACGGATTGCTCGATATTTATCCGCCATGTTGGATTTCATTAAACGCTTCTTGTGAGTTTATTATTGCATTTTATGACTTTCTGATGCCACCAATGGACTTTTCAGACGATTTTACATGGGATTGAACACTCTTAATCGCTGTTGCAAAAGTTTGCAACAGACCTATTAGAAGATCGCTCATGCTGCTGCCTCACTAAGAGATAGGACTTAAAACATGTATCAGCCTGCTACACCTCTTTGGCGCAGTGTAATAAGCCTTATGGGTAAGCGGAGAAAATGACTTAATTTTCTTTAGGTCATTAAGTGTGAAACCAAATAATCCCCCCCCCCCATTGGCGGATACAGGGGGGGCGAAGGGGGCGATCGCCCCCCCCGTTCGGCCCAAAAAAGTGGGAAAAGAGGGGGGAGGAAGGGAAAAAGCAAGAGCGAAAACAAGAAAAGGGAGTCATTTTGGGCCAATATTCGCCCCCCCCGTTCGCGAGGGCTGGATCCGCCACTGCCCCCCCCCCTTAAATTGTTTTACTTGACCCCTCCTTCTGTTTCCGTACAAAAGTTTTAAAGATCTGAGTTACACGAATTGAATAAATGAGATGCTGATGTATGTGAAATAACAGGATATCGAATAGTGTTTGTGGAATGGGGAAAATGAATGTATTGACTATTTTTAACTCCGATTTTATTTTGTTCGATGTGTTGTGCTTTTTGGACTGGAGAGAGGCATCTTGATTGATGGTCCACTTTTTTCATTCATTCGTTCATTCATTGACGTCATCAAATACTAATCCATCTTCATTCATGTTTTGTGTTCCGTCTAACAAATATGCGTCTGATGTTGGGATTCTGAGAGAGATGCACTTCTACCAACTAACTGTCATCTGTCAAATTAGCTTCAATATTTCAGAAATTTTACTTTTAATCAACTAGTGGTTTTCCTTCTTTTTTTCAATATTCATGAATGGACCGAAGCTCTGATGTCCCTTTTGTCGCTCCAACTGAAACAATCGAATATCATCAAAATAAAATGCAAATCCATCGAATATCATACGACGGTGAATGATATTCGATCGCGAAAATTCGCTTCATTAAATACACAACTGTTGGTTCGAGTGAAAATCTTTATCCGTACTTCATAATAAAATTCGCTTTCAGAGGCCCCCTTGAGAATCCAACTCGATCAACGGAAAAGGCTTTCAAAAATCCTCTCAAGAGGTAAACTGCATAAACCTGGATCTCGTTCGAAGCTGGAGCCTGGCCTCCGAAATGAATTGCAGTTTTGAACGGGCTGGAGAAGAATAGCTAGAATTTCAATTCCAGCGGCGTCATTCCGATAGAGAATTCCGGGTAGTTTCCCTTTTCAAGGGGGGTTTCATTTCATTAAAACACCGCGGCAATTAGTTTATCGATGTTGAGAGTTCTGACCGGAAGAGTCGAGATGCGTTGTCCAGAGAAGGGGAGGGGAGGGCGCTGGGCTGGTCCGAACCGAAACTCATTTGCGGATCGTTTTCCGGAACGTGGATTGATTTTCAATGGGAGCAATGTTGTCATGTCGAAGCAGTGAAACACCCTGCTTTTCGAGAGAATTTCAGAACCTCCCAAGAAACTTCTTTGGAACTCAGGAGCCAACAAAATCCCTAACTTTTGTATCGAAAGGATGTTCAAAACCTTGAACGAGGTGAATAAGAACGTTTCGTGCTATAATGTTTCAGAGCTGTCGTTCTGTGTATGTTTAATGCAATTTTCTGATTCTCCGATGATTTACCTGGTTGACCAAAAAATTACACAGTTCAGTTCATTTTATGAGTGTAGTGCACGAAAATACTCGCATCTGTAAGATTCTTTCAATGTATGGAATTGTTGTTGAAGTATCAAAATATCAGAGCTGCCGTTTTGGTATATTTAATGACATTTTTCAATTCACCGTTGATTACACTGGTCAACAAAAGATTACACTGCAGTTTAGTTCAGTATATGACTGTATAAGCCACGGGAATTTTTCTGATCTGCAATCTTTTCTAAACCGTTGGAATCGTCACCGACTTTGAAATATGTGCGGATATTTTCATAATTGGGCAGTTGCAAGGGTCTGAGTTGTTGTGTTTTTTATAGAGAAAATTATAGTTTACTTGATGAGATGAGAACCACGGTGCTTTTGGTTTTTTCACAAGTGCATGTCCCGGTTTTGGAGATACATAGGCGTAAAATTTTAAAAAAAATCATGTGCGTAGTGACGTCACTACGCGGAATTCTCCTTCAAAACAATGTATTTTGGGCCAAAATTTCATCTCCGGAACAATGGGACTTTATTAGAAACCAAAGGGATCTTTGTTCTCAGCTCATCGAGCACTTTCATTTTCTTTATAAAAAACACAACATTTCAGACCCTTGCAATTGCTCCATTTAACGGTAATTTTACTGAACTGAGTGGTGCTTAAATCTTTCAGTCAACCGGTGGAATAATCGGTGAATTGAAAATGCCATCATAAATGGCGGTAGTCGCCCAGGCCAAGTCAGAAAATGCAACCTGGAGAGCAACCGTAATAAAAGATATACCCCAAATATGGCAGTTTTGACAAATAATATCCACACATTTTTTAAAGTTAGTGATGGAGGAGACTCCACCGACTGAAAAAAGATTACAGATTAAAGCTTTTCACGAATTTCATTCCTACACTGAGCTGAACCTTATAATATTTTTGTCAACCGCGGTAGAATCATCGGTGAATTGAAATACGCCATTTCAAATGCACAGAACGACCAGCTCTGCACGGTTCAAATTCCCAAAAAAGGGTGGAAATTCGCCGAGAGTATCGATAAACAATAAAGACAATCGAGTCTATCGGTAAATATGTTATATCTACTGATGAATGAATGGCAACGCTTACGAGTTTCAGTTACGCATTTAGTTCATTCAATAATTGTTTGGAAACCTCCGAAACTGGCTCCCGAGAGCTCAAGGCCGAGTCTTCTCTATTCTATTAACAAACGAATTTAGGCCCCAGTTTAGTGGGGATTAGAATTTCGCCGAAAGTCAATTAACCAACCGTTTGAACATTTTTCAAGTGACTAGACTATAATCACAATAGAGGTGTTGAATGCAACAACTTCTCTTCTCCCATTTAAAATACATCTAAGATGTGTCTTCGTTACACTAAACCCATTAAACCGTCATGTAGCGTATTTTTGCGAATGATCTAGCATGTATTCTTGACTCAAATGGAGTTGTTGGAAACCAGCAAGCATCAGTCTCATCTGAACTCAACTTCACGGTATCAGCTTAACCCTTTATGGATCAGGCCCGAGTTAACTCGGTTTACTCCTCTAGTCCATTTCACATCGTTCCAGTCTCAAGATTCCGAATGAACGAGATTATCGATAAAATCACCAACAAGATAAGGTCCAGTCGAGTGCCTTCAATTCTTTGTATAGGCAATTCCAACTCCCCCGAGTACGAACAGTTAACTACCTTCCCTGTGTAAAAGAAAGAATGGTGTTCTTTTGAACTAACCTGGTCTTCAAAGGGTTAATTGTCGTAACAGTGCGGCATTCGTCGAAACATTTTACACATGTGCATGTGGTGTGCGGAAAAACCCTGACAATTCCGACGAAACGTACTCTTTATCACACTCCAAAGAGGTCAAAAAAGGTTTGATCGTGACAAAATAAAATAAAAAATAGATTGATCGGGTTATCGCATGATCTGATTGGGCAGTTGCGAAACTCTAAAATTTGGTGTTTTTTGTAAAGGAAATGGTAGAACTTGATGAGCTAAGAATGACAGTGCCTTTGGTTTTTTCCCAAGTGTCCCGCTTTCGGAGATACACACGTGTTAAGTTGTAAAAAATCGTGTGCAAAGTGACGTCACTACGCGGAATTCCCATTTAAAACGATATATCTTTGGCCGAAATCTCATTTTCGGAAGAATGAGACTTAATTAACCCTTTGTTGACCGACGGTACTCCCAAGTACCACCAATTTTACACGGAATGTAATGGAACATGCAAAAAATTAATATACAAATCAATTTACATGAGAAATCCGTGACTATATCACCCATAGCAGTTCCGGCTGAAAAGACTGTGAAGTACCCTTAATGGGCAACAATGGGTTTTATAAAAAACTCCGATTCTTCTTCTAGAATGTAACTCATTTGAAACAATGGGGAAATTTAAAGGGATAATGTCTGACAATTCAGAACAGAAGACCAAAATCACTATATTTACAAAATGGTAGTATCGGTGACAAAAATAATGTCAGGCGACACTCGGAAGGCCACCCGCAATATGTATGTAAATAAATTTAAGCCTTGCGGGTGGCCTATACCTAAACTAAAATCCAAGGAGTTGCCTCACATTTTTTATGTATTCGACTTCACAGAAAAAAACAAAAATAAAAAAGGAAAAAACACGGAAATTGAAAATCCTAAGCTTGAAAGCTAGATTAAGGTACTAACTTTAGAACCAAGTATTGATAATATTCTGTTTAGGTGCATGTGTACTTTTTCCCACGCTCTGCAGTGCTTATTGAACTTTTCTTTCCGTAACTTCAGAAAGTAGGTAAGCCATCCCTCTCCTAATTTCATACTCTGTTTCTGACTTTCACCGACACCCTCCCCTCCCCTCCCCCCTCCTTTCGCGCACCTCTCCTACTCTACGTCACCATTCATTTTCAGTTTACGGTCAAATTTTTAAGACTCAGCCAGCTGTTCACAACTTCAGATATTCCTCGAAGTTATGGCTCCGCAGGTGGCTGTAACATGAAAACGTCAACTCCCGGTAATTTCAGCTGCCGACTGAAATCTTTTGATTTTGTATTTGACGCTCGCACAAAGAGTCAAAATATACAATCAATGGATACAAAAAAAATAATAAACTAAAGGGAATACCCTACAACCACTGTCTCACATTTATTTTAATCTAGGGGGGACCCCTAGACCCCCCTTTAATATTCTTGGGGACCCTTAGACCCCCCTTTCACATTCTAGGGGAGAGACCGCCATTTGACATTTTTATCCAAATTCAAAGATCTTTTTTCGAAAGAATTAAAGTTTTTCCTTTTTTTGACCCATTTTCCCATTGATTTTGATGGAAACCATTCGTCATCCATAACTAACCAAAAAGTTAAGATAAAAAAAAACCCCTTTGAAGTATGTCAAAAGCAACACCTCTGTAAAATTTGGATGCATATGGATCAATAGCTCAAAAGTTATGCTGGGTTTCACGTTTTATGGCTTCAAATGACAGACAGACGCCGGGGTGATGCAAAAGTAAAACACATTTTGATCAGATATCACCGGTTTCGCGCGGTCAAATTTCGAGATTATTAAAGAAAATCGGAGGAAAGAGTTAGGGAAAAGGCTCCGAGGCTCCTCTTTGTGTGTAGAATCGAGATTTTACGACGTTTCGCGCGCTCTGTCTAGCGTCCAACCCCAGTTTTCTTCCGTAGATTCGCGCGAATTTTCGTTCACCTCTTTTCATATTTTTCAATACGTATTTATTCGCTGTCTCGTCAATTTTCATAAAAATAACGACGCCTGAACTGCCCCAAAATTCTCTGAATTATACCGAAATAACTAATCGTTCGTTTTCGACTGCGTGTGGTGTGAACTTAGTCGTGGTGTTAAATTTGAGATTTGATGCGGCCGCCCGTCCGGCCGGGGTAGGCGCGGGGTATCGTGGCAGAGGGCGTCACGCTCGAAGAATCGTTATTCTGCGAATGTTCTAAATTTCAATGCTCAAGCTATTAATTGTTTCATATCAATCGAGTTCTCTTGAACCGCTTTGTCGCAAAATCAGTTCTCAGAATATGTGTGACGTACTTTTGCAACATCAAAATAGCGCATTGGCTCTAACGTAAAATCCGCGAAAATAATGATGCGCAAATCAAAAACTTTCAAAATCAAATCATTGATTCATGAACTCACTTTCAATTTAAACGATCCGATTTACACGCGACTTCAGACGGAACCTCTGCATTTATGTAAACATCGGCACTACGTAAAAATGTTGCATGTTTCTTTTAGATGCACATGCAATTGTCGTATTATTTTGTAATCTTTGGTCCCCCAGATAAAACCAAGGAACAGATGCACCGGATCATTTTCAAGCATCCCCATGAAAAATCAACATTTTGTGGTTACGATGATGGTCACAAATCAGACAGGAACAGAGCTGTCGTTTTTGTGTATAATTAATCCTATTTTTCAATTCACCGATGATTCAACCGGTGGAGAAAAGATTACACAATTCAGTTCAATGTATGACTGAAATGTACGAAAATACTCTGGTCTGTACTATTTTCTCAATCGGTGGAAACTCCGTTAGTTACATAAATATCCGCAAGTTTTTATGAAGTTATCGACGATTCCACCGGTTGAGAAAATATTACAGATGCGAACATTTTCGTGCATTACAGTCATACATAGAACTGAACTGTGTAATCTTTTCTCTTTCGGTGGAAACTCCGTTAATTAATTAAAATATACGAAAGTTTTTTTTTTTAAAGTCATCGACGACTCTACTAGTTGAGAAAAGATTACAGATGTGAGCATTTTCGTTCAGTACAGTCATACACTGAATTGAATTGTGTAATCTTTTCTCAACCGGTGGAATCATCGGTGATTTGAAAAATGCGATTAATTATACGCAAATCGGCAGCTCAGGACAGGAATCAACCATTCGAAACCTGCGACAGTGGCGTAGCGTGCAATATGGCAACGTTGCAGTTTTTCTATTAAAACCCATGAAATAGATCGAACTATTGGGTGTTCGGTGAAAACCTTCTCATTCGACCTTTTACATGGGTTTAAATGGAAACCTTGTTCGACTGATATTCGTGATTTCCGCTCTTTTTTACATCGCAGATTTAACTATTCATATGCTTAAAGCAAAAGTTTGCAAGTGCCCCTTTTTTTTTTTTTTTTTTTTTTTTTTGGTGACCAACCGGAACAGGTGGTTTTGATCTTTCACGTGAAAATGTTTGCGTACGTTTTTTATCAGGAGCTCCTGATGGCTGTGAAAATGATCTCGGCGAATGAAAATTAAAATATGTTGTACAGCCTCTCCTTCATCGGGGTCCAGTCCCATAATGACGATTTATTGCGGCCCATTCGGAATTAAGCGCAGATAAAAGTTTAGATCCTGCGACGCAATTATCATTTGGTGACTGATTTATGCGTTGAGACGGTAGTCTATTGACGCGCACTCTCTTTTTATCACATCCTTACGTTTGCCAAAACCGCTTGACTTCATCCGAAGAGAAACGGTGTTGCCAAATCCCAAAGGTTTCCCCCATTTAATTCGCTTTCATGGGGGTAGCCGCACAAGCTGACAACATTGGTGAGGGTCGCGTTTGGCGACGCCTGCGAATTTTGCTCAGCGATGCCAGATTTAAAAAACGAAGCTTTAAAAAAGCGAGGCCGAGTGGCTCTCTGCAGGCATTCGCTGACGAAAGCTCACCATAAACCACACTTCGTGCTCTTCAATAAATCTTGATTTTTTGACTAAATCTAATGAAATTTTGCTCTCGAGTGTAGTTGATGATGCTGAATCTAAAATTAGGCCTCGTTTAATATTAAAACTCAGTTTTACGTCAGAAAACAAAAATAATGGAAACCTATCCTCAAACTGAAGTGCCGATGAAAATAAAACTGTGGAGGATCTGAAATTGCTGGAGGGAAACTTTGGGTGAGAATTCGGATTCTACAATAGAGCAAAGTGAAAGGGTCACTAAAAATGAAGTGCCGATTAAAACTCAGAAAATTGTAGAGGATCTGAAAATGCTGGAGGAAAACTATGGGTTAGAATTCGGATTCTACTCTAGAACAAAGTGAAAGGGTCTCTTGCAATTAATTAGATAGCCGATGCTTTGACCGACGGTCCTATAGAGTTACCCGCCGATGGTCCATATACATTGTGTTGCAATTTGAATGGCTAACACTTATACTACGCATTGGTTAGATAATGCAGGACTATTTGGGTATTCCTTGAGTTCATGCCGTAAATATTTCTAGTCATACGGTTAATTTGTTGTCCAATTAAGTTTGAGGCTTGACGCAATATGACCTAATATCGAAGAAAAAAACAAAAACAAAACAAAAACAAACAAAAACAAACAAAAAAAAAACAAAAATAAACAAAAAAGGGTGGCCGAAAATCTTTGAAAAAAAGTAATCAAAAATCAGCGTTTTTTACCTTTAAAGCCTGAACTTCAAACGTTCCTGTGGCATTTTTAGGTTCAAATTACTTGTTCAAAGTGTGCGCTATGATCAGTGACGTCGCGTGCCATCGGGCAACAATGCAACTGCTCCATTTAAACTCTATAAATATATCGAATGGGTCTGTTTCAAACTTTTGCTACAACGATTAAGAGTGTATAATCTAATGTAAAATCACCTGAAAAGGCCATTGGTGGCATCAAAAAGTCATAAAATGCAATATTAAACGCACAAGAGGCGTTTAATGAAATCCAAGATGGCGGAGAAATATCGAGCAATCTGTATACATGCACCGTGAACATCCAAGTAAGGCCAACTTTGACAACCTCACTGGAGGTAGAGGTTATGTGTTTGTTTTCGTTGTGATTGGTTGTGATCGATATTGTGAGGCTGGCTATCCTTGGATGTTCGTGGTGCATGCATACAAATTGCTCGATATTTCGCTGCCATCTTGAATTCCATCAAACGCCTCATGTGAGTTTAATATTGCATTTTATGACTTTCTGATGCCACCAATGGCCTTTACAGGCGATTTTACTTCAAATTTTCCACTCTTAATTATTGTAGCAAAAGTTTGCAACAGACCCATTTTCCTTGTGCACTGTGAACCCCCTGAATTCGATCGTTTGCATGAGTTCAAATGGATAGAATACATTGTTGCCAAATTGCACGCGACGCCACTGTCTATGATTGAAATTGGTCTTGAAATTTTATAAATTTAATGATTAATCGATAAGACTTTTTTTTTTTTTCCCTGAATCTTGGCCACTTTCTGACGATCCTCGACGAAAGTGCCTCGGTGGCCCTCACTCAAATTGCGTTTTTTGTTTGCTCCTAAGGCTGGGCTTACTCCTACTTGCTTGGATCTTGGATATACTACCTCGAAAATGTCAAATGAATGTCAATTAATAATTGGAATGTCAAATGAATGTCAATTAATAAATGTCAATGAATGTGTTTTTATGAGTTGGAGAATCAATTTTCAGGACGTCTCAATGTTAATTCGATAAGAGTTTCGTGTCACAGTGGGGCTCTTGCAAACTTTAGCTTTAGGGGATTGAAAAGTTGATTCTTGCATAAAAACCTGTAAAAATGACGATGAGTACACTAAAAAATCACGAAATCCACTCTCAGAATCGGGCGTAGTGGCAAAGAAACGGCAGGTATCGTGGGAGATTACTATCTAAATTGAGACTTATCTCTTTGTTTCCACAGAGAAAGTGACTTAGTAGACAGGAATCCTCCCATGATACCTGCATTGAAGCGCCATTCATTACGAACTTGTCGTTACAGCAGTCATGTGAGTTTATTACTGAGTTTTAGACTTTCTTAGGGCTATTTTCGTGAAATTCGCTGCGGTTTTAACATCAGATTGGACTATTCATTTGCCCACAGCAAAAATTTGCAAGACCCCCATTATAGCATTTTCTTCCAAAGGCTACAGGTTTACGACATTCGTGAGGTACCAATGGAAAAAGCGCTGAACACATTGGATTGACCCTTTACGGTTTTTATGACCAGCTTACCATTATTTTTTATGAGGAAGGGTGAACCTTCCCTTCCGGGTATAGTTCTTCCACCATCACATAATCCCGCAAATCTCTCTTAATCATCTTGAAAACGCTGATTTTTTTTTTTTTTTTTTTTTTTTTTTTTTTTTTTTTTTTTTTAGTTCGTTTATTGATTTCAAATGCTATATCGTTCGCGTGCAGAAAGCAAGGCGTCGACTAGAATTCGCTGGAAATCAGCCAATAGCAGCCGTCCATTTCAAAAAGTTGAATTCGAGCCCAAAGCTCAAACGGGAGGAGCTTTTGATCCTTCCGGGATTACGGTTGATCCGCTAATATCGTAAATTGCGTTTACATCAATTAGATTATTGACGTAAGTACACTGTTGAGGCGTGAGGATTTAAGTTAGGTCTGCAGCCAAATAGACTTACTCCAAGCAAATTTTTACTCGCGTGTAAGTTTTAACGGAAATGATGTTTTGGTACGTCCGCATTCGAACTGTGATCCTTGGTCTGAAGAAAGAGTCAGTGTCACTCATGTTGCGTTAACCAAATTGAAGGCGCACGCTTATCAATTTTCAACCTTTTTTGTGATAGTGTAAGTGTTGCATGGAGAGTCCAATGAAGAAAATCTGTTTACGAAAGGTTGGACCACTCAAGTCCCTAAATGTAGAGAGTTACGAAACGAGGGTAGTCAACCTCTGATTGGTTTACGAGTTTACATGCATTTACTTTGGAGCAACAATCAGCTCCAAAAGCTACTGTTTTGTAACATTTACATGAAACAATATTTCATCGAACGCCTTCAATTGCTGGGATAGGCAAAATGAACTCTGCCGAGTCGAAATATTTAACTGTACCCATCTGAACAGCAAGTTCTCGCTTTGATTTCCCTCGTCAACCTTAACCTGATGCTAAAAGGGCTAAGAGCACTTGCTATTTGTCAAGTGTCTTTTATCAAGTCTGTACTCAGATGTTGTTTAATCGAAACATTCAAGGTTCATAACACACTACAAATAATATGTGGTTAAAATATCATAGCCGTAGCCAGACATTTGTCCCCCCCCCTTTCTCCCCTTGAACGCGCGTGTTAATTAGAAATTATGAAGTGGGTGGCTGTCACGTGATTTCAGCTCCCATTTTTGTCTTTTTTCAACTCCTGCATTCAAATGGGCAAAAAGGGAGAATAACAAATTTCTGGCTATGGCTACGTAAAATGTGTGTCACATTAAAGTTCACAACCTATAGTAAACTGAATTTGAATTATTGTTCAATATCAGTCAAGCTCAAGAAATGCCTATCATTTGCTCGAGCTGGCAACATTGAATTTAGTCTCATCATATAAATGAAAGACTGGAATACGCAAACTGCCAAATTTAAACTCGAAGAAAATCCGTCCATATCATGTTATTTTGAATTTTAAAGCGGATTATTTACTATGAGACTTGACAACGATGGAAGAACGTAGATTCAAAAGGGGGGGGGGGAGATGGTTTATGAGCGGAAGCCTTGTAACGAACCATCGTTTTAACGGCTCATGACAAATGAGTTGGGCAATTATACCCATTTTTTTTAGATTTATTAATCAGCACCGCCCCTCAGAAAATCTGGATTAATTATTCGTTTAATTGATTTCCATTGTTTGTAAACGTTCGAGACTCGCATCACGCCACGCTGCATCGTGTCACCTGGTATGACTTTTATCCGGATCCTCGCGGCTTTTTTTTTTTTTTTTTTTTTTTTTTTTTTGATAAAAATAAATCAAAGCACGGTCGTTTATCATTTACACGAAGCAGTATAAGATATTCCAGAATTAGAACGGAAATGAAAAGGGGGTGAACGAAAAAAAGTAGCAACGCCATCCAATTATTCCCTTCCCTGCATTGACCTACGTTAATATTTTTTGGGTGAGGGACGTTGCGAAGTCCTGATAGTAAAAGGCTTTTGTTACTTACACTTTACAGGGTGGCCGTATAAAAGAACCCATTCAGAATTTCTGGAAATAAAATGCTATTTTTCTCATCGGATAATTCATCACAAAAATGTTTGTTAAATCCTCGTGTTTAAAAAACAAACAAAAAAAGTGATTTTAATTCATTTTTCTCTTTTGTTTTGTTGCAGGATATTTTATGTGTCTCACGACTCTCAAGATCTCAAAATTTTTAGCTACATTGCAAGAGATGGCTCAACCAATGTTTTTAAGTGTAATGTTTTTAAATCTAGCAAAAAGGTAAGCTTTTTTTTCACTCTAACCATTATTTTCTATTTTTATCTTCTATCACCGCGAAAAAAGACTGGTAGAATTTACCATAGCATAGTTGATCTTCAAGTCTGCCAGAAAGTATGGTAAATCTTTCTAGATTATGGTAAAATGTACCTACAGGTTAACTTAATTTTCCACATGGTACGTCGCATTTACCATACTGTGGTGAAATTTACCAGACTCTAACAGACGCCAAAATCAGTAATGCAAATGGTAAATTCTACCAGGGTTTTTTTTTTCGTGTATAGCAGCTTCGAAAACTTATTTTCACGACTCCTTACCAAATTTTGTATTTGTCACATCAAATCTTATACCTATACTCATAAATCAAATGACTTTTTCTTGAATAATTCCATTTGCTTGTCGATTTTGTTTTTTTTTTTAAAAATTTCACGAGAATCCATCCTATTTGTATGGGGCACTATGGAGCGAAAAGGTTAACAATAAAATAACAAAAAAAAAAAAAAAAAAAAAAAAAAAACAAAAAAAAAAATGCCTCTAAAACCGGAGAATTCTCGATGAGTCAGAGGTCAGAGACTATCAATAATCATAACGCGTGAAAGTAGCTTTCCGCGGAATTCACGAGATCGTGCCAATGTTTATCGGGTGAAATAGAAGCGGAAAAATGCTACACCATTTCACCGTTACAAACAAATTCTGAACGCGTTTTCAATTAGCTCAGAATTGACCTTGGTTTGGTAACATCGACTAGACCTTGCGCCGTCAACATCTTTTCTCACGTGTCTATACACTCTTTGTTTTGTGAATGGTGTAGGAAAGTTATAGTTCACGTATACACGATAGAGTCCAATGGAATTAATTGACTCGCCATGCGGGGGTTGAAAACAACGCTCTCGGAAGCAAAGTTTGAGTTATGTCTATAATAAGGAGGCGAAATTGACAAGATAGAATTTAAAACTAGGTTTACTTATCCCCCCCCCCCCCCCTCGTTGCGTCGTGACGTTGTTCAAAACAAAAGCGCCATCCATACTCGAATATCAAGCTTGAATGAAAGCGTTATTTCCTCCTCAATCAACGCTGTGTTTGTTTTCGGCTCTCACTAACTAGATATAGATATAGATAAAAGTAGTACAGTTGACGTAACATACGAAGGGGAAAAAATACAGAATGGATATCAATTTCATGAATGAATGTACCAGTCAAGTTCATGACCAAAGCTGTATTTTATAATGTTTTCTTTTTCGGATTTCGAAGGCTATGCCTAGAATACCTCTCAGCGGAATTTTGGTAAACTTGACTTTGACTTTGGCTAGAATTTTTTTTTACCAAATTAAGTACATCAAATTTTGTAGTTTAAGTGTATCGACGTTTTTATTTTTGAAATGTGCATTCGATTCATTCCAATCACTTTATGTGTTTGAGTCTTCGGTATAATTATTTGATTCTAAATGTTTTTCTAAGAACCTTATCACGCTTTTGTTGGTTTTGAATCGTTTGTCGATGGATAGGTTTTCTAGAGAGATTTTGAAAGCTTTAATATTTTTATTAATTAGCGGATTTTCCACCGATTGAGGAAATATTACAAATCAGTTTAATCAGTGTGTAATCTTTGTTTTAAGTAATCTTAAAAAGTGTTATTAATTTTACGCAAAACGGCAGCTCTGGAAACAGGTGCTGGATTAACCCCGTATGGACCAAGCCAAGCCCGAGTATACTCGTTTTTCTCCTCGAGTCTATTTCACATTGATTCCGTCTTCATTCCAGATAAATACAAATATAGAGGAAAACAATAGAAAAGGTCTCGTCGGGCGCCTTCAATTCATCGTATAGACTATTCCAACTCCAACTAGTACGAACAGTTAACAATCTTCCCTCGAGAAACCGGGGGAGTGGTGTTCTCTTGAACTAACCTGGTTCTTAAAGGGTTAATGTGCCAGCCGTTATATCTCCATCCTTCTCTAATACTTGCGAGCAAATGAGCAAAGAAAGAGAAAGACAAAGTCCTGGCTATTATACAGGGTGTTTCTAAAACTTATGTCATCCTTTCTACCACGTATTTTTGAGGTCAAAATAAGACTTTTTTCACTATAAACACGTGTCTGAAAATGCCACCCTTTTGAGCTTCAGCCCCCTAAAGTTTTAAAAAAATTGTTGGTTTTTTTGGAATATCGACCATAATTATGAACCAAATGTCATGAAAATTGGTGTCCCGAGGCACTTTTACGTGTAGAATTCAATTAATGACCTCGAGAAATTCGGAAATGAGGTCTGACTGTACTTTTCAGGCAATCTTATACCTTCAACGACACAAATTTTATGCTACGGATTGAAAATTTGAAAAATAACAACTGAAATCAGACGGAAAAAACTTTTAGAAAGATATTTGGTCCTCTTTGTTTTGGTCGATACGACGCGTTTCAAGCGAGATAATCGCTGCACAAGGTGGAAAAGTCAGTGCTTTTACGACGAAGAGCGGAAGGAAGTATGCAAACCGCCACTGCCGCTGCTATTTCGGGCCGCCCGCAACAGTAAAAGCGCTGACTTGTCCACCTTGTGCAGCGATTATCTCGCTTAATACGCTTCGTATCGACCAAGACAAAGATGACCAAATATCTTTCTAAGAGTTTTTCCCATCTGATTTCATTATTTATTTTTCAAATTTCCATTCCGTAACATAAAATTTTTGTCGTTGAAGATATAAGATTGCCTGAAAAGTACAGTCAGACCTCATTTCTGAATTTCTCGAGGTCATTAATTGATTCTACACGTAAAATTACCACGGGAAACCAATTTTCATGACATTTGGTTCATAATTATGGTCGATATTAAAAAAAAAAAAACCAACAATTTATTAAAACTTTGGGTGGCTGTAGCTCAAAAGGGGGGCATTTTCGGACGCATGTTTTTAGGGGGGAAAAGTCTTATTTTGACCTCAAAAATACGTGATAGAAAGGATGACATACGTTTTAGAAACACCCTGTATATGATGGTATGACCCCATTTTTAGTGTACAAGTGAAGTAGTACTCGTCGTACCCTGTCTCTCCTTATACATAATTTTGCGTTCGCATCCCTTCCGGTGCAACCTGGAGGTATGAAATGATATCCTTGATTTAACCCCGCCGTCCTTGGACTTTAAAAAGGTGCGTCTGTACTACAGTGGTGGCCCGTGGGTTCAAAAATAAGGTGGGCTTGATTTTTTTTTTTTTTTTTTTTTTTTTTTTTTTTTTTGGAGCCCTTCTCCATAAAAAAGTGGGGGGGATAAAGGTACTACGACCTTCGTTCCTCTCATTTATTTAAAAACCGTTTAAAAAAATCGGGAGACTTGAGCCCCCCAAAACCCCCCGTACGGACAGCTACTGGTGTACTAATTTCAATCGCATTAATATATATTTTACGAGAACACGGAATTTTTCTGTGTATTTGCTCGTTTACGTTTCAAAGAGAAAACACATCCTACTTATTATTTGTCTTCTTCTTCTTCTTCCCACTCTTTTTCTTCCTCTTCCATTTTCTTTTTCTTTTCCGACAAAATTCCTCTGTCACTTTGGCGGCATCGTGTCGTGTGGACACGCGCGCTCACGTCGCTCGTGGAAGTCATCCAAAAGCGGCGCAAAATAAGACGTCTCCACTCTCCGTATTTATATACATTACTCGATTGCAACTTATAGCAAGTCAAGTCAAGACGCACGCGAGCTTGCTTGCGATTGTGCTCGTGTTGAGTAGCATAGGGTAGGAGAAATGCAAATACGTATACCTACGAGCGCGACTACACCTTGAGGCACGCGGCGCGGGCGCGGCGTGCACACGCGAGTAAGCACGAACGCCACACATTCCCACCACGCGTGTTTTGTCTGTGTTTTGTTTTTCGCGAGCTTCATCTCGAGAGTTGTATGAAACACCCCGCCCGCACTTAGCTCGGGTCTGCCTAGAGTCCCTGTATACTATAAGAGTTGCGACAATGTTGAATCCATTTCTGATTGGCTCTCGGATTTAGGCTGTCGAGAAAGCCCCGCAAGAGACATACGCAAATGGCGGAGGGTTTGTTGACTTTTCGCGTACTAGCTTTCGTTCAGAGTTGGGCGAATGGGAATCGTAATCGTACACACGATTACCGAGCAATCGTAATCGTCAAATCTTTGGATGGTAATTAAATCCATTTTTCACAGATAAATAGTAAAATCAAGGGTATTTTTGATTAGATCAAATACTTCTGCAACTAATATGATGGATGGCTTGTAAAAAATCAGCCTTGATTACCATAGAATCATCCTCCGAAAAAACGACGATTACGATTACTTGGTAATCGTGTAATCGATTACCACCCCCATTTGCGCAACTCTGCTTTCGTTACACATTTGAAGTAACAGTGACCACAGTAAGCATTGTGAATTTTTCCTCCGCTTGAACGTTATTCTAAAGAACATTTTCTCTTTTAATAACGACCATTGTCGAGAATCTGCACCTAATCTATTAGAGATGCGAAATAGCGGAATATGAAGTGATGATCGGTCGAAAATTGCAGTACTTGGCTGTTACTATGGTAACCATCGTTAAAGTGCCCGCGCTATTTAAAGGTTACTCGTGGATAGCCTTTAACTAATGAGACTTAACGATGGTTACCATAACAACAGTCAAGTATTACAATTTTCGACCAATAGCATCACTCATAGACAATCTTAACGATCGGTTTAACGATGAAGTAAATGATCGGCGTGTTGAGGCATAGTATGGAAACTTTTTGCGCAGTCGGGAAAAATGTTCGGTTCGACCCAGTGGCGTAGCGCGCAATTTGGCAACGTTACATTGTGTCCGTTTAAACTTCTGTAAAAAATTGAATGCGAAGGTGTAAACCGAACACCCAATAGTTCGATCTTATCAATGAGTTTAAATGAACGAGTTGTAACGTTGCCAAATAGCACGCTAGTTTCGACCCTGTGTGTGACGTGCGTCTATGATGGGCTCTGTTATTTTCTTCCGAAAACAATCGTCGATCCTCCCATTCTCGACAAGATGAAGAGCAGTGTTGCCAGATTGAGGTGAAAAAGCTGTACACTTTACATTGATTTAAATGGGGACGATACGGCTTATTTTTACCCTCGATCTGGCAACACTGATGAAGAGGCGGAGGGAGCCAATATGCGCGCTAGCTGAAAATCGAAGTCGAGCTTAAATATGATTCTATTTTGACACACTAGTTGTGTTGTGTGTTGAGAGTCGGGCGTTTCCGGGGGTACATCATCAATCAATGCAATATTCATGGCTCCATGTTCACAAATTGGTTGCGTCATATCAACCGAAGATCACCCAGGAAGCGCAACCAAACGTTGTATTCGTCACCGACACCGTTTAACTTCTTCCCCGTTTGCGCTTATGATGCATTCGGAGTAGAGCAACGAGAAACTCTTCCATCTCTGTCTTTTATTCATTGAAACACGTATGTTAGACAAGGATGGACAAGGGTGTGAAACCTTCTCTACCTATCTCTTTTCTACCCGTTCATTTAAAGGGAAAATGAGAGAGATAGAAGAGATCTTGGTATACCAAGCTATAGCTCTACTGAAATTGTCTATCTCTGTCTTTTCTTCATTGAAACACGTATGTTAGATAAGAATAGATAAGGTGATAAAACCCTCTATATCTCTTCTTTTTCTACTTATAGATTCAAAGGGATGTTGAGAGAGATAGAAGAGATTTTGGTAGCTCTACTGAAATTCTCTTTCTCTGTCTTTTCTTCATTGAAACACGTATGTTAGACAAGGATAAACAAGGAGATAAAACCCCACATTTCTCTTCTTTTTCTACGTATACATTCAAAGGGAAAATAAAAGAGATCAAAGAGATCGTGGTGGCTCTACTAAAGTCAATCCCTCTCTTTTCTCTCTGAAAACACTCAGATGTTAGACAAGGATAGACAAAGGGATAAAACCCCGTCTTTCTGTCCTTTTCTCACACGTTTAAAGGGAAAATGAGAGAGATAAAAGAGATCCTGGGGTTGCGCTGCTGCATGCGAGCCAGTGGTGGATCTTGAACAATCGACTACCTCGTTTTTCTCTCATTTGATTTTGCGCAAAATTATCGATTTTTTAAAGGTTTGGGTAAACCTCTTCGGAGAATGGATTCTTTGCCGTTGATTTCATTGGAGGAGATCTCGAATTGCTTCAGAAGAGCGTATCTGATTTTTTATGCAGCAGCGCAACCAGGATCTCTTATTTTCTCTCATTTTGCCTTTGAATGTATGTATAGTTAGAAAAATGGTAGGGACTGGAGGCTCGTGCGATTTGGCAATTGTGTTTTTCCTCCATTTGAATGTAAGTGAAACTATCGATTCGATAATGAAGTGCTGCTTCATCAGCAATCGATTGTTGCACGTGCATGAGCCGTTATACTGGAGGGGGAGAAGATAATTAAAATTATTTGGCTTTCCTGTTGACCTGGGAAATAAGCCTAGAAGTTGGTAGAATGCAGGAAATGAGACTCTATGAAAATTCGAGCAAGATTGGTGGAGATTTCACAAGAGCCCCTTTTAAGCTTTTAAGCTTTCAAGTCTCGCGTAAGCTCTTGGAATCTTGAGAGACCATCTGAACTCAATTGGAGCTATAACAGCTCTCGTGGGTTATACAAACCAACAAGTTTGTCTATATTCATAGAGCTCGGACGCTCAAAGTTGATGTCAATAGTCGGAATAATGTTTACTAAACACTAAATCTTCCAAGATATTTCTGTTAATTTAGTCTCAATCCGTTTAAGAAGAGGCAGCTTTTCGAAACAACTTTCTGATTTAAATCCGTTTAAGTTGGAGGGTAGATTTTACTCCAGCGGGGACCGATCTTGTGAAATTCGAGAGGCTTAAAGTGGCTGGGGATTGAGGGTATACTGAAGGTACAGCGCTTTCAGATTAGACGCTGAGCTGTTAACGGCTGACCTCTCACAGTTGCAATGAAAATCAATGAACATCAACAGAGGGAAAAGTGTATTATGCGGAAGCAACAAGTGGGCCGTCACTCTTAATATTTATACAGGGTGTCCGGTAAGTCCCGGAACGGCTGCGCCATTTCTTTATTTACGCAGATAAAAAAACCAAACTTTGGGAATGTTCCTAGATAAATAAAAACTACTTTTTGGGGGGGTCAAAATTTTGGTCGCCCCTCCCGGGGGGGCGGGGGCGCCCCTAACTTTTTTTTTTTCAAATGGCAACCCCTATCTTGTGATACCTCATTCGAAAGAGGGTAAAAAACTGAGCATTTTGGCGCAAACCGCATGTCGATATCTCTTTTAGTATTCGAGATATCGAACTTCAAAATCTATGGAAACCCATTTTAAAAAAATCATAACTCTTATTCAGAAAGTAGCTATTTAAAAAACTAGGGGTCTAAACTACTCTACATAACAAGCTCTTTCCAGGGAAAAATACCTCTGCCCAAAAAAATTAACTTACAGTTATTGTTTTTTTTTCCCGCCAAAATGCTTTAAAAAATTTTGGCGGGAAAAAAAACAATAACTGTAAGTTAATTTTTTTGGGCAGAGGTATTTTTCCCTGGAAAGAGCTTGTTATGTAGAGTAGTTTAGACCCCTAGTTTTTTAAATAGCGACTTTCTGAATAAGAGTTATGATTTTTTTAAAATGGGTTTCCATAGATTTTGAAGTTCGATATCTCGAATACTAAAAGAGATATCGACATGCGGTTTGCGCCAAAATGCTCAGTTTTTTACCCTCTTTCGAATGAGGTATCACAAGATAGGGGTTGCCATTTGAAAAAAAAAAGTTAGGGGCGCCCCCGCCCCCCCGGGAGGGGCGACCAAAATTTTGACCCCCCCAAAAAGTAGTTTTTATTTATCTAGAAACATTCCCAAAGTTTGGTTTTTTTATCTGCGTAAATAAAGAAATGGCGCAGCCGTTCCGGGACTTACCGGACACCCGGTATACCCTCCGCATATAGATGAGTTTCATTCTTGTTTCCTTAGCCCCCTCTCCGCCTTTTATGTTCTTTCATGCTCAAAACTGGTTAACTTCGACTCAACTTTTTCTTATAATTTTATCACTCTGAGGTCGTAAAACTATAAAAAAGTATGTTTCTTTTGCAAACTTTTGCAACAGCAATTTCAAACATGGACATTTTAATAAAATAATGACGCTCAAATTACGAGGTGCGCTTTTGAGATTAACCCTTTACAGACCAGGTTTGATCAAAAGAACGCCACTCTTCCGTCAATATAGGGAGGGTAGTTAACTATTCCTACTCTGGGGAGTTGGAATGGCCTACACGATAAATTGAAGGCGCCCGAACGAAACCTGATCTTGTAAGTGTCTATATCCAGAATCGCGTTTATTTTGAATCGTGATAATGGAGCAATGTGAAATAGACTAGAGGAGAAATACGAGTATACTCGGGCTTGGCCCATAAAAGGTTAACTCCCGAATTCACTCATAAATTAAGGTGATTCTAGGCGAAACTTTTCCAGATTTCAATTTGATGGATAGCGCCACTAGTCAATTTTCGGAAAAGTCGTGTTTTTGGCGTTTTAAACTGAAACCATAGATAAAACGCAAAATCCAATAACGTCAGCACCTGCAAAATTTTTTATGGATTTTTTGAGCCCAAAACGAGCAAAATTGGTTTAGAATTAAAGCCGTAAATTATGAAATTCATTTTGCCATAAGTTTAGTGAGTGAGAGTGAGTGCGAGTGATAATACGCCTATCTGCTTCACTCGCACTTATTGAGGCTTATGGGAATTTCCGTATTTCACGATTTCCGGCTTTATTTTTGACTCTTTTGAGTGTTTCAGCTTGAAACTTTCAGGGTATCTTCCTGAGGTATGCTCGCACTTTCGCAGGTGCTGACGTTCCTCAAATTTATGTTTTCAGCAAAAAATCGTTAATTTCAGCTAAAAACTGTTGACTTTTTGAGCAGCGCGACCGCGACGTGGCGTCTACGGTTCGAACTAATCCACCCTGGAATCATCTTAAGGTGATTGTATGGCAAACTCCCGGAAATTTTAATCCGATAGATGGCGTTACTTGTCGCTGGCTCCGAAAATAGCCGGTTTTTTACGGTTTTTGGCTGTTTTCGTTGAACAGACGAATATTAGACAAAAAATCGGACTGTCAGCACCTGCTTAATTTTTTGAGCCATAAACGGGCCAAATTGATTCTAAAATAAAGGCGTAACTATGCAAAGAAAAAATCATTTGTGATTTCGAGTTGTATCAGTAAAGATTACAGGTTTCTGTTTCACTTGTAATCCTTACTGATACAACTCCAAATTACATATGATTTTTTCTTTGCCTATAGTTACTTCTTTATTTTAGAACCAATTTGGCCCGTTTATGGCTCAAAAAATTAAGCAGGTGCTGACGGTCCGATTTTTTATCTATTATTTGTCTGTTCAGAGAAAACAGCCAAAAACCATCAAAAAACGGCTATTTTCGGAGCCAGCGACAAGTAACGCCATCTATCGGATTGAAATTTTCGGGAGTTTGCAATCGAATCACCTTAAGAAGCAGCGACAAGAAAATAAGTCACTTTCTAATGCAACCGCTTGGATACAGTGGTGTTGCACCTGGGTCCAATGTCCACAGACCAAGACCAGGGCCCCTGAGGGACCCGGAAGGAACCCCCCCCCCCTCTCCCCCGCCGGAGAACTTTTTTCCTTAGCTCCATTGCGACGTTCCAAAATGTCCATTCTCATCTCATTATTTTTCGTAATAGAATCCAGTAATACATTTTTATGATGTTTTTATAACGATTGCTTCTCTGTGTTACGAAGAATTACAATTATTATTATTTTTTCTTTTTTTCGGAATTGTATCCATCGATTAATTATTATTACTTATTATTGTGAATTATTATTGAAATTATTAAAATCACAAATGGAACAGTGGCGGCTCATGAAATTTGGCAACAGTGTCCTCCTCGCATTGAACCAATGTAAAACAATCGATTCTCCTGGAGGCTGCCAGCCTCCTCAAGAATCGATTCTTTTACATAAGTTTAAATTGAAAAATTGCATGGTTGCCAAATCGCACGAGCCGCCATTGAAATGGAAGTGATGAAAAAGAAATTTTGAAATGGAGTCACGATGGAGCCAAGCATAATTAAAACGAGAGGGCACAATTTTGATCTGATGTAAACAGACGAAACGTAACCGCACCGATCGTTCAGTTTGATGTCCCCATTTATGTATAAGTACCGCTTTTCTTTTGCCCCGTGATTGCACCAGTCTTATTACATTATTGACGGTATTGCAAGGAATGCTGCGTGCGCAAGTAACTCGCAGGGCATTGACTTTTTTTTTTTTATTTTTTTAGTTAACCGGGCAGTTTTTGTTTCAAAGCAAGGAGCTAGCGCAGCGCAATTTCAAGATTGACAGATGTCTCTTACATCACTCATCGCTCAGGCTTCGTTCCCCCCTATCTCTCCCTCTCCCTCCCTCCCTCTCCCTCCCTCCCTCTCCCTCCCTCTCCCTCCCTCGCCCCTCTCTCTCAATGTTCTCTCTCCCTCCCTCCCCCCTCTCTCTCACTGTCCTCTCTCTCTCACTGTTCTCTCTCTCTCACTGTTCTCTCTCTCTCACTGTTCTCTCTCTCTCACTGTTCTCTCTCTCTCACTGTTCTCTCTCTCTCTCACTGTTCTCTCTCTCTCTCTCACTGTTCTCTCTCTCTCTCACTGTTCTCTTTCTCTCACTGTTCTCTCTCTCTTTCACTGTTCTCTCTCTCTCTCTCACAGTTCTCTCTCTCTCTCTCACTGTTCTCTCTCACTCACTGTTCTCCCTCTCTCACTGTTCTCTCTCTCTCCCACTGTTCTCTCTCACTCACTGTTCTCCCTCTCTCACTGTTCTCTCTCTCTCTCACTGTCCTCTCTCTCTCTCACTGTCCTCTCTCTCTCACTGTTCTCTCTCTCTTTCACTGTTCTCTCTCTCACTCACTGTTCTCTCTCTCTCTCTCTCTCTCTCTCTCCTCTCTCCTCTCTCCTCTCTCCTCTCTCTCTCTCTCTCTCTCTCTCTCTCTCTCTCTCTCTCTCTCTCTCTCTCTCTCTCTCCTTTGTGCCCTATCGGTCTTTGCCGTGCGTGAAACCGTCTTGCAGACGCGTCGCGTGCATTCTGGATTTTTCTCGCATTTAAACGCATGAAAACAGTCGAACCATGAATTAGAAATGCACAGAGTGCCCTCCTTCAAATAAATAATTTGTATGGTTTTAAATGGACGAAATGCAGCGTTGCCAAACTACTCGCGACGCCACTGCTTTAAAACCCAAAAAGAAGATAAGCAGTGCATTTCACTCCACATAGGTTCAACAACCCCCGCAAGAACGTAAAATCTGACGTCTTATTTTCAAAATTCGTTCCAATATGGACAACTGCGTAGCGTGCAATTTGGCAACGTTGAATTGTGTCCATTTGAACCCATGTAAAAAGTCAAATGGGAAGGTGTTCACCGAACACCCGATAGTTCGATCTATTTCATGGGTTTTAATGGGAAAACTGTAACGTTGCCCTCACATTCCACGCTACGCCACTGAATATGGAAGCTCGAGCTGTTTTTAGTCAAACAAAAGTCTTGAGGGGGGGGGGGGTGATGAAATTCTAAATTTTGACAGGTTTTGCATTGGAGGCGAGAAGCGGTGCTTTGCTAACGAGGCTCTGAAAATGCAGGGCGCAAAAACACTTGGAGTGCGCAGCGCGCGTCTCAAAAGTCGCAATTAGTTATGCAAGACTGAGAACGCGAATCTTAACACGTTGGGATGCGACGTGCAAACACACACACGTGCTTTCTTTACCTTACCTCCGTGCTCGCATCTTTGCAGAAAAGCTGGAGAGCTCAGATTGCAATTAGTCCACTTTTTATCAATCGTCGGTTTTTCTTTAACTTCTGTTAATCTATTTATACATGTTGAACGGTGATCATTCGATCTCAAAGAACAAAATGGCTCGAAGTAGAGCCGTTTTTCCCAGCTTGCAGTGTACACGGAATAAAAGACTGGTAGAGTCTACGATCTGCATAGCTGATTTGGGAGTCTGCTATCAAGTAACCTTGTGGTGCGAAATGTACCAACAGGTTATCTTGGTTCGCCACAAGATAAGTTGCATCCACCATAATGATGGTAAAACTTACCATATACTTGATAGCAGACTCCAAAATCAGTTGTATGCAGATGATAAATTCTATATCAGTATTATTTTGTTTTTCGTGTAGGATGGCGGTAAATGTTTTGGATTTGTTAGTTTGGCTCCTTGAGTACGCTTTAATGAGACCAACGAGTAAACAAGAGTCGCAATTGAATGGAAGGCCTGCGTGGTCAACGCAGATAAGGGATCGGAAACGCGGGCTAGCCTCTGATTGGCTGCAAGCGTGGTGCCAAACCGTTTTAGGCCTTATGGAAATAGACTGTCTCAGTTGAAAAGTACGCGCAATAGTGTGTTTACATGCTTGGCGTGTGTTTGAGTAACTCACTATTATGTGTACTTTTCAACCGAGACAGTCTTCTCGAATTTGCAATATACTGGTACTTGTGACCTATCAATTTGTTCGGAAAATTCTGCTAAATCGACTCGTATGTTTAGAGGTAATTTTGCACAGGTTTCGCGATAAACGTCCCGGAACGAAAACCCCGTGTTAATTTCCATAGGGCCAAAAATACTTTGGACCCTCGATTTCCCTCCATTTCCAGCCAATCAGAAGCCGACTCTTATCAGCATTGACCACGCTGGCTCTCAATTCAATTGCGACTCTTGTTTACTCTTTGGTATCGACATTTCGTTGCCTCTGTATCGCTCCTCTTTTGTGAAAGCTTAATATTAACTGAAAGAGCGGATTGGAAGTTTTTTAAGTCATCGCATAGAGTAGTATTAAAAGTAAATGCTAGCCACTACTCCACTATGGGCCAGTTCAAAAATTTAGCGCGCCAAAAGTCAATTTGGCGACATTTTTTTTGAGGTGCGGGAGGTTGGTTAAAATCTTCTTCAGCTTCCACTGATGTCGTAGATCAATGCCTTTTATATGTTTTATCACGATATCGATGACTAATTGAAGGGAGAAATGTTGCTACTTGTGACCGTCGCGTCGCCGGCAGCGCGTGCATGCAGAAAGTGTTTGCGTTTTGCTTTGTTTTATACCACCAGCGTTGCCTGCACACAATTTCTGTGTATGTTGGCAAAATCTACATAAAAAGGCGAGTTTTTTAGTATAGTTTTGATTATCATTGGATAAAATGGTGTCTACAAAATTGCATGGTAAAAAAGGCTCTTATTTAAGAAAAAAAACCACAATTATTTAATCTTCTTTGGACCCGCAAAAACAAAAGCCACAAAATGCCACGAGTTTTATTGCTGTTCTGAGTTCTTTATACCCTAAAGATCACCCCAAAACAGGTCCCAATAGGAACAAATAGGTACAAGTATGTTTTTTCAATTTTTTTTCGTCGGCAGGTTCCATCAAACTGAAAACACGAGGTTTCATTATGATGCGCAAAAATACAATTTTAGATCAAATGAAGAAGATTTTGAGTTGAATTTTGCAGTAAATATAAATATGTTGTATTTCTAATGTACTTAAAATATGTTAGGATCAAATCTAAGTTATCAGATAGGGGACACAACCCCAAATGTGAGGGGTGGGGTGGGGGAGGGGGAGAACACTTTAAATTATATGTTCTATTGAATTTCCACGCTTAAAGATCGTAAGGTCTATTTTTCATTGCGAAATTTCTTGACAAACTGCTTCATTTCATCAGAAAGAATAGGAGCAAATCGAATTTTAGTCGCGTATAGTTTGGCAAGGGTGAAGTGAATGCAAAAAATGCATCTTTCGATTCCAGATGTAAGAACCTGTAGTTCAATCAATCAAATGAAGATGCGTTGGTCGCCTAACCTCACCCGAGATGCAATGTTTTGTACATTTATTTGATAAATAATCAAGATAGATACTACTCGGTTAAAATGTGACGTTGCCAAATGTACGCAATTTCGTGTAGGTACACAAAACAAAATGTAAAGAGCCGTATGATGTGACGTCTCTTTTAACACCTTTGTAATGCACGTAGCATTCTCTTCTCAAGTATTATACATTATAAATACTGGAAACGGATGCTATATCTGTTAGATTTGCCATCTAGACTCTGCCTTATCATTACCCGAGATAGATACTACTCGATTAAAATACAACGTTGCCATAAATATACAGTTTTGAGTAAAGGAAATTTAAAGAGTCGTATGATGTGATAACGCCTCTATTTGAACATCTTTGAAATGCACATTTCATTCTCTTCTCAGGTAATAACCTCTATTTAATACAGGAAATGGAGGCTGCGTATTTATTAGATTTTCCTCATCTATACTTTGATTTCACAATACATCTTTTTCTTTTTCTTTGTGCAAAAAAATTTTGAAAAATGGAAATAACCGAATGAATTATCAAATAATATAATTAATGTATAGATATATACTCGGTCTCAGTGGTAATCCTTTGCGGCTTGATTAATACCCTTTCACGTCTTAACAGAGGAGACGGGGGAGGAGAAAAATAATTAACTAATTAATTAATTAATTAATTAATGAAAATAATAGGAACTAATAATATAATAATGGTGGTGATTTTTTTTTCAATTATTTTTCCTACATTCTACTTTTTTTTAAGATAGTAAGTTTTTTATCATTAGCACTAAAAATGTATGATAGTATTTCCAACTTACGTGTCTGGTAACTTTAATATTTATTATTTTGTGATATTATTTAAAGGCTTTATGAGCTGCCTGTTGCCTTTTTATAATGTGATATTTCCTTAAATTATGTTGACTCTCTTTGTGAGTAAATTTAAAATTTTGAAAAATTTTGAGAATTTTTTATTTAAATTTTGAAAATTGTTAAAGAATTTTTGTACAGATTTCTGAGTAGGAAATCACAATTAGCACATTAAACAACCTCCTGGCACTAACTTTCAACGAATTTTTTCCATTTTTTTTTAAAATTTTGAAAAAAATGTGTAAAGAATTTTTGTTTACAAATTTTGAGTGAAAAATCGGAATCAGCACCTTACAAAACCCCCAGGTACCAATTTTCATGGAAATATCACAAGTGGTTTTAAAGTTATTAATTTTGGCGTGCTAAATTTTTGAACTGGCCCACAGTGTACTCACGGGTTTGTTCTCTGCTGTTGCTAAATACGTATGTCAGTTCACTTATCTCTGCAGCAATTTAAATTTGCAATAATGCTATTGCACTCAGAGTTGCCGATTTGTGTAGATTTAATGGCATTTTCTAAATTCATCGATGATTTCACCGGTTGAGAAAAGATTGCATAGTTCAATTCAGTGTAAAGGTAGTTTCAGAAGTGTGAGCGCACCTAGACCGATAATCTTTGGAATTTTTCAACACTACTTCTCATGATACAGAATGAAAATTAATGAAAATGAACAGGATCATTGGCTTTTCATTGAGGAACGCTTTATAATCAAAAGTTTTAAGTAGGAGGCAACTTTTGTTTTGATTTGAAGGAATGCAAATTGAAAATTTGGCAAAGCTTATGGTCTAGGTGCGCCTACACTTCCGAAATGAGCTCTATGGCTGTAATGCAAGAAACTACTCTAATCTGTAATCTTTTCTCAATCGGTGGAAACTCATTTGATTAATTGAAACATCAGCAACTTTTCAAAGGTATCCACGACTCATTACCGGTTGAGAAAAGATAAAAGACGCTGGTATTTTCGTGCATTATAGTCATACACTGAACAAAACCCTGTAATCTTTTCTCAACCGGTGGAATCTTCGGTGAATTTCAAACCGACATTAAATCTACGCAAATCTGCAGCTCTGATGATTGCAATTTTGGACCGGGGGGTATATCGGGTATTCACCTCGGTTCTAGAGTCCCTATATATGAAAGAGTCGAGACACGTGAACAGAAGTGAAGAAGAAGAAGGGGTCTGAGGAGCCTGGAGGCGCGCCTCTTGTTTACATTTTTATCCAACGATCTTCCCGCCAAAGATTACTTGTACATGCATTCGTGTATTAGTAATCTTTGTAAGGTTAATGCAATTACCGTTAGCTTCACTACCTGTTTTAATTCACAGTGAAGAGTAATGTGTGAATTTTATTCTGTTCTGAATACACTTACGTCAATTTCAACAGAAAATTTCATCATTATAAGCTAAAAATGCCGAAAGTTTCCTAAAAGCTGCAGGGCGGCTGGGAAGATGGTTCTATGAAGATGTAAATAAGAGGCGTGCCTCCAGGGGGGTGATCACGGAGGATCGTTTCGTTTCGTTTTCGTTATCGTCATCGTTTACGTGTAACCTTATGGGTGGCTCAACTGATCGAATCGTTTTGAGCCTCTCGTAACGATTGAAACGGTCGAAAGGAAGCGATGAGTTGGAGGCTGTCGTTTACTCGATCGTTTGAAGTAGGAAGAGGTGAGGAGGGGATCACCTGCGCGATCGAGTTGCGCAAAAGCAAGCCCATTTGATTTAATGCAAACGATAACGATAACGATACCGAAACGAAACGATCCTCCGTGATCACCCCCCAGGCTTCATGGACCCCTTCTCCTTCTTCAGTTTTCAGCAGCCAATCAGAGATGGAACCTCGTATGGCGGGACTTTTTCATGTAAAGGGACTCCACTCATCGGTTCCGCTCTGTCGTCGCGGACTGTCCGGCGTCGGTTCATCTCGTGTTGCGGTTTGCCCGCTCTTAGATTTGCAGGCGCATTCATGATCCAGCCCAGATCACTATTTGCGAGCTCAAAGTTACGCGTTTTAATTGGAATGAAAAAGCATGGAAAAGCACACGCTTGGCAACGCAACGGCTGAGGCTCAACAGCTGCCACCGAGGCTATTTAAAGCGGGGCGTCCCAAAAAATGAAGAATTGTTGAAACTTTGTGTCGGAGGGGCGGAGGAGGGGGGCGGGTAGGGGGAGGGGGAGGGATCTCAGGAGTGAAGGGGAGGAGCGCTCTGTCCATTGCGGAACCCATGTTGTCAGCTTTTGAGTTAAAAAAAATACGAATTTTCCGTACGATTTTGATGTCGACTGTGTATTTTTTGGTTGCCGAATTTGGCGGCGCTGCGCGGAACACGGTTGTTTTATTTATTATTTGTTGACGATAAAAATAGTCGGCGGGAGTTTCTCGCCAGAGAGCGGAGCTGTTTCTCTTGCAAGCCAAATCGAAAGCTTTCTGTGTGTGCTACCACCCAACCTAACCGACCGATCATCCTTCTCTCTCACGCTCGGATCCAAGCTAGTTCCGTCTTTCCGGGAATCTACCTCCGTCCCCCCTTCTCTCTCTCTCTCTCTCTCTCTCTCTCTCTCTCTCTCTCTCTCTCTCTCACTCTATCTCTCTCTCTCATTCTCTCTCTCTCTCTCTCTCTCTCTCTCCCCCCCCCCCCCTCTCTCTCTCTCTCTCACTCTCTCTCTCATACATTCTTTTTCTTTCTCTCTCGTTTTTTCTCTTTCTCTTTCTCTCTTTTTTTTTCTCTCTCACTCTTTCTCTTTTTTTCCACCGTTGGTTGGTGCCCGAGGCATTATCCCAGTGGCGGTAGATGTAGACGAGTGGTCAGCACCTAGGGAGCCGTCCAGTGTCTAGTCTCTCGGGCCTTAAGTGTGTACACCTGTGTACAGCGCGCGCGAAAATCGCCAAAAAAAAGAATATCGTCGAGTTTATTTTTTTTTCCACGTTTTTTTTTCTTCTTCTTCTCCCCAAGTTAGTTTTTTTCGTCGAGGTGCGTCGCGAGTGAAAAGTGTTCAATTCTCTAGTTTCGAGCCTCAGTTTTTTCGTTTCTTGTTTTTTAGTTTTTTTGTTTTTTTTTTTTTTTTATATATAAAAAAAGTGAGCTTTACGTTTTTAACTAATTTGCCTTCTATTCTGAGCCACCATTTTCACGACTTATTATTTACCTGTATCCAGAATATACGATTCTCAGCACTGATCAAAGATTCAGCGAGTAATAGCTATTGCTTGAGGGGGGAGGAGAGGTGATTTAAAAATAGTTTTTTTTCTTCTTGGTTTTAGTTTTTTTCACGCTGAGTCCATTCGTACTGATAACAATCATCATTTCATATAGCTGTGTCATATTCCTGAATACGATCTGTGTTTGGTTGAGTCTTGACACCATTAACCGATCATTTCTCGTTACAAGAGATTAGAATATCAATAAAAAAAGTCAAACTTTCTGAAAAAGAAAAAAAAGAGGTCAACAATTATATTTTTTGTATTCAAAACAACTCAATAATTAGTTCAGTTCAAGACTCAATTGAAATGAATTGGTCTCACCCACTCCCCTTTTTAGGGATTTTATTCCCCGCACAAGACTTCATTTCTGGTCTTTATTTTTTTAGGATAAAATGGAAAAGAGAAAATACATATCAAGAAGGTCTATTTTCATTTATAGATAATACGTGCAAAAGATTCAAGGTTATTATTCTATTAAAATCGTTTATAAATTAAAGCTATGATAGCAAATCATTGAGGTCATCGTGGTATATTTTTCACACCTTATTTTCTTTGATTGATGATTAGGGGATCTTTTTAGTGGAAAAGAAGCTTTCTCATTTATTTTTGGTTTTTTGTTTTTTTTTTTGTTTTTGTTTTTGTTTTTGTTTTTTTTGTCGTCCTCTGATTCTATTTTCAATACATCTTACAAAATAATTGAGATTTATTTCCTATAATCTTATCCTATTTTCAACTGTAGTCCAAAAACCAAAAGTATACTGATCATTTTGGAAAGCAGCTTGCGGGTGATATTTATTGGCATTAGGTTGTTCACGATTTTCTCAAGTGTGAATTGTGGAGCTATAGTTATAGCTGTTGTTGAGGTGTTGTAGATTCTATGTGCTTCAATAATTAAAGAATATAGGGAGAAAGCAAAGGCTGAAAATCTGGCAACTCTGGATTATTCTTTCCATTTGAATGCATGAAAAATAATCGACTCATAAAAGGGCCATGCCCCCTGAAGAATCGGTTGTTTCTCAACCGTTCAAATAGAAATAATTCATGGTTGCCAACTTGCTGAATCCGCCCATGGAAGAAATGGAGGGAATAAGAGAAATTTGGCAGCAATGTATTTTCTCCATTTAAATTCACTAAAAAGGTTCTATCGGCGATGACCAGGTATTTCGACCTTTCTACTGTGTTTAAATGGGAAAAAGGAACGTTGCCAAATCACACGCCTCGTCACTGCTTAGGAATAATAATTATTATTGTTGTCATTACTTGAAAGCCTCTCGGGCATCTTTTGAATTTCATTCAGGTCACTTTTCAATGGGTCTGTTGCAAACTTTTGCTACAACGATAAAAAGTTATTATTCCAATGTAAAATCGCCTGAAAAGTCCATTGGTGGTATCATTAAGTCATGAAATACAATAATAAACTCACAAGAGGCGTTTATTGAAATCCAAGATGGCGGCAAAATATCGAGAAATCTGAATGTATGCACCGTGATCATCCAAGGATTGCCAACGTTTACAACCTCATTGGAGGTAGAGGTTATGTGTTTGTTCACGTTGTGATTGGTTGTGATCGATGTTGTGAAGTTGGCTATCCTTGAATGTTCGTGGTGCATGCATACGGATTGCTCGATATTTTGCCGCCATCTTGGATTTCATTAAACGCTTCTTGTGAGTTTATTATCTCATTTCGTGGCTTTCTGATGCCACCATTGGACTTTTCAGGCGATTTACATTAGATTAAACACTCTCAATCGTTGTATCAAAAGTTTGCAACAGACCCATTTTGACGCGTATCTGAGAGCAGTGCTTGAAATGGTAACTTGAAGCTTTACCTGAAAGCTTGAAACTTCATGTTGCAGATAAATTACAGCAGTAGCAGTAGGAAGAGAAGGGTTAGAATAACACAGTCTGAGTTGAGTTGTCAGCGAAATTTTTGCCCCCCCCTCCCCGTGACTTTCAAGAAGTCCAGTTAACCGCGTAAAGCCCAGACCAATTCCGAGCTGTTGACAGACCTACATTTTTTATAAAGTCAATAGAACTTGAATCAAAGTAAAGTGGAGCTTCAAAGGTAACACGGTAATTGCTTTTGGTCCAGGTAGCTTTCGTATACGTACAGAGGGTAGTTTCCAAACGGTATGAATTGTGAATGGAGTCGTCAGTGGCGTAGCGTGTAATTTGGCAACGTTGCACGTTCGTCCATCTAAACCCATGAAAAAGTTCGAAGTATTTGGTGATCAGTAAACTCCTTCGCATTCGACCTATTACAAGGGTTTAAATCAGTATAGTACAAGTTGTCAGATTGCACGCTGCGCCTTTGGGTGTTGGTTTGCAACTCCTGGACCATGCTAAGCAAGAGTACTCCTTGAATTGGGCCGAGCTACTTGTAGTACACATTCAATTTTTTCAATGACCTTGTTCGGATCCTTTAATGTTGACTGCCCCCCCTAATCCCCCATTTCTGCGTGTACGAAACTTAATCGTCATTTTTAGATTTACGTACAACTCTAGGTTATTGCGGAAGCTTCAGTTTTCCAAACATCTAATCTAATGGGGCAGTTGCAAGGGTCTGAAATGTCGTGTTTTTTATAAAGAGATTGAAAATACTTGATGGGCTGAGAACAAAGATACCTTTGGTTTCTAATTAAGTCCCATTAATCCAGAGATGAGATTTTGGCCCAAAATACACTGTTTTAAATGGGAATACCGCGTAGTGACGTCACTACACACACAATTTTTTAATTTTTACACGTGTATATATCAAAAACCAGGACACCTGAGAGAAAAAACCAAAGGCACCATTGTTCTCACCTCATCAAGTACTATCATTTTCTTTATAAAAAACACACACTTTCAGACCCTTGCAACTGCCCCCATTTAACTTATAGTATTTTGGCGTATTTTGGCGTATTTTGGCGTATTTTGGCGACTTGTCTTCATCCAATAATGCCACTACACGGAAAAAAAACTACGGTGAAAATAACCATACGGATACCTGATTTTGGCACCTGCTAGATGTTATGGTAATGTTAACCAAGAGTATACTATGTTTTGACTAGGCACTAGGTGATGTTACCTAATTGCATGTCGAATTTACTCAAAGTATCGGTAAATGTACCATACTTCTGGTCAAGTTTACCATAACATCTAGCAGGTGCCAAAATCAGGTATCCGTATGGTAATTTTCACTGATCTTTTTTTCCGTGTAAATAACTGCGACTAATGTTTATTCATGCTTTCAGTGAGAACCTTGCACTTTTGTTTACACATTCAGTCTTTTCACTGACCTTGTTCGAAGCCTTTAATGCTGACTGAAATCCCCCCCCCCCTTAATCCCCCATTTCTCGCATATAGAGAACATAAAAAAGTATATAGTGTATCGAAGTTCTACCATGAAAAAGAAAAGGTACTTCACTAGGGATCAAGTTCCCTCATCTCTCTTGGGGCTCCCAAAAATTTCTTTAGGAAGGCGAAGAAATTTTAGTAGAGTTCGTTTCAAAAGTGTTCGAGCAGCTTACCGATATTCTTTGGTGAATTTTTCGTTTTCATTTATTCAAGACATAATGAAAAAAAAAAAAAAAAACTTTCCTGCCAGAGCTGCCGTTTTGCGTATAATTAATCGCATTTTTCAATTCACCGATGATTCCGTCGGTTGAGAAAAGATTACACAGTTCAGTTCAATGTATGACTAGAATGCACGAAAATGCTCGCGTCTGTAATCTTTTCTCAATCGGTGGAAACTCCGTTAGTTAATTAAAATATCCGTAAGTTTTTAGGAAGTTATCGACGACTCCACCGGTTGAGAAAATATTACAGATGCGAACATTTTCGTGCATTACAGTCATACACAGAACTGAACTGTGTAATCTTTTCTCAACTGGTGGCGATCATCGGTGTGCTGAAAAATGCGATTAATTATACCTACGCAAAACGGCAGCCCTGTTCCCTGCGCAACTTTGATCTTTTGATTGTATAGCGTTTCTTAATGGAAAGCCAATAATGCTTAGAATGAATTTCCATTCATTCATGTAACATGGGAAACAATGTTAGCAAATTCCAAAGAGTATCGGTTTTGTCTAGGTGCGCCTACACTTCTATAAAACGACGTCAACCTTCCGTTAAATTGTTGTTGTGCACCGCACTCTGTTATCCATTAAACAAAACAGAGCCTTAGAACTCTTAATTGGGCCCCCAACAGTGGCGGCTCGTGCAATCTGGCAACCGTGCACTTTTGCCATTTAAACGTATGCAAAAATATCGATACTTGGTGAGGCGCTACGCCTCACCAAGTAATCGATTATTTTACCTAGTTTTAAATGGAGGAAATCCAGTGTTGCCACATTGCACGAGCTGCCGCTGGCCCCCAAGTATTTTATTCTACACTCCGTTTTGTGAAAAGCCCGACTTTCGAGTCGCCTAGTTTCGTGCAAGCTGGCGAGTACCGATTGAAATGCTGATATGCCGTTTCGCGTATAATTGATGGCATTTACCTATTCACCGATGATTCCACCGGTTGAGAAAACATTACACGGTTCAGACTAATGTACTAATTGAGATGCACACAAATACTCTCATCTGTAATCTTGTCTCAACTTTTATCAAAACTTGCGGATTTTTTAATAATTTAACGGCGCCGTTTCCACCGATTGAAAAAAAATATGACAGATCAGAGTATTTTCGTGCAGATATAGTCATACACTGGACTGAACCGTGCAATCTTTTCTCAACCGGTGGAATCGTCGGTGAATTGAAAAAAAATGTCATTAATTATACCCAAAACGGCAGCTCTGTAATGAAATGAGCCAGTATTTTCTTCGAGCCAACAGGTAGAACTAAATTAGTAACGATTTGTTGCGGTGAAACCATCAATATTCTTAGGTGGAACACGTCAGAGTCCAAAGGGTGGAATGAGACGGGAGTAATACATCCAGAGGGAGAGCGAGAGAGAAAAAAAGAAAGAGAAAGAGAGGGAGAGAGGGAGAGAGGGAGAGAGGGAGAGAGAGAGAAAAGAGGGAGATACGACGAGGAAAGCTAGCTGTCCGGCAGCCGTTGTCTATCAAACCTCAGAGAATTGGACTGTTTCGCACAGTTTATCCCAATCACTTTATATTTATTTAAACCCACTTCAACCCCCCTGTCCCCCTCTCCGCCTGATCACTTGCCCCTCTCTACACTCTGTCTCTCTCGTCATGTTTATTCACCCCTCTGGAAACCCTCCTTCCTTGATTTCCCTCCGACACCTCACCACCCCTCCCCTCCCCCTCCCCTCCCCCCCTCCCCCCCTCCCCCGCCCACCATCATCACTCGAGTCCTGCTCATTCTCATCTCAATAGCGCTCATCAATCTTGCTTAGCTTGAACGAGATTTTCTCTGCAGCATCGCATAGAATATAGTAGACATAGCATACATGGTACTTACGTAACGTGCGGTCGGAATCTGGAGTGTTTCCTGGCTTCCTCAGCTAAAAACAGACCGAAATTCACTCCTCTCGACCACTCCAGCAACTTAGTTCAATCCAAAGAAATGAAATAGCTGACTTCAGTATAAGCACCCTCGAAAATCTACTCTTCCATGAATTCGTGGACTGTTTCAGAGTCCCGATCCCTGATAATACTTGACCCGTACCCCGATGGCCGTACATGTTTATGAAATGTTTTGACATCCATCAATGGAACAAAAGTTTCTTTTGAAAATATTTCATGAGAACATTTTAAAAAGTTTAATTCTTTTACATACGTTTAGAGAATGTTTCGAATGGTCCCTGTTAAAAATGGTCCTTGCAAATCTTTGCCCAAATCTCCATGCAATAAGGATTTTCATAAAATCATGCGGATCCTCATGTAATTGCACGGAAATCCTTATAATTTTTTGAGGATTTCCATACATTTACTCGGAAATCCTTTTGGTTTCATGAAGATCCTTATTGCATGGAGATTTGAGCAAGGATTTTCAAAGACCGTTTTTACCAGGGGCTTGGGTTCAATGTTTTTGTTTCTTGTGGGTGTCCAAAACCTTTCAAACTGTAGATGATATCAAAATGTTTCCGCATTGTTTTAATTTTTACCATGACAGTGATAAAATATATCATCTGATAAGAGCAGAGCAGTGGAGCACGCACATGTTTTTTTAATTTTTTTTTTTCTTTTTTAATTTTTTTTTTTTTTTTAGTATCAACGATGCAGAAAGTAAACATTTTCGAGTCGTGCTTTTTAAGGGTTTTAAGTATTTTTAAGAGTATATTTCATGAAAAAAAGGAAAAAGTAATAAGCGACTTGTATTATTTCTTTATTTATTTTATTCTTTTCTTCCAAACTAAAAATATTTTTAATATTCTAATTTGCTAATTTTTTTTGGTTTTTTACGTGAAGCCCGACTTCTATTTCTACTTGTAGTAATTGCTAAATTTATTCATTTGTGAATGAGTTAAATAAATTTATTTCAAAAATTATTCAATTTTTCTCCTAGGTTAGGTTAGGCTAGGCTTTGGCTCTGTCCAGTGGCGTCGCGTGCAATTTGGCAACAATGTATTCTATCTACTTAAACTCATGCAAAAGATCGAATTCAGGGGGTTCACAGTGCTCAAGGAAAATCCGATTTATTTAATGAGTTTAAATGGAGCAGTTGCATTGTTGCCAGATAAACGCGACGCCACTGGCTCTATCCTCATTTCCTGTCCCGTTATTTATGTTTGGAAAATTGAAACACGTCTCTGTAGCCAGATGAATAAGGTTGGATACAGGTGAAAATAAGTTCGAACTTCATTTTTTCCCCCTCTCTCAGCACTTGCAGTCTATCAAAGTATCTAACCTTAATTTAACTTATTGACTATCCAAAAATCGTCAGCCGATGAAATTACTATTGAAAGTTGAATTTGATAAGCGTGCCCGCGCTGACCTACCTCAACACTGCATTCCTGGTACAAATCACGAAGTTCGAGCGGGAATCTGCCTCAATCCACCGTCGGGCCCGGAAAAGTGAAGTGTGAAAAGTGAGTGCGAGTTCGCGTGCCGGTGTGATAAAAAAAAATCAATCGATAACGGTTAAATCAATCGATCAATCAATCAATCCTGAGAATTGATTTATGATCGAGGCTTCGGTGGTGGGGCGAAGGATGCGTTGAATGGGCTTTTTAAAAGCGGGGTGAGGCTAGGGTGATGCGCAAGACTCGCCGACCAGGCGATACCAACGGAGCAGGGGGAGGAACCAACAGCAAAGCAGGATCGGCCGATGACAATAACTCGTCCTCAGGAGGAGCTGGAGCAAGTAATTCGGCAGCCAACAACCAGATGGCGACAGCGGTAGTCGAGAGACCGCGAAAGAAGCTATCGTTCCGAGAGCCCGAAATCATGGGCTACTACATGCAGATGAAGCAGGGGGTCACCTCGAGGCTCCTGAGGAAGTCGAAGAATTCCAAAGGGAAGGGGGCGGCGGCCGAGAGTCCGACGAAAAACGGGGGAACGGATGTGATCGGGGAAACGCTCGAGGAAAATCAACCGCTCACGCCCAGCGACGATGATTTGGAATTAGAGGTAAGATCAACCCTTGCATAACTATCGGACTACTAAGTCAACATTAACTCAACTCAAACATGATGGGTAGTTGAATACTCTTACTTGGAGATGTTTAATTTTGCCTTTACCCTTAATTGAAGGCGCACATCACAACGTGTCGGTTAAACGTTTGCTAAAGTTATTGAATGGGTCTCTTCGGGGGGTAACCGTGGCGTGGGTCTCTACTTCGCAACTATCGGGCTATTAAATCAACATTCACTTGAACTTCATGAGTAGTTGAATAATATATTCTTACTCGGAGATGTTTATTTTGCCGTTACCCTTAAAATTGAAGGCGGACATCACAACGTGTCTATTAGAAACGGTTGCTAAAGTTATAGTGTGGGTCTCTTCTGGGGTAACTGTGGGTCTCTTCTTCGTAATTATTGGGCGCCTAAATCAACATTAACTCACCTCGAACTTCATGAGTAGTAGTAGTTGAATATATTCCTACTCGGAGATGTTTATTTTGCCTTTACTCTTAATTGAAGGCGCACATCACAACGTGTCTGTTAGAAACGTTTGCTAAAGTTATAGTGTGGGTCTCTTCTGGGGTAACTGTGGGTCTGTTTTTCGTAACTATCGGGCTTCTAAATCAACATTAACTCAACTCAAACTTGATGGGTAGTTGAATACTCCTACTTGGAGATGTTTATTTTGCCTTTACCCTTAATTGAAGGCGCACATCTTAACGTGTTTGTTAAACGTTTGCTAAAGTTATGGAATGGGTCTCTTCTGGGGTAACCGTGGGTCTCTTCTTCGTAACTATCGGGCTACTAAATCAGCATTAACTCACCTCAAACTTAATGGGCAGTCGAATTTTCCTACTCGGAGATATTTATTTTGCCTATACCCTTAGTTGAAGGTGCACATCACAACTTGTGTCTGTTAGAATTCACGGAAAAAAAGAGTGGTAGAATTTACCAGCTGCATAGCTGATTTTGGAGTTTGCTATCAAGTATGGTAAATACAACGTACCTTGAGATAAATTAAGATCATATGTTAGCAGATTTCACCGCAAGGTACGTTGCATTTACCATATGATGGTATTAACCATACTTATTGACAGCAGATTCTAGTATCAGCTATGCAGATGGTAAATTCTACCAACCTTTTTTTCCCCCGTGTTTGCTAAAGCTATAAAGTGGGTCGCTTTTGGGGTGAAATGGCGTGAAATCCATTTTGAAAACATCGAAAAGTCTCAAAATCTACTCACAAACTCAGTAAATGGTAGTAACAAAATCCAAAGGTTGCGGTTGGATGAGGTGGGTCACAAGCTAGGCATGTCCCATCTAATTGCGGCGTTCTCTATGATGAATCTTTTTTTCTCAGAATAGAAAGTTGCAATTAGATGGGACTCCCTCATTGTGACCTGCTCACTCAACCGCCATCTTGGATTTTTGTTAAGCGCCTTCATTGAATTTTTGAGTGGACTGTGAGACATTTCAATGCTTTCGATGTGATTTTCATACGATTCTACCTCAAAAATATGTCCTCCCTATATATTTTTAGCAAAGGTTTGCAACAGACTCACTTCACACGATGTTACAACAATCCTTGATTCATTTGGCTGTGGCAGGCATTGGCGGATACAGGGGGGGGGGGGGGGGCGAAGGGGGCGATCGCCCCCCCCCCGTTCGGCCCAAAAAGTGGGAAAAGAGGGGAGAGGAAGGGGGAAAGCGAGAGCGAAAACAAGAAAAGGGGGTCATTTAGGGGCAAAAATCCAAAATTCGCCCCCCCCGTTCGCGAGGGCTGGATCCGCCACTGGGCAGAAGTTACCAACTGACTTACATTTTGAATATCGGCGCAATCTTCCGCCTTTTATACTCTCAATGAGCGTGTAGTGTCAAAAGCGAAGAGACTGAACAGAAAATGTCATAACTCTCTTTAACAAAGAGACTCTAATCCCTAATACCGTCTCAAAAACGACTTATTGTTCAGTGTTACCAGATTTACGGCTACAGGCTGTATATTTCCGTTGTAATGAAATGAAAATATCTGTCTTTCTCTCTATCCGGCTGGTTGAACCTGCACGATTGAAAAGGATAGCAGAGATGGTCATCGTGTATCTTTACCTCCAAGCTGAGCTGTAGCTTTTTCTAACGCACGCGTTTAAATTGGAAGAGAGAGAGAAAGAAATACGAATTCCTATATCCGTCCATGATGTTTCTGGCAACGCTGCGTTGAGATTGAAGTGGGTTGGTATGAGTTACAGTAATGGTGTCCAGCTGTCTGCCTCTATTCTCGTCGTCAGAGACTCTCTACTCTCTAGTGTGGGACGTGTCCGAAGTGACTGTCTAGCCAAGTGTTCACTGCAAATTATTATTGTCTCGTCGAAAAATTTTCTTTCAGGAAACCACTTGCTAGCGAGAAGGAAGAGTTTTACACAAGTTATGAGGTGCTTACTGTTATACCGTTAATTCAGAAGTGTATGAATTACGAACTAATCCCAGTATGGTTGCACCGTTCAAAAATGAGGTTGAGCCCTGAGTCATTGGTGAGATAAGCCCTGGGTTTACGTATCGAAATATTCCGGGTAACAAGAGTATTTTGATAAAGTTTTTCTGTAGACCAACAGAAGACTGTACATTTAATTGGTTTTTTTTTCTATTATTTTTTCCCAAGCTCCTAGCCTTTTTTTTTTAAGTTGACGAAACAATTTTGTCATCCAGTGGTTTGGTGAGATCCGCAGCAAGTGGTTTGGTGAAATCAGCAACATGTTGCTTTTCAGTAAAGCGTCATCTTTGCCAAAGGCGTCAAATTGTGGGTGATAAGACTTTTCGTCCGCTCGATTTTGTGTACTTTTTTTTTCGTCCCATGAAAGTTGGTCCTTAAAAATTCTTCCTGTAGAACAATTTTCATCCTTTCGTCATTTTCGTCCTCAACTGTTGATCGGACAGGTTGATCTCCAGAGTGTTTGTCTTTTGTCCTGTAATTTTAGTCCACCTGTTTGAGTCCTTATGTAAAATGAGACGAAGAAGTATAATTTCGCCGAAAACAAATTACAATTTTATTACTATCTTTTAGGTGACCTCGAGAAATTCAGATCTTAAGTATGACTGTATTTTTCTGGTAATGTAGTACCTAATCTTGTAAAATGTTAAGATTGTTTCTTTCTAAAAGAGTTGCTGGGTGATACTTTCCTGACTTAAATAAAATGGTAACATCCAATTGAATACGTTCTCTGGAATTGAAATGTAATACTCAAAATGTTTACTTGTAAACCAACAAAAACGAACACAAATGTGCATTGGACGAATCGAACTTATTTTTAAGGACAAAAAAAAAAAAAAAAAATGGCCAAAAATTACAGGGCAAAAGACATACTCTGGACCTGAAACTAATTGGATTGAAAACTCATGGATGTTATAGTCGAGGACGGAGATAATGAGTGGACTTATTGTTCTACACTACGAAAATTGATATAGGACGAATTATCAAGGACTAAATATTGAGGACGAAAAAAAAAGAGGACGAAAGAAAAAGAGGACAGAAAAAACAGAACCTTTTGTACCTCTCTTAAACTGGGTTAGTAAAAATGATACAGGCCTAAAATCGTTGAGGTTAAGTGATCTTTTTGAGTATTATTAAATAATTTATTTTGATTTGAAACAAAGCAACTCAATACTTTTGGTTTCCATCGAAAGTTGTCAATATCATTTACTCAAAACAGTCAAAAATAGTTGCGGGCACCCGTTCATTCGTGGAAAAAAAATATTGAACTCCCTCTGACCTCGTGTTACCGTATGTTTTCGAAGTACCACCCCACTTGTCCGTCAACTCATTTTTCTTTCTCGGGCATTCTCGATCATCGCCATCAACGACTCCATTTCGCCTTCAATTAGAAACGACGCAATTTCACATCCGGCACGTACGATGAGTTGCGCTGATTGTACTCGGTTCAAGGTGTCGGGAAGCGCACTGTTAAAAAACCAAAAGCGCCAGTTATCTTATCGTGCGGTGTTGGTTTTTACCTCAGTCCCTTGATGGAAGTTCTTTACTAGCTCAGAGAATTTTGAATGGCTGTTGATTTAACCCTTTTATGCAGGCATTTTGGGATTTGACTTTTTTTGAGATTTTTTTAGACTGTTTAAAAGAGGAAAATTTTCTAAGAATTTTGATGGGTCACACAATTTTTTGCAAAATGTTCATTTAAATTACATTGAATGTATCCCATGCTACATAAAATGAAATAATACACAAGTGTACCACTTCCCGTGAAAGGGTTAACCATAGGGCTGCCGTTTTGCGTATCATCAATGCTATTTTCCAATTCACCGATGATTTCACCGGTTGAGAAAAGATTACACAGTTAAGTTCATGTATTACTGTAATGAACTGAAATACTCGGTGGAGTCGTCGATGACTTTAAAAAAACTTGCGGATAGATATTTTAATTAATTAACGGAGTTTCCAGCGACTAAGGAAAGATTACAGATCAGAGTATTTTCGTGCATTGCAGTCATGCACTGAACTGAACTGTGTAATCTTCTCTTAACCGGTGGAATAATCGGTGAATAGAAAAATAGCATTGATTATACGCAAAACGGCAGATCTGGTTAACAATGAAGTCCCCGACCAGCGCACGCTGGGATGAAAGTACAGACTTTCTCTTCCCTTACGCACAAAAGGGTTAGATGGTTCAGGGAAAAATTAGTGAAAGTACCGTAATCACTGTCGCCCTGCAAACGAAACACGTTTCAGATTCGCGTGAGGTGTTTACACAATTTACGCAAGATGTAACTATCGAAGTCTAACACGACCTTAAAATGGCGAAGTACGCGAGGATTGGTGTTGTCGTCATTCTGCTCTCCGCGTAATTAATTCTGTAACAAAACGGACAGCCGCCCAGGCAGACGCTCAGACATCCCCCCTCTCCCCTCCCCCTCCCCCTCCCCTCTCCTTTCCCCACCCTCACACCATCGATAGGCGCACGGCGCGGCGCTATCGACAGTTTCAGCTTTATACTGTCATGAGCGCGCGCGGGATGCCGGGTAATTAATATTTACAAATTTTGCGTCCCGTCGCTTTTGAAAAAAACTCTGTTGCCACGTTTAACTGGACTCTTCCTACTAACTTCGTTCGCTGATTTAAGTTGTTTTTACTCTATTTGAAAGACCGTAGCTGGAAAAGAGATTATTTTGCTCTCTCCGTTCTCCTTTAAAATATGCATGAAAGACAAGGATACGGTGATAAAAAAAAAAACAAAAACAAAAACAGACAAAAATTAAAGAAACAAAAAAGCAAAAACAAAAAATTGGTTGATTTAACAATTTGAATGTTTAAAATGGTAACCGCAAGACGGTTAATGGGGCTGTTGCACACTTTTGCTATAAGCGATTTAATAGTCGATTCTGGTGTAAAAACCTTCAAAAATAACGATGGGAGCACCAAAAACTTCCAAAATCCACTCTTAAACTCAACAAACGCTTTTGTTTGCGAGGGCGTAATGGTGGCTGAGGGTAGTAATAATGGGAGATTCCCATCTAACGATACTGTAACTCCATCAAGAAGTGACCGATAAGAGACGACTTTCATGTGACACCAGTGTCACTAGGTGTCACAGTACCATTCATCGGATGTGGATCACCACTCAGGTGACTAATTACTCTCCTTGTCAGCAAAGAGAGAGTGACGAAATTAAGATAGGAATCTCCCATTATTACTGCCCTAAGCCACCATTACGCCCTCGCAAATAAAAGCGTTTATTTGAGTTTAGGAGTGGATTTCAGAATTTTTTAGTGCTACCATCGTTAATTTTTGGGGTTTTTACACCAGAATCGACTATTAAATCGCTTATAGCAAAAGTGTGCACCCATTAATCAGAAACTGAATGATGAAACAACGAAACAGTACTGTTACACTAACAACACGAATCGTCAAAACAACAGAATTTTTGTGAATTACGCGTACCAATATGTTGACTTGGTTAAGAAGCGCAAAATGGTGAAAGTTATTTCAACAAAAACTGAATGTTGAAACAACGAAATAGTATTGTTACACTAACAACACGAATCGTCGAAATAAAAGAATTTTTTGTAAATTACACGTACCAATTATTGACTTAACATAGTCTTTATTTTGTAGGTTTAAGAATTACGTTTTACGTTTAATTTAGCATTCCATTCTGTGCTGAATTAACTTTTATCGTGTTGCTGTCACCATTTCTTACATTAGAATTGTTAAATCATTTAATTGTTTTTCCAGTGATTGATCCTTTTTCAACTAAAATGCATTCAAGAGGAAAATTAGGGGGATATAAAACAGACTCTACCTCCGCCATCGCCAAAGAGTCGCAAATTCAATGGGCATACCCGGCAGCCTATACCCTGATTTATAATGGTGGTTATGAAATGAGCGATTTTCGTTTATTCCATTTGGGCCTGAGCAAAATAATCGCAATTTTTGCCATTTTCTGCAGGAATCCGAACTTGAAACAAACTGCCACAGCGAAACTTCGCAACAGACCCATTTCCGATTCGCGTGTTTACACTCTTGGCTTTATTCGATAGAGTTTGGCAGCGCTGTCGAAGTGGGAGGAGTCAGCGGAATATTTATAGGCTAAGTGACAGTGTAACCTGTGAGGCTTTGATTTTATTTATGTAGTCGCGAACACTGATTGATTCTAAGTTTAGAATGACGATGGAGTAAAAATAATCGGGCGCGTCGTTCAATGCACAACATTCTCGCAAACGCAAACATGCGGAGTGTAGAGAGGTTTGGCCGCTCTTCAAAAGAACTTAAATAATTGTTCTCTAACACCTCGTGACGCGTGAATGCGAATGCACCCGCTGCCCGATCCCGATCGGCAATCAGTTTACGAAATGTGTGTGAGAACGCCCGGCATGGCATGGCAGTTCAAACCAAATTCCCGATCCCAAAACATGCCCGGAATGTTTTGCGTGCTCTCTTCTCCTCTCTCTCTCTCTCTCTCTCTTCTCTCTCTCTCTCCCCTTTCTCGTCTGTCTCGTCTTCTCTCTCTTCTCTCTCTCTCTCTCCTCTCTCTCTCTCTCTCTCTCTCTCTCTTCTCTCTCTCTCTCTTCTCTCTCTCTACTCTCTCTCTGCTCTCTCCCCCTCTCTCCTCTCTCTCTCTATTCTTTTCTCTCTCTCTCTCTCTCTCTCTCTCTCTCTCTCTCTCTCTCTCTCTCTCTCTCTCTCTCTCAGCTCTCTCTCTCTCTCTTTTTCCCTCTTAAACACTCTGCTTTCCCGATTTTCTCTATCTTTCTATTACTTTGCCTTTCTTTCCACCCCTCTTCCCCTCTCACCCTTATTTATCGCTCGCACCATCTTTCACTTCTTCTCTCTTTCTCCCTCTCTCACGCTTCCCTCTCTCTCTCTCTCTCTCTCTTGCTCTCTCTCTTACACACTCTGCTGTGCCGAGTTTCTGTTCTCTTCCCCCTTTCTCTCTCCATCTCTCCCTCTCTATTTTGCTTCTTCTCTCTCTCTTTCCTTCTCACTTTCTCTCGCGCCTTCTCTCTTTCTCTCTGTCCTCTCTCAGGGACTGTTTTAAATTTTTTTGCCACGCGTGAATGCGGTGAGCGTAGCGAGAGAAGGTGTTTAGTCAGATTAAAGTTGATTGAACCTGAAATTTTAGGCAACGAAAATTGTTTGTTGTGGACACTCTTTTTTTTTATTTTCATTTTTACTTTCCTCGTCAATTTAAACTAAAAATCGTTCTAAGAGTCCAAGATTGATTCGACTTTTGATTCGATTGAGCATTTTTTTTTTTTTTTTTTTTTTTGTCAAACCAAACGCTGTGAAATAAAATGTACGTGCCGATGGTGGGTTATTGCTCGACGAGATCTATAAAATAATTTTTGAAATTGGTTCTGTTTTTCAACTAGGGAATTTCGGCGGGGGGGGCTGCTCGTGCCCCCGCGGTAGCATTGTTAGATGATCCTTAGAATCGGTACCAGGTGGAAATGTCCAGATTGAACTTTCGATATTTCTTTTGAAATAACGCTCGTTTGGAAACAAAGTTATACCCTGAACCGCAAAGTGGTTCTTGGAAATCGCAACCTGATGCATGTGGTGGCTAATGAAGAGCAGAGGGTCGATTCTATAGGTCCGTACAAACATGTTGAAACGAATCGATATTCAGCTTCATAATCGATGGTTTGCCTAGGCTGAACTTGGAAAAAAAAACGAAACGAAAATCGAATGTCTACGATCCTAGTATTTATCGATCAATCGTTTCTTTAAAATCATTCTTTTTTATTACTTATCTTGATACTTTTAGACTGGAAATCAAATTGAACAGAACCAACGTATGTATAGAGTGTGCAAAAGGAGCACTTGTGAATATTTTGAGAGTGGCGTCAAATTTTGGAAATCGCTATAAAACATACGCTCCGTTTTTTCAAGGATTTTTTAGAGCGTATTCAAATCCGAGAAACGCCGTATAAATGCATGTCTCCTCAAAAATTTGGATGCATGCTCCGGCCAGGACATCCAAACGAATCGCACCGTGAACCAAAATCCGCTCTGAACCGCCAATTTTCTGATCCGCGATCCTATTATTATACCTAAATCTACAGTGAAATCTGGCCCAAACCGAACCGACTTGCTGAACCGAGTTCAAATTATTTTCAAAAAACAACAAAACAAAAAACAAAACAAAAATGGGTTTACCCAAAGTGTGTAGGTATTCTTGTCAAAGACTAAAAGTTTAAAGCTCTGAAAGTGTCAGCTCTTTTTTTTTAGTACAATCGATGTATAGATCATTCATCAAATGATCGAACTATACCCGCGTATAAAAAATAAAGTTGATAATTCAATAATTTTTAATATATCTTGAACAGAGCTTCTTCTCTGCGTTTTTCGCTCATCTCTTTCATCGAAGAAATAATGTTTTCGCATCGAACCACTATATAGCTCACGAGTATGTGAACCGGTTCAGAGCGAACCTAAAGGGCCGTGTGAATCCGAACTGTAAGCATACTTTTTCAAAAATTTTCAGCTTCAAACGGAACTAGAACCTGATTTTTGTTGCTATGGTTTCGACTCTTTCCAAAATTCGAGGCTCTTTTTTCCTTACATCTGTACAGTGTACACATCTCAATAATGGTCCTTGCTATATCAATTGACTCACGTGGCTGTATGTCTTCTGTTTGTTTCAGAATCAAGCAATGCGAGTTGTTCGAACTGTTGGACAAGCTTTCGAAGTTTGTCATAAGTTATCAATAAACGGTCCCCCTCCCGGTGAAGAAGATAACGACGGCGAAACGCCACATAGTGAGAGTGATGTTGCCGAAAAGATTAGAAAAGGTAAGACTTCGAGAAATTATCTTCTTATTTAGTAAACATAACATGAGCAGTGGCGTAGCGTGCATTTTGACAACTTTCATATTTAAACTCATGAAAAAGATCGAGCTATTGGGTGTTCGGTGAACACCTTCGCATTCGATCTTTTACATGGGTTTAAATGGACACAATACAACGTTGCCAAATTGCACGCGATGCCATGGAACTTTAGAGGCTTAGTCACTTAATGGATAGATACAACTTTAACCGTTTAAACTTACTTACCTCGTCACTATTTTCGTCTGTCATTGCTCTTTAATAATATGAGAAAGAATAATAAATAATAAAAATAATAAATAATAAATATCTGTCGAGTGGCACCCATGTGTCATTTGAAAAGGTATTATCATCAGCAGAAATTGGCTTACGATTGGTTCATATATCAGATACAGATGACCAGATGACTGAAAAAGACAAAAGATTTCTATCGAAGGCCTATATCTGTAAAGCATCGCTTTGTCGTCATCCTTCCTAGAGTCCCTATATACTGTGAGAGTTGCGACAAGACTCTTAAAATGAAGAAGAAGAAGCGGATCAATGGAGCCCAAATTGCAAATGGCGGATGGCCATTTGCCTCTGCGCTGTTGCCACTATTTCGTTATCTTTGTAGGTTAGATTCAGATTCTCGACAATAACGGTCGTTATTGAAAGAGATAATGTTCTCCAGAATAAAATTCAAGCAGAGGAAAAATTCACAAAAATTACCGCGGTCACTGTTACTTCAAATGTGTAATGAAAGCGAGTTCGCGAATAGTAAACAAACCCTCCGCCATTTGCATTTTGCCTCTTGGAGCTTTCTTGACAGCCTAAATCTGAGAGCCAATCAGGAATGGACTCAGCAATGGCGCAACTCTCATAGAATATAGGGACTCTAATCCTTCCTTCCTTCCTCTTCCCTGTGCCATCCATTCCCACTATTGGCTCCTGAGTTCAGAAACGCACAGGTTCTGGGCGAAGGAAGAGGAAGATTGAGAGGGAGAGAGAGAGAGAGAGAGAGAGAGAGAGAGAGAGAGAGAGAGAGAGAGAGAGAAGGAGATTCGTTTCTTTACCTTAACGTACAGCAATCCGTCAAGGTTTGCATTATCTCCTCTTAAATCCATGAAAAAATATCGAACTCTTGAGTGCACAGTGAAAGTCTTTGACTTCGACTTTTTGCAAGAGTTTAAATGCATGGAAAAAAAATGCACGGTTGCCCTATTGCATACTCTATGCCTTTGCCTTTCTGGCAACACTGCTCGACTTTCAAGTTGAACTCGGCCCCACTCTTGTTTGTTTCTCGTTATCGTTGCGAGGATTGGACTTAATCTGTCAGCCAAATCCCCCCCCACTCCCCCTCCTGTTCCCATCTGTGATCTCTCCTCTTTTCCACCCTGTTCTCTTGTCGGGTTTGGTCAAGGGATTCACGCCAATCTTCTCACCATTGGCGTCCCTTTTTCTCACCATTGGCCATCGCCGGCCGTTCTAACATGAGTCCTCGCGGACTTTCACCTCCATTGATTTTGTCTCGGTTTGTTTTTGTTTATTTAGTGATGACGTAACCATCAGCTTATTCAGAACTAGCTCCTGATTTGTTAATTCAAATATCCTACTTATTAAAAAAGATGGAGGTCAAAGTCACGTGATTGTCCCTTTGTCTATCCGTTTCTAACAAATACGGGTTCAAATGCGCACACAGACGGATACAGTAAGTCCGACTCTCTCCTTCTCTTCCTATTTGATTTGAAGCGTTAAAAAAAGACGGAGGGGCTCAAGTCGCGTAATGCCCCCGAGCACGGTTAGAGGCGAGTTTAAAGGCGAAATTTAAAGTGTCCTATTTTGCCAACTGGGGCCCGACAGACGAAATGAAATATAGAAAGGAGGAGGAAATATGAAAGAGAGAAGAGTTAGAGGTATTTTCAGAGGTGTAAGCGCACCTGGACCGATAATCTTTGGAATTTGTCAATATCATTTATGATATTATACTCAATGAAAATGAAAGAAAATGAGGTCGAGTGTTCACTTTTTTACTATGAAAGACGTTAAACGCAAAATATTTAAGTCGTGGGCAAGTGTTGTTTTGATTTAAACGGACAAAAAATGAAAATTCGTTAAAGATTATTTATTAGGTGCGCCTATACTTCTGCAACGAGCTCTACATCCATGTCCTTCCGTGATTACTTGATTTGAGATGGTCGAATCTTGTCACCTCGGTCGGGATTCGAACCCGATGCCTCTACGTTAGTGACCAGCTGCGCTAACCACCAGATAGTGGAGGTTGGAGTATAGTTTGTATATGATTCTACTCGAGGATAAATGAATATGACGCTGCTGAGCATTAACTAACAAGAATTCTTACAATGAACTGATGAATACTATATTGACATCATAGAAAACTATTTATACTAGAAATGGGGCTCTTGCAAACTTTTGCTACAGGGGATTGAAGAGTTGATTCTTGCAGAAAAACCTGTAAAAATGACGACAAGCGCACTGAAAAATCACGAAATTCACCCTCAAAATCAGGCAAAATGGTGGTTCGACGAAGGTATCATGGGGTATTCCTATCTAAATTAAGACAAATCTCTGTGTTTCCGTAGAGAAAGTGACAAATTAGACAGGAATCTCCCACGATACCTGCGTTGAAGTGCCATTACGATCTTTCCGTTAGAGCGGTTTCGTGCGTTTATTACTGAATTTTAGACTTTTTCAGTGTCATATTCGTGACTTTCGCTGGTTTTTGCATTAGAATGGGCTATTCATTTCCTTGTAGCAAAAGTTTGCAAGAGCCCCATTAAGAATGAACAATGGATTACTGAGTAAAAAAACAGAAAACTCAACTCAAGAGAGATTCACCACAGAACATATATATTCCAACATATATATTCCTCTTTCTCTCTGCTACGTATTCGTACAGCGTATAGCTCAGCTGAGCATACCTTCAATATCAGCCTCACCAGAGGTCGACTCGGTCCAAGCATAAATGTAATGTGCAATTTTTTAAATTTCGTCTGGATTTAATTATTCGAAAGTTTCAAAAATAGCAGTGACATCCTGAAGAAGAGCGCGAGCTTTGAAGATCCCTCTACGTTTAGCTAATTTGATGTCGTATTGCCATTAAATATGTAATTGGACAGTTAATTTCATGAATGCATCTGTTCTTTTGAGCGATGAGCTGTGCTCTTTGAACTCGCGATTAATGACATGGAAGTGCCGAGTGAGTGCGTTACTCACGGAAGCTTACGCATCGGGCGTAGTTTTCCTCTTTTTTTTACCATACGCGTTATTTTTCCATAATATTCATCCCCTTTTCTCCGCCCGAGTTAATTGGAGTCGAAGTTTACTCAGCTCGTAAAACCAACTACACTGCACATTCCTCGCCGTATATCAAGTTTGTTTCATCATTTTATGAAGTGCATACTTAAACTTATTTTGACTTTTATTTCGCCTGTTTGCGACTTGCTAGGTAATTTGATTGCTCTCTCTCTCTCTCTCTCTCTCTCTCTCTCTCTCTCTCTCTCTCTCTCTCTCTCTCTCTCTCTCTCTCTCTCTCTCTCTCTCTCTCTCTCTCTCTCTCTCTCTCTCTCTCTCTCTCTCTCTCTCTCTCTCTCTCTCTCTCTCTCTCTCTCTCTCTCTCTCTCTCTCTCTCTCTCTCTCTCTCTCTCTCTCTCTCTCTCTCTCATCAAGACAGCCAATTTTCCGGATCGTATCTGCCGCTTTAATTTGCTTCAAAATTAGACTTAAATAGGGCTCTTGCAAACTTTTGCTTATGGGATTGAAGAGTTGATTCTTGCATAAAAACCTGTCGAAAAAAATAAGAATGGTGTAATTTACCATTATTCGCATAGCTGATTTTGGCCCCTACCAGAGTTAAGATAAACTTGACCAGAGTTATGGAACATTTGACCAGGTATCAAGTGAAATTGACCTGATTCCTGGTCAAATGCTCCATAACTCTGGTCAAGTTTATCTAAACTATGGTAGGGGCCAAAATCAGCTATGCGAATGGTAAATTACACCATTCTTTTTTCCGTGTAGTGCTATCGCGTGTAGCTTCATATTTTGTGTCCAATACTGCTATGAATGAGGCTCTTGTCGCAATTCACCGATGATTATGCCGATTGAGAAAAGATTACTCAGTTCAGTTCAATGTAGGACTGCACTGTACGAAAACACTCTGACCTGTAATATTTTCTCAATCGGTGGAAAACACCATTAATTAATTAAAATAACTGCGAGTTTTTTTTTAAAGTCGTCGACGACTCCACCGGTTGAGAAAACATTACAGATGCGAGTAATTCCGTGCATTACAGTCATACACTGAACTCAGCTGTGTAATCTTTTCTCAACCGGTGGAATCATCGGTGAATTGAAAAATACCGTTGATTATGCGCAAAGCGGCATCTGTGCGGCTCATTGCTAACTTTTGCTGCAAGCGATTGAACTGTTAATTCTTGAGTAAAATCCAGCGAGCATTATACGATTGGCAAATTACAAAATTCACTTACAGACTCATAAAATGACTTTAAAGTTTAAGCCGTAGTGGTAGAGCTATGCGTACTGGTAGAGCTCGTTTCAGAAGTGGAGCGGACCAAAACCATAATCTTTGGGCAAGGGTTTCAGGGGCCTTCGATGGCCCGAATGGAAACATGGACAAATTTAGGAAGAAAAAAGAATATTATCAAAGAAACTAAATAGATTCCAAAAGGAAAAAATTGTAAGCTAATTAAGATTGCTAAATAAGGATTGAAAAGCCGAGACTGGCCTGTCCACTCTAGTCCAAGATGGGGCCGACATTTGGAAAAACTGGGGGCCCCCCAAGTTTTTAAAAAAAGGGCCTTCGAATGGATTTAAAAAGGGGCCCCCAAACGGGGGAAAAAACCCCCCCGGGCGGGGCAAAAGGGGCCCCCAAAAGGTTTTAAAAAAGGGGCCCCCCAACAGTCAAAATTATCCCCAAAAAAATATCGAAAGAATAAAATGGGAAAAAATAATAAAAATGGCAAGAAAACGAAAAAAAAAAAAGACAACTGTAATTGCAAGCGAGAGGCTCTTGGGGTCTACCTTATGTCTTTTTTTTTTAAAAACAAGTTTTCCTCTTTTCCTTCTTTTTAAAAACAAAACTTGCTAAAATTTACTCTATCTCATAAATAATTACTCGATTTCTCACAAAAAACCCCTTTAAAAAATCATTAAATGGGTTTTTAGGACGTAAAATTTTCAAAATTTGGGGGGGGGCCCCCGACCCCCGTCAACACCGGGGGGGGATTCCCCTACCCCCCGACGACCCCCCCGGGAAATGAGGCACGTGAAATAGATGGGGTCACTTTTCCCCCCCCCCCCCCCCCCCCCCCCCCCCCCCCAAAAAAATGAATATCTAACTCCCCCACTGAAGATAAAAAGTTACTTTATCCCGGACTAGAAGCCGCAGCCGAGCATATGCTCTAGTGATATTTGGGGGGTTTAAATGGACCAAAGAAGCCCACTGCGATCTGGATCCTTTAATAAGTCACGTAATAACTAGAAAAAGAAAAAGAACTTTAATTATCAGTTGAAAAATAGCGTAAAAACTGCTTCGTTTTAAGTTTAAATTTTTTAAAAAAAGGGCTGAGGGGGGGCCCCCAAAATTTGGGGGGAGGGGGCCCCCCAAATTTACCAGCGGCCCAAAATTTTGAGAGCCATCCGACCCTGGTAGAGCTATGCATACTGGTAGAGCTCGTTTCAGAAGTGTAGGCGGACCAAAAACCATAATCTTTGGCGAATTTTCAACTTTTATTCCTTCATATCAATACTCGAGACTGGCCTGTCCACTCTAGTCCAAGTGCCCGACATTTGGAAATCTGGGCCCCCGACGTTTTAAAAAGGGCCTTCGAATCTTAACGGGGCCTCTCTCAAAAACAGCACCGTCGGTCGAATCGACCCCATAGTTTGCTTCAAAATTAGACTTAAATAGGGCTCTTGCAAACTTTTGCTTATGGGATTGAAGAGTTGATTCTTGCATAAAAACCTGTCAAAAAATAAGAATGGTGTAATTTACCATTATTCGCATAGCTGATTTTGGCCCTACCAGAGTTAGATAAACTTGACCAGAGTTATGGAACATTTGACCAGGTATCAAGTGAAATTGACCTGATTCCTGGTCAAATGCTCCATAACTCTGGTCAAGTTTATCTAAACTATGGTAGGGGCCAAAATCAGCTATGCGAATGGTAAATTACACCATTCTTTTTCCGTGTAGTGCTATCGCGTGTAGCTTCATATTTTGTGTCCAATACTGCTATGAATGAGGCTCTTGTCGCAATTCACCGATGATTATGCCGATGAGAAAAGATTACTCAGTTCAGTTCAATGTAGGACTGCACTGTACGAAAACACTCTGACCTGTAATATTTTCTCAATCGGTGGAAAACACCATTAATTAATTAAATAACTGCGAGTATTTTTTTAAAGTCGTCGACGACTCCACGTTGAGAAAACATACAGATGCGAGTAATTCCGTGCATTACAGTCATACACTGAACTCAGCTGTGTAATCTTTTCTCAACCGGTGGAATCATCGGTGAATTGAAAAATACCGTTGATTATGCGCAAAGCGGCATCTGTGCGGCTCATTGCTAACTTTTGCTGCAAGCGATTGAACTGTTAATTCTTGAGTAAAATCCAGCGAGCATTATACGATTGGCAAATTACAAAATTCACTTACAGACTCATAAAATGACTTTAAAGTTTAAGCCGTAGTGGTAGAGCTATGCATACTGGTAGAGCTCGTTTCAGAAGTGTAGGCGGACCAAAACCATAATCTTTGGCGAATTTGCAACTTTTATTCCTTCATATCAATACCGACTTTGCCACTGACTTTATTCTTTTGAGTTTAAAGTTTTCCTCATTGAAAAGTGAACACTCAATTTCATTTTTATTCATTTTCATCGAGTAATATCAGAAATAATGTTGACAAATTCCAAAGATTATCGGTCTAAGTCCGCCTACACTTCTGAAACGAGCTCTACCATTTCTATCTTTGAGGCTTTCTTCCATGTGTGTTTCTTTTAAGGGAGTGACAAAATTAGACGGGAATCCTCTTTGACGCCACGTAGCTCCGCCATTTAAGAGAAAAGATGGCGGAGCCATGTAGGTATCATAGGAGATGCCTATTTAATATGTCACTTTCTCTGTAGAAACGCCAGGAGGAAAGACTCAGATTAGATACGAATCTATCAAGTTATACCCACGTAGCTTCGCTCCATTATCAGCGGTGGAAACTTGAGATTTTTATTTGGCGGGGGGGGGGCAGCCTCTGAGCAGATGCCCTAAGGTGGTCTTGGGGGACACCACCCCCTGAAGGGGGTCTTTCCCGGAAAATTTGAAAATTCAGATTCTCTGACGATATTTTGAGCAATTTCATCACATAAAAATCGGTCTGTTGCACACTTTCGCTACTGCGATATGGAGGGTCTATTCTAGTGTAAAATCGCGTAAAAATTATATTGAAAGCATCAAACAGTCATAAAATCCACTTATAAACCCGCAAAAGGCGTTTTAAGGAAAGCCTAAGATGGCGGGCAAAGGGGCGAGCCAGTCTTGCATGGCCGACGGCGGTATTCGACAAAGTATAGGTACTTGCCCGGCGTTTCCGTTTCAAGATTCCGGCAAATCGACAAAGAACGTAATTAAACACCATAGTAATCACAAACAATAACGAGAAAGTTAAATTTACCGGATAAAAACGCGCAGAATGACAGAAAATGTAACTACTACAAGGAAGTAAGACGTTTGTTTACATTCTGGCGGTATTCGACAAAGTATAGGTACTTGCCCGGCGTTTCCGTTTCAAGATTCCGGCAAATCGACAAAGAACGTAATTAAACACCATAGTAATCACAAACAATAACGAGAAAGTTAAATTTACCGGATAAAAACGCGCAGAATGACAGAAAATGTAACTACTACAAGGAAGTAAGACGTTTGTTTACATTCTAACCAACTTTGTAAATTGCTAACGTCGGTCATCTTTTGGTGTTCGCGTGGTGCATGCATGCAGGGGTTGATTCGCCCCTTCGCCTGCCATCTTATAGGCTTTCCTTAAAACGCCTTTTGCGGGTTTATGAGTGGATCTTATGACTGTTTGATGCTTCCAATGTGATTTTTACGCGATTTTACACTATCATAGACCCTTCATATCACTGTGGCAAAAGTGTGCAACAGACCCATTGCACCAGTTTCACTGTGAAACTAACAGTTGGATTCTTCACCACACCCGCATTGTGCTACCTCGGAGGGTTTTAAGACAATTTTGGGGTCTATAGACTCACCGTAAATAAACGAAGCTAATTAGCTTGCGTTGAACTTGCGTGCGCAGCTATGGCTCTTTATTCTTGGCATCCAATGCCAAGTTTTATCAGAATCAAGGATTTGTTTAGGACCGGCTGGATCTATTTGAGCCCACGGGCAGCTTTCGGCATCCAGGCAGGACAGAGCGTGATCCTGTCACTTCGAGACGGGGCGTCAAATTTTTGTTAGTTTCTTTGGGAGTTTGTTTCAGACACGGCTCGTTTTCTTCGGAAAATATATATGTATATACGTGTGTATAAAACGTTGTCCAAATCTTGTTCTCCAAATCGGCCAATCTGTTGCTTGTTGCTTGTTCGGTTGTCGTGTTTGCGTATTTTTAGAACTTCGTTTTTGTTTTTCTCCATCTAGTTCCCGTATAACCGTGACCGGACCCTCCCACTTTCTCTAATTCGTGAAACCTCCTTTCCTCCTCTTGACTAGTGTCTTCTCGCCGTGGAGAACCACTCTATCAATGTCAGCAAAATTTTTAAAACATCCAGTTCATACAGAAAGCTTATTTATTCATTTTTTTTAAGCGAATGAACTCGCCTATATCTCTATTTTGCGAGGAATTTTAATAGGTTTCACCACCGAGATTTTTCGTATCGAAATGCTGAGCCAGATTGAACACCAGAGCTTCCGTTTTGTCAGTATTTTTAATGGCATTCCTGGCGAAACTTTTCCAGGTTTCAATCCGACGGACAGCGCCACTTGTCGTTTTTGGGAAAAGTCGTGTTTTTGGCATTTAAAATTGAAACTATAGATAGAACGCAAAATCTAAGAACGTCAGCACCTGCGAATTTTTTGGGTGGAATTTTTAAGCCCAAAACGAGGAAAAATTGGTTGACAATTAAAGCCGTAAATTATGAAATTCATTTAGCCGTAAGCTTAGTAAGTGCAAGTGATAAGATATGTCTATCTGCCTCACTCGTACTAATTGAGGCTTATGGGAATTTCAGAATTTCATTATTTCCGGCTTTATTCTTGAGTATTTCAGATTGAAGCTTTCAGGATATCTTACTGAGGTATGTTTGCAGGTGCTGACATTCCTCAAATGTTTACTTTGTGGGTAAATTCATTAATCATATCCAAAAACGGTTGACTTTTTAAGCAGCGCGACGCGACAGCGACGGGGTGTCCACACCATGGTTCGAACTGATCGACCCGGGAATCATCTCAATAGGATTTTTCAATTCACCGAGTTGATTACTCTGGTTGACGAAAAGACTACATGGATCAGTTGAGTGTGAAACTTTAACGCACGAAAATCAAAGAGTAAACAAGAGTCGCAATTGAATGGAAGGCCTGCGTGGTCAACGTAGATAAGGGATCCGAACGCGGGCTGGCCTCTGATTGGCTGCAACGGGTGGAGCAAAAATGACTCGGGGTATAGGGAAAATAACACGGGATTTTCGTTCCGGGGCGTTTATCTCAAAACCTAAGCAAAATAGTATGTAAACAATTTATACGAGTCGATTCAGCAGATTTTTCCAAACAATTTGATAGGTCATAAGTGCCGCTTTATTGCAAATTCGAAAAGACTGTTTCAGTTTAAAAGTACGCACAATAGTGTGATTACATGCTTGGCGTGTGTTCGAGCAGTGTTTGAGTAACTCACTATTGTGCGTACTTGTAAACTGAAACAGTATTTTCGAATTTGCAATAAAGTGGCACTTATGACCTATCAAATTGTTTGGAAAAATCTGCTGAATCGACTCGTATAAATTGTTTAGATACTATTTTGCTTAGGTTTCGAGATAAACGCCCCGGAACGAAAATCCCGTGTTATTTTCCCTATACCCCGAGTCATTTTTGCTCCGCCCGTTGCAGCCAATCAGAGGCCAGCCCACGTTCGGATCCCTTATCTACGTTGACCACGCAGGCCTTCCATTCAATTGCGACTCTTGTTTACTCTTTGACGAAAATACTCGCATCTGACATATTTTTTCTTCTTCTTCTTATGCCCCCCCCCCCCCTCGACCGGTGGAATTCGGAAATCGGTGAGCGGTTGATTAGCAACGCGAGTTGAATCTCTGCGCTAACCAGCCGCTCACCGATGCGTTTTGATGCAGTTCGGAAGCACGCACCGCAACCGCTACTTGTCAGAAACCGATACTCAAAATGGTCCTGCTCTATCTTTATCATACAACTATGAACAAAGACGGAACCACCATGTTTTTGTAATCATCAACATACCTAACAAGCATTTGAATGTTTGGTTTAGATGCATACAATTCTTATATTGTTTTGTAATCTTTGATAATGCCAGAAAAGACCAGACAGCAAATGCATCCAATAATTTATGTATTTGTCGCAGGCAAATCGCAATCGGCTTGTAATTTGCCTAGGCAAAGAGCAAACCGCGCATTTACTATAAAAAAAAAAAAAAAAAAAAAAAAAAAAAAAAAAAAAAAAAAAAAAAAAAAAAAAAAATAAGCTCAAACGTAATGGTGACGTACAAAATAATTATATCGAGATTTGATTTTACTCATTCTAAAGCTAATAAGCTAACGACCGTACTGATGTCTACAGATTAAGTTTATCTAAACTGGTTCTATTTTTATGAACTGTTAAAGTAATTGAATACAGTCTTCAAAACACTTCATTTAAAACACCGTAGGTCAAAAAGTAATCAAAATAAAGCAAATCTGATAAAATCGCCATTTCCGCCAGCTTATTAGCTTTTAAATGAGCTAAAGTAAATTTCAAGACAATTATTTTGTAAGTCACCATTAGACATGATCTGAATTTTTTCTGAAAGTAAATAAGCGGCTTGCTCTTTGAAGCCGGTTCCGCCGGTATCGCAAGCCGGTTCCGATTTGCCTAAGATTGCGATTTGTCTTCGACGTATATAAAAGGAAATTCCATAATTTTGTAGTTACGATGTCGTTTTTTATTGTTGTTGTTTCAATGTTGCTTGTTGATTGTTGTTGTTACGATGTTGTCATGAAGTAGGTACTAGGTATAGTGTGCCAATGCAAGTAGTTTCTAGTATGTAGCGCGGGCTGTTTGAAATTGAAGTGATTTCCTGACGTTTTCATTGAGTTCATCGTTATTTTTGCTGAATTTTACGTTAGAATCAAGGTTCTAAATTGTTGTAGCAAAAGTACGCAACACAGACCCATTGTGCCTCAAATCTGTCCTTTGTATTTTTGCTTAGTGCACCGTCTCTATTTGTCTCTGGTCCATACCAGTTCTGCTAGTTACCCTGATATTTCACATGTCACCGTGTAAAGTGTACGTATAAAGAAACATTTTGATGGTTCCGAGGCTCCTTACCTCAGATTTGTGGGAGGGGAAGTACACTTTACCTACAGCTTAACTTTAATGAGAGTCTGCGGCTGGAAGATTGGTTGTAAACTACAGGGTTTGGGAACGCATTCTGGCTCCCAGCATTGTAAACAATCAAAAGCAAGGCTCATTTATCTTGAAAAAACTGGCCCCGGAATAGAGACAATTGGGCCCCCTCCCCCCTCTTCCTAACATCATCGTGGCGGCAATGAAAGACCGCCTCTCCATTCTGTATCCTATCCTCTCTTAAAACCTCCTCAATGCTCCTCATCCCGCGCGCGTTGTGATTCGGGGAGGGGGTTCTTTTGGATTTGGTCCAAGAAGCATACCAAAGCACGAGACTGAAAATTCTCTCCCGAATAAACGGTTTTTAAGACGGCGCACTGTAGTCTGTGATCGGAAAAGTGTATCATCGTTTTTTTTAAGACGGGGTACTGTGGGCTGTGATCGGAAGCAAAAACAATCATCCAAAATCACCGGTTATTTTAAGATGGCGCACTACAGTCTGTGATCGAAAAAGTGTGGCCAAAATTCAGCGGGGGGGGGGGGAAATCACCGAAAATCATCATTTTTTTAAGAAGGGGTACGGGTTGTGATCGGAAAAATGTGGCCCAAAATCAGCGAAAAAAAACTATCCAAAATCATCGTTTTTTTTTTTTTTTTTTTTTTTTTTTTTTTTTTTTTTTTTTTTTTTTTTTAAGGCTGCGCACTATAGTCTGTGATCGAAAAAGTGTGGCCAAAACTCAGTGGAAAAAATCATCAAAAATCACCGGTTTTTCAAGACGGGGTACTGTGGGCTGTGATCGGAAAAGTGTGACCAAAAATCACCAAAAAATCACAAAAAATCGTCAGTTTTTTTAAGATGGCGCACTGTGGTCTGTGATCGAAAAAACATGGCCAAAAAGTGTATTAAAAAAAAAAAAAAAATTGTCAAAAATAACCGGTTCCGACCTTGAAACCTCGATTCAACAAATTTATAGTGACATTTCTAGAGCTGAATTACTTGTCATAAGTGCTTTATGTGATTGAAATTGGTCTTGAAAGTTTATATAAATGATAAATTAATGGGACATTTTTTTTCTGATTTTGGCCACTTTTTGACGATCTCAGATTATAGTGCGGCGGGTTCACCCTCTCGCAGACTTCATCCTAGATGAACTCAAGCTCCTGCATGTGCTTTGCTTCGGGTGCCCATGCCGCCGCGCCGCGCCGAGCCCGTGAAAGTTAAAAGATGGCAAGCGTGAAAGACGGTAAAGATGGGCGCTCATGAAATCGGGACGAGGGGGGGGGGGGTGGGGAGGGGAGCTCCCCTTTTTTCCTGTCTTTCATCTTTAACTTGCCTCTCTCTTTTCCACATTTGCTGCGGGTTTATGTTGTTGTTGTTGTTTTTATTTTTTCTTTTTTTTTTCAACGACGACGACATCTCTACGGCGATGATTATGATGAAGATGATGGCTGTTGCTGTTTCTGATGTGAGGCGGAAATAACGCATCCCCCCTTTCTTCTTCTTCTTTCTCCTTTACTTTTCTCCAAACTAGCTCCCCTCCCTCTGCCCCCCCCCCCGTTTCCCACCACCACACCCCCACGTTTACACAGTCTATGAACTCTGAAGATTCTGCCCGTGAAGAAAAACTCGAGTTCAGTCGGTCTTTCTTTTTGAACCGTGGCTAGCGTGTCCGAGCCCGGATCCTGTTCAAATCTCCTCACAATTCCATCTCAGAAACCCCCCCCGCACATTGGAACCCCCCCTTCTTCTTGATAAATCCCCCCTCTCTTTTTTAGTTCGTCTCGGTACTCGTCTCTCGTGTCCCCCTCCGTCCCTTTATCCCCCCCTCCGTTCCTTGATAACGACGATCTCGAAGTTTGATAGTGTTCACCCTCTGGTTCGTTGAACTTTTTGTCTATTTTTCCGATGTTTTCTTTTCACGTTTGTTTCAGTTTTTGGTGTTTTTCCATGAATTTATATTCGCGACTTTATTGTTTCCTAACGAATCATGGACAGTTTATTTTTTTCGCCATAGAGGTTGGGGTAACTTTTGAATTTCGGTGTATCCAAATCTGCTCCATATAATCACAGAATAATGGGGCAGTTGCGCAAGGGTCTGAAATGTTGTGTTTTTTTAAATAGAAAATGAAAGTACTTGATCAGCTGAGATCAAAGATGTCTTCAGTTTCTAATTAAGTCCCATTGTTCCAAAGATGAGATTTTGACCTGAAATACATTGTTTCAAATGGGAATTCCGCGTAATGACGTCACTACGCACACGATTATTTACAACTTTACACGTATGTATCTCCAAAACCGAGTCACTTAGGAAAAAACAAAAGGTACCATTGTTCTCAGCTCATCAAGTACTACCATTTCCGTTATAAAAACACACAATTTCAGAACCTTGCAACTGTCCCATACAATCAGAACGGAAACTCCCGTAAGAGCCAATGGAAGCAAGTTTGGAATTCAATGGCACCAATAGACAACGCTGTGGTTCTACATCCCAACATGGCGGACGTGGTTGCTTTGTGTTGAAAATAATTTATTTCTGTAAATTCTGGAAAGAAATCTTAGTTTCCGGCCTCACTTTTATTCTACCTGCATTTCAGAGTGAAAATTTCGCGGATCATGTCCTAATTTTTTTTTTCTCGAGCTCGCATCCAGATGTAAACATCCTATATCCCAACATGGCGGACGCGGAATGAATTTGCTTCAAAATCCGACAGAGTTTCTGTTCTGATTGTATTATTCTGTGGTATAATTTTGTGGTAAAGAATCGATTGTTTGGAGCTTTAATCGAAATTAAGAGAAATCGATATTTTTGCATGGGTTCAAATTGAAGAAAGTCGATAATTGATCGTGTATGAGACACCAATAACTTGATGACGGAAGCAGCAAGGGAAGGTCACTGTTTTAGGAAGGTTGCGCTTTTATTTTACTTTCGGTCAGGATTTTATATGACCCATGATTGTGTCACTTGGTTGATCGAGCTTTGTGATTGGCAAATTACGCTGATTGATGTTTTTATGTTTGTCGTCAGATTGACTTCAATGTATCCGCATTGCGTAATTTTGAACCATTAATATTAATAGTAAATTTATTTAGTTGTAGAATATTACATTTAGTGTCTTTCAAACCAAAATCATCTAAACATGTTGTTGGTAGCAGTGCATGACGCATGGTTGATACTTTTGTCAATAAATATTGATTTTGTGACACAAAATCTATAAACGTTTCGTCTGACTAATTATTGCCAACACTGTTTTGATTACCTTACTTTTAGAAATTATTGCTCTTAAATTATTTTCTTTAAGTTTACTTTCTTGAAAATATATTGATGCTCTGGTCGTTTAACGCACTCTGAGTAGAAAAATAAAAATACACTGTGATGCTTTTATGAAAAAAGGGTTATTTAAACGGTTGACTTATCGAGTGACGATTCAATCGGCGGGAGATTTGAATTGACTAATCAGATGCTAAATCAGCTGCTCAGTGTCGTCATGAATAAAATATTACTATTTCAACGTTGTTTCTCAATCTTGGGACTCCCCATCCCCACCCCTTTCCCAAAATCCATGATCATTGTTTACATAGTTATTTTGCGTTCTGCTTTTGCTTTTTTTTCGTCCGAGGTTTTTGGATTGGAAATAAGTCCATCTGTTTTTTTTTTTTATATATATACAGGCAACCCTCTAGGCAAGCCTCCCATTTTCAATGATCACCCATAAAGTTTTCGCGAACGAGACGCATATACATTTTCCATCTGTGATCATTAAAATCTCAGCATGTTCTTCATTTTTCGGTCCAGATTTTTGATTCTATACTCAATATGTTTAATGTGTTCTTTCGATTTGTCCAAATATTGTGTTGCGTTGTACGCAACTCATTCTTAGTGAATGTAATAGCAGTCAGATGCAAAAGGGATTTATTTCAAAAATATTGATTCTACAAAAAATACAATTTTCTCTGATTTTATAAATTAGTTGTTGTATTTTCTGAAAAAATATGAATATCGTGTGCTGCAGCATCTCTGTTGATCTGTGATATTTGTTTTGTTCGAGGTAGGTTCTTTTTTTTTCTTTCAATGGGGCTCTTGCAAACTTTTGCTGTGAGCGAATGAATAGTTCATTCTGACGTAAAAACCAGCAAAAATCACGAAAATCTCACTGAGAAAGTTTAAAATTCAGTAATAAACCTACATAACTACATAAATGGCAAGATCGTAATGGCGGTTCGACGCAGGATCCATAGGAGATTCCTATCTAATATGCCACTAGCTCTTTGGAAACTCAGAAGTATGTCTCAATTTAGATAGGAATCCCCCATGATACCTGCGTCGAACCGCCATTAAGCTCGATTCTGAGAGTGAATTTCATGATTTTTTAGTGTACTCATCGTCATTTTTACAGGTTTTTATCCAAGAATCAACCTTCAATCCCGTGTAGCAAAAGTTCGCAAGAGCCCCTTTCTCTCGTTTTTTACGTCACTCGCTGTGCGAATCTATCTATCTATGTGTGCTGTATATCATTAGACTATCAAAGGATCACTTCTGCTTTTAACTGTTCTCTCGTCAGCAGCATAGTCTAAAATCTGACGACGATGTAGTATAAAGTCCATTTTAAAACCACGAAAAATATCGAAGTATCAAGTGATGTGCAGTGGACGCTATCGCATTCAACCTCTAGCATGGTTTTATATGTAGAGGATGCAACGTTGCCAGATTATACGCAAACAAATCCTAGAGTAATCGAAACTTTGACGTAGTTTCAAATGAGAGAAAAACAATAATAATCCAAACATCGTTCATTTTCGCTTTTTCTTGAGCCATTTCTGATATTTTATGTTCCAAAAAGTTGGATGCGTAATTTATTGCTCTTTAAAGTCACATTTCCCTTCTGAGTTTGTCTTCGCTTAATTTCGACGCGTGACACGTGAGGTCATCAGACAGAACTGCGCGCAGATCACATATTGGCTCGCAAAGTTTTGCCGAAGCACGCGCGAGCGTGTGTGAAAGAGAGAGATGGAGAGAGAGTGAGAGAGAGTGAGAGAGAGAGAGTGAGAGAGAGAGAGTGAGAGAGAAAGAGTGAGAGAGATAGTGAGTGAAGAGGCGAGGAGAGAGGGAAGGGAGTGGTGAGTGAGTGAGTGAGATTGATAGGGGAGGGGGGGGGAGGGACGGAGAGAGAGAGAGAGAGAGAGAGAGAGAAGAGGAGAGAGGGGGAAAAAGAGAGAGGAGAGAGAGAGGAGAGAGAGAGAGTTTTTGGGGTGTGTGTGGGGTGTGTGATTGTGGTGAGTGAGTGAGTGGATTGATAGGGGGGGGGGAGGGGGGGGACAGAGGGGAGAGGAGAGGGGAGAGAGAGAGAGGAGAGAGAGAGAGAGGAGGGAGGAGGATAGAGAGATTGTGTGTGTGTGTGTGTGTGAGTGAGTGAGTGCTTGATTGAGTTTGGGTAGGGGGGGGGAGGGGGGGCCGGAGAGAGGAGAGAGAGGGGAAGAGAAAAGATGAGGGGGAGGGGTTGGGTGAGTGGCGAGGGGTAAATGTTATTTGCTTTACGTGTAACGAATTAAGAAACTTATTTTGTACATGCTTCTGTCCGCACTACGACATTGAAGTTCACGCGTAAGTCTCACGCAGTGTGTTTTTTTTTTATAAAGAGAGTCTATATTTCTGCATGTATATGGTGTGAGTCGGTTAGTCGCAGTCTTGAACTCCCGCTATAAACGTCTCCGCATACCTCCGGCCTGTATGATATATGACTCGGATTTGTTTTCTTACATTCAACAAGAAGCAACAACCAAAAAGATACACTAAAACATTATAAAATTTGAAAAATTGAATGACTCATCTCCTCCGAGTTTTTAGACGCTCAACTTTTTCTTGCGAGCCTCGATCCCTTCAGACTGTTCCAATGAGCTCTTTTCAGGAAGCTGTTTCAGCATCCGCTAAAATACATTGGACAGATTTGTGGCACACCGAAGAAAGTCTCGTAGATTCAACAAAACAACCGTCAACACCCTTCTGATCTCGCTTGGTGTTGAACGGTGACATTCGGTAATCAGAGGGGATTTGCAGGAAAATTCAGATGAGGGTGCGTACGATTAAACACCAAGTAAATTTAGAAAAAGGTTTTACGGGGGGGTTTTGATGAATTCACGAAAATAGATCGTGCCTCTCTTCAGTCTTCAGTCATTTAGTGCTCGATCTCTATATATACTTGTCTCTCTACCTATCATGGCGGTTCAGGTTTTATTGTAATAGCTCGATTTTCAGTATATTCGTGGCTACTATCAGAATTCTGGTCATCACAGCCGTACGGTGTTCTCTCACTGAAAAAAGTAAGGTACAATTAGACACTTTTATACGAAACAGACCTACTAGTATTTTGACGTTTCCATTTAACCTTGACTTTTTAATTTCCTTAAAAATAGATAATCTGATCGATAAAATTGCTTGTAACTTTCAGGAACAAGACCTTACATAGAGAAGGAAAGTTCCTGGAAGTTTCGAGAAATTCTTTGCTCTAGGTCTAATTTTATAATAATATAAAAGTCAAGAGAAAATGGCAACGGCTGAAGTCGAGTAGGCCCCTTTACTATAAATGAGTCAAATTAACCATACGCATTGCAGATTTTGGCGACAGCCAGAAAGTATTATGATAAACTTCACCAGAGCATGGTGAATGAAACGCAACTACTCTGTGGTAAAATTAGGATAACCGATTGCTTATTCTACCTGGTATCTAGTAAAGTTTACTACACTCTGGTGAATTTTTTAATCATAGTTTCTGATCGACCCCAAAAGCTGTTTTGCGTATGGTTAATTGTGCCGTACTTTTTATCCCCCCATCTTGCAATGCAGGCTTGTCGTAGTTACATGCGCACCAACCCCGCTAAATTACGTATCGGTGACTGGTGAACCAGTGGCGTCGCCTGCAATTTGGCAACACTGTATTCTATCCGTTTAAACTCATGTAAAAGATCGAATTGAGGGGGTGCACTGTGCACAAGGAAAATTCGACATATTTAATGAGTTTAAATGGAGCATGTTACATTGTTGCCGAATAGCACGCTACGCCACTGTGGTGAACTCTAAGCGGATAAATCCCGAAATTGAGGAATCTTAAGCCGGAGGAGAGGTGTTACTGAATTGCACCCTCAGTTTCTGTGCATTGGACGCAGCCGCGGAGGACCTCGAGGCGGCAGTAATTTTTCGCTCATTAATCTTCGGTAAAGTGGTAACTTTAGCCCCCTCCTTCCTTCTCCAACCCCCTCCCTCGCGGGACAAAAACTCGCTCTGAATAACTTTTCAAGCGTCCAAACATTTTACAGGTTTCGTTCCGGAAATAATGCGCTGAGCGCCTCCTCTCCCCCCCCCCGCCGTACCAAGCTTGAGCTTAATGACGAGGCTCGTAACACTCCTAACCCCCCCCCCCCGGTCTTACAACCCTCCCACCCACACCTCCTCGTCCCCCCCCCCCCCCCCCCCCACATCATACCTTTCTTTCGGCTCCCTCCATTTTTTGACTTTATTAATGCGAAATTCAAGTTCACATCGCAACGCACGAAGCTAATAAACAACACCCCTCTCCCTCCCGCTAGCCATCCCCTCTTGAAACCGCGTGCCTTGTTTATTAAGCTAATTTTAAGCGGCGAGTTTACATGCAGGTATTACACGCACTTCTCTTTCTCTCTTTTTTTTGATTGTGTGGAAGGGGGGGGGGGAGGAGTGGGGAAGTGGTGAGGGGGGTTTGGAAAGGGTCGACGGTGAAGTTGAGAGATCCTTTTCAGAGCTCCTTCTTCGGTTTCATCCTCTTGAGTCGAGAGAATTCTTTGCCACGGAATTATTTTCACGCATCTTTTTACGTCAATTTTATTGTTCATTCAACTTTTGAGATTTTTTTTTTTGGGAGTGTCAAGAATAAGATGATTCGTAGATTCAAAAATAACCTGCTCTGGAAAAAAAAAAAAATCCCAAGTCATAGTATAACCTTTAATATTAATACCAAAAGCGTGATTTGTCAACCGACAAGCAAAAACGTTTTCTGAAGCTCAACTCTACGCATCAAACCAAGGAATTTCTAGTATTTTACCAGATCTCCTCTGATACTTTTATCAGAATCTGGTTGCATTAAACCCAGAGCTGCAGTTTTGTGTATAATTAATGAAATTTTTCAATTCACCGATGATTCCACCGGTTGAAAAAGATTACGAAGTTCAGTTCAGTAGGTGCCTGTAATGCATGAAAATACTCGCATCCATAATCTTTTTTCAACCGGTGGAGTCGTCGATGAATTTAAAAAAAAACTTGCGGATATTTTAACTAATTAACGGATTTTCCACCGATTGAGAAAAGATTACAAATCAGAGTATTGTCGTGAAGTACATAGTCATATAGACTGAACTAAACTGTGTAATAAGGGTCAAATTTACACTTCCTTTTTTCCAGATTTCTTTTGGTAGTTTTGTTTTTCATTTTATGGCAAATGGCATGGGATTTAATTCCGAGCAAATTCCGGCTCGTGAAATCGGCAACCATGCTTTTTTTGCTCTTTATACCTATGCAAAAGTATCGATTTCTTGGGGTTGCGATTGAGCCTCCTGAAGATCGAATGTTTTGAATAGGCTTAAATGGACAGAATACGTTTTTGCCACATTGCACGAGCCGCCACTGATTCCGAGATTTCCGTTCAAAAGTTACTTTGACTCGATTTGACTTGACTTAAGGTGTATCCGCATTAAATCGCACGCAGTGGTGTAGCGTGCAATTTGGCAACGTTGCAGGTCGTCCATTTAAACTCATGAAAAATATCGATCTATCGGGTGTTCGGTGACCACTTTTGCAATCGACCTTTCACAGAGGTCTAAATACAAACAATAAAACGTTGCCAAATAGCACTCTATACCACTGATCGTACGGGAAAGTGAGGCAGGGCACGGATTTAGTCGAAAATCCCGAAAAAAAAGTAATATTTTTTTCGGAAGCCATCGCAGGTTTAAGATCCACAAGTTTAAGATCCAAAACTTGATCGAAATAAAAATAAAAAATAAGAAATACGGAAAAATGTTGTCTGAAGATTTGAGGAGGCGCTGGATGAGCGTTAAATTTGCCTCTTGATGAAAGCCGTCCGGATTAAACTGAGACGCTTTCAAGTCGTGCTTTTACCTTTCCTCTCTGGATCGCGGCAAGAGTCAACGGATTTATTGTCGAGCCCTGTCTCGTAGCACTGTCCTATAAATAAAAGCGCGGCTCTATTTTATGCGGACAAGTGGCGACGTAATTGTATGATTTAAGCGATAAGACAATGAGACGCGGTTGTCAGAATTCTGCTCAGAAATCTCAACATTTTACATTGAATGTGATTACTTTTTTAAGGATTTTTTTTTAAAGGATTTCTGCGATTAACGCTGGCGCAATCTTAGAAAGGGTGGGGGCGTGACCTTTTAGCTCCTCCAATATTGTGATGGGTGGGGGGAAGTATCGTTTTGTTCTCCTAAAATTTTTTTGGGGGGGGAAAAGAGGAAAGAAAAGAGAGAGAGGGGAGAGCGGGGGAGGAGGGGAGAGAGAGAGAAGATAAGGGGAGAAAGAGAGAGAGAGAGAGAGGGGGGGAGGGAGGGGGAGAGAGAGAGAGGGGGAGAGAAGAGAGGGGAGAGAGAGAGAGAGAGTGAGGGGGGGGGGAGAAGCATAGAAAATAAATGAGGAAAAGAAGGGAAAATAGACAAAAATGAAGAAAGAAAGTAATATTCACAGAAACGAAGAAGGTAAGAAATGGCCAGAAAATGTTGAAACTGACCCTTAACCCTCTAAAGGCCAGGTTATTTCAAAAGGACGCCACTCTTCCGTTTATAAGGGGAAGGTAGTTAACTGTTCGTACTCGGGGGAGTTGAAATTGCCTATACGATACATTGAAGGCATCCGAAGACATCTTATTTTGAACATGTTTTCATAAATAGTCGTGTTTATCCGGAATGAAGACTGAAACAATGTGAAGGAGCCTAGAGAAGAAAAACGAGTATACTCGGGCTTGGCCCTTAAAGGGTTAAACTGGGCCTAAAGTATAATATTGTCAGATGAAAAATTTCTCGTCTGTCGATGAAATGAAGGAAATCCTAGTTAATTAAGTCCACTTTCATCTGTCGGTAAATTTTGCGCAATTTCGGTGAGATAAAATTGCTTAAAATATCGCATGAGAGGACATAAATCTGCAAATTTTTCCAAGGAAAGATCCCCGGACCCCTCTCTCCCGACCCCCCACATTGCAACTACTAAGAGGTTCTTTTACCGTCTCCCATATTCCCCCATAAAAATTTCAAGTTGACGTCTCCGGTGATTAATATGCGATTATTCTTTTGCACAACTTGGTAACCATGCAATGAGTGTTGGTCTTAATTACGCGCCAGCTTTGCGTATGCTAAATCCACTTCTTTGGCCATTCTTCATCTCGAATGATCCGATGCGATATAATCACGCTCCAGTTTTATCGCATTTCTAATTTTGAAAACGGCCCCTTTATCGTCTTAAGTTTTCAACCAAGTAATTGACTAGCCCTAGCCGTGTCTATTTGTAGCCCCCCTCCCCCCCTCCCTCCTCATCAGAGACTGCTAAGATTTTCACTAGAGATACGACACCGCGTCAAGCTATGTATTTGAACGCCTTCATTCGAGTCTCGACGCAACCCGTTGATCAAGATGAGGGCAGTGTGATTGGATTCATAGTCAAGTAGAGAAATATAATGAGAGATGTTGATTGGCTGATTTTCAAAAATGAGTCAATGAAGATCTTCAAGCGTAAGTTCTCAAGGCATGTGAAAAGTCCTCCGGGGTCCGATCACGTTGAACCAGTGGCATCGCGTGCCATCTGGCAACAATGCGACTCCTCCATTTAAATTCCTAAATATATCGAATTTTCCTTGTGCACTGTGCACCCCCTGAATTCGACCTTTTACATGAGTTTAAATGGGTAGAATGCAGTGTTGCCAAATTGCACGCGACGCCACTGCGTTGAACCACACTGGAAGTCATACTTAAGTTCAACCGATGCCTCGAATCTGCCCTGGCGACCATAATACGAAGCAAGCAATCGTGAAAAGTGAGGTTATGCTAACCGTACTTAAGTCGGACTTTTCGCCAACTTCTCAGGAACTTAGTCTGTCCGCACTTATGAGTCATCTCCCCCCCCCCCCCGCCCTTCCACACTAACATTATTCTGTTTTCTGCCAGCTGTGTTTTTCAAGACACTTTCCCAACCATTTTGGCAACGACAGACGCACTAACCCCGCACGGGCCACGGGCCACGGCCCCCATCCCAATGGCATGGCGGCTCGTCTAGCTATCATGGCGGCAACGTATTTTCTTTATTTATGGTAACACAATCGACATGTGGTAGGAGTTGCAATCTCACCCCTAAAATATCGATACTTTCGCGTAGGTTCAAATGGCAAATAAGCATGGCTGCCAGATTGCACGAGCTGCCACTGGCCCTTTCCTGCCCGGACATCCGCGTGCACGCAAAAAAAAAAAAAAAAAAAAAAAGAATAGTGAAAATAACCATACGGATACCTGATTTTGGCACCTGCTAGATGTTATGGTAAACTTGACCAGAAGTATGGTACATTTACCGATACTTTGAGTAAATTCGACATGCAATCAGGTAACATCACCTAGTACCTAGTCAAAACATAGTATACTTTTGGTTAACATTACCATAACATCTAGCAGGTGCCAAAATCAGGTATCCGTATGGTTATTTTCACCCTAGTTTTTTTCCGTGTGTCAATGTTCCTGACTACGCCACTTAGCCTCAAATCTCCACAGTGTCTATGTAAAAAAGGCTCCCTAGTACACGGTTGACACGTCAGAAACTTCCTCGATCTGATAGCTAGTTGGGAGTCGGAATTGCGTTTCCGCGAAGTCTCCGACGCACAATAGTCTGAGTTCGCCAAAAAAGTGGCAAAAATTCAGAAAGTAAATTTGTCATCGATTAATCATTTATTAATTTACGAGACCACTTTTATAATCACTGAGAATACTTTTACTAAGCAATTTGAATCGAGGAATGTCTCTGGAAAGTTTTAAATTATAAGCTTAAAACGTGGAAAACGACACTTTTTGTTGACTTTTTTTCCATTTTTTTTTTTTTTTTTTTTTTTTCCATATATATCTTGGACCATAGTGCGCCGTATTCCAGACATGACGCGGAGACCACCAAGGATACCATGAAGCCGATGAGCGGCAAAGTAACGCAGCCGGACAGCATTATCCTCTCCTCTCTCGTAAACTCTCGTAACTCGTAACTATCGCTCTTCTCTCGCCGACTGACCCAACTTGGTCTATTTTTGAGCGCAGAAAACTTCGCTTTGACGTCAGTCAGCTTGGCCGCCAGCCCGCGATCCAAGTACCGTGTCTCTCAACCGTCATAGTTATGACATCACCCGCAAACATCATTGCATCGGGCATGCGCCTCGCACAGTGGTCAAATATCAACAAGTTGAAAAGGCCTCTTATGGTGATTCTTCAGCGTTTAGTGTCACCAGAGCGCTATACCGTTCAATTAATGTCAAATTACAGACCGAAAGTAATTTATATGTCTAAGAAAACGGAGTGTCAGTTACTAGATAATCATCTGAAGAACGTCTCTGCGAAATATCTCGCCAATAACTTCAAAAGTAAGGCTGAGAGAACCAAAAAATGGAATTTCGCAAATCGAGTCTTGTATCGCAATGCGATATTTTATTTCATGGTACTTTTAGCTGTATTTTTGAAGTTGTTGACAAGATATTTTGTGGAGATGTTCTTCAGATGATTATCTAGTAACTGACCCTCCGTTTTCTTAGACTTATAAATTACTATCGGTCTGTAATTTGACAATAATTGAACGGTAGCGCTATGGTGGCAGAAATCGGCACTAAACGCTGAAGAATCTCATTAAATTGCCGTTTAAAACCTTCGAACACACTTGTCAGACCAGAGATAGTGTAAATACGAAGGTTCCGTTACTAGAGACCACTCACTAGCCGATCGCGCGGTGGCTAACTTTTTTTTTTTCGGAGACTCAACACTCAACAGAATAATATAGGTAGCAACATCCAACTGTTGCTCCATGACCATTTGTTGACTGATAACCAACCACCACCGTGTTCCTAGCGACAAACTCTGCTTGAATCAGCCTTCGAATTCACGATTTGACAACCAATAATGCATCAGTCTTATTTTTAAATTCGGAGGTTATTAGTATGTTCTTTTGTTTGGGGGTATACGAAAATCACTTGGTGCATACATACATGGGTGTGGGTCGGTTCATCTGAACTCTGAACACAGTTCTCTCTGTGTGAGGAGTAAGTTTTAGACTTTTTCAATGGTCTCGGCGTTATTTTTGCAGCATTCTTCGTCATAATTAATAGACCCAGTTGCTTACAGCAAAACCTTAATCGCAAGAGTTTCACAGCTTACTGTTTTGAGAAATCAGGGGCAAAAGTTGAGGAATCTTCCCCAACCGTGGTATACTGTCAGCGTTACACGGTGGGCAAAACTTTTCAATTTGGTGACCAAAATTTAGCAGGTTAAAAATACCTTAGATAATCGTCACTTTAAAACTGAACTGATTTTAGACTCTCTGAATACGTTTTTTTTTTTAGGAAGGATAATGTGTTAGAAGTGGTTTAACTGTGAGTAAAATTTTGCCCTCGAATCATTTCATAGAAAGCAGTATTTCCACAACGATAAATTTAAGCACTTTAAACCTTCTAATTTTTAACTGTCGAATCGGTAATTTTTACCCTCTCTGCGTTGGTGGAATATTCCCCAAATTATGGCCTTGATTTTCTCTAAATGGGTCTGTTGCAAACTTTTGCTACAATGATGATGAGTGTTGCATAGTATGTAAAATCGCCCGAAAAGTCCATTGGTGGCATCAGAAAGTCATGTAATGCGATAAAAAACTCACAAGAGACGTTTAATGAAATCCAAGATGGCGGTAAAATATCGAGCAATCTGTATGCATGCACCCAATGAGCTATAACTTTAGAGTGGCAGCGGGCTGGTCCACCTTGTGCCACACAGGGTAGAAGGAATCCCGGGAAAAAGCGGAATTTGGACGGCAGATTCCAAGGTTTGAGGTTAAATTTTGTAGGTCGTTCGGAATTTGGCGGGAATTTGGACGGCAGATTCGTAGGTCGTTTCCGGCGATGCCCGAGTTTGTTTACGAAACGACCGGGAAACAACCTACAAAACGTAACCTCAAAATCGATTTTTACGGCAAGATGGCGGCGCCCTAGGTGACAACAATGAACCAGCGGAACGTTCCTTGATGTGCCACTCTAAAGTTATAGCTCATTGCATGCACCTTTAACATCCAAGGATTGCCAACGTTGACAACCTCACAGCTTCAGAGGTTATGTGTTTATTTACGTCGTGATTGGGTGTGATCGCTATTGTGAGGTTGGCTATACTTGGATGTTCACGGTGCATGCATGCAGGTTGCTCAATATTTTACCACCATCTTGGATTTCATTGAACGCCTCTTGTGAGTTTAGTATTGCATTTTATGACTTTCTGATGCCATCAGTGGACTTTTCAGGTGATTTTACATTAGATTAAACACTCTTAATCGTTGTAGCAAAAGTTTGCAACAGACCCATTACCTCATTATTTGGTGAAGTATCAAACAGTGACGTAGCCAGGAACTTTTCGAATGGTGGGGGGAGGGGGTCCGGCCGGGGTCCGAAAATTGTCAGGGGGGTCCAAAGATAAAATTCTGGCAAAATTTCTCTGAAAACGCAAAAAATCGCTTTTTATTAGGTCAAATGTCGGTGTCAGGAGGGGGGGAGTCCAGACCCCCTAGATCCCCCCGGCTTTGGGCCATTAGTATCGACCCAACTGTAGGATACAAATATTGGTATCTTCTCTCTTAGTGTACCTCATTAACTTTTGGCCACCAAATCCATCGTTTCTACTCACTGTGATGCGTCGAGCAGTACAAGTTGAGTGCACGACGCATGTTTGGACAGCTCAAATACAGAAAGCAACTAAATGCGACTGGTCTCGAATGCAGTCTGTTCATTTATGCAGAAAGCGCGGTCCATTTGTATGTCTCTCTGTTTATTTACGTTTTGAAATTACGTGTATTTTTACACGATTCTATTCGCGTAAATTTCGTCTTGCAGTCGTTATGCTTGTCTCCATCATACAGTGTAAGTGTAACTGTCCGTTCACACGTGTTCATCACGACCATGTCTTCCGTCGGAAGACTTCCGATCATTCCATCTCTATCATTTTGAAATGATAAGACTCGATGATCGCTTTGTGACGGCAAACTACTTTGATAAAATGATGTATCACGTGATAAGATGCTGCGGTTCTGTAGAAAACTTGATTCCGCGAGAAAATTTTTAGCTACATATAAAAGAAAATGGCTTGCAATGAGTTTGCTGGAGCTCGCCCAAATGCACCTTTGTACCATGGCATGTAAAAGAACGCAGGTACCCTGGTCGATGTATTTACTTTTTTAAATCTTGACAACCTTTACAAAATGGGGCTATTGCACACTTTTGCTATAAGCGATTTAATAGTCGATTATGGCGTAAAAACCTCAACAAATAACGATGGCGGCACTAAAAACTTCCAAAATCCACTCCTAAACTCAATAAACGCAGTTATTTGCGGGAGCGTAATGGTGGCCGAAGGCACTAACAATGGGAGATTCCCATCTAACAATTCTGAAACTCCATCAAGAAGTGACCAATAAGAGACTACTTTCATTTGTCACCGGTGTCACTTGGTGTTGCGGTACCATTCATCGGATGTGGCTCATCATCTCTCTGATGACTAATTACTCTGTGAATCATCCTTGTCAGCATAGAAAGAGTGACGAAATTAAGATAGGAATCTCCCATTGTTAGTGCCTTCGGCCACCATTACGCTCGCGCAAATAACTGCGTTTATTGAGTTTAGGAGTGGATTTTAGAAGTTTTTAGTGCCGCCATCGTTATTTTTTGAGGTTTTTACGCCATAATCGACTATTAAATCGCCTATAGCAAAAGTGTGCAATAGCCCCATTTAAGCGGCTTCCAAGTGTTTTAGAACGAAGCATAATGTCTCTTACGTGTCTTATTGTCTTGTGTACGTCATGAAAAATCGAAAATTCTTGTAGTTTCAAAATCAGATAAATCCTTACAATAGCCAATGGAGCTGTTGCACACTTTTGCTATAAGCGATTTAATTGTCAATTCTCGTGTAAAAACATCCAAAAATAACGATGGTGGCACTAAAAACTTCCGAAATCCACTCCTAAAGTCAATAAACGCTTATATTTGTAAGAGCGTAATGGTGGCTGAAGGCAGTAATAATGGAAGATTCCCATCTAACAATAGTGAAACTCCTTCGAGAAATGACCAATAACAGACGACTTTCATTTGACACCGGTGTCACTATAGGTGTCGTGGCATCATTCATCGGACGTGGATCATTACTCTGATGACGAATTACTCTGTGAATTATCCTTGTCAGCATAGAGAGAGTGACGAGATTAAGATGGGAATCTCCCAATATTACTGCCCTCAGCCACCATTACGCCCTTGCAAATAAAATCGTTTATTGAGTTAAGGAGTGAATTTCGGAAGTTTTTAGTGCTGCCATCGTTATTTTGGAGGGGGGTTTTTACACCAGGAGGGTGATCACAGAGGATCGGATCGTTTTGGTATCGTTATCGTTATCGTTTACTTATAACCTTATTATGGGTGGCTCAACTGATCGAATCGTTTTGAGCCCCTCGTAACGATTGAAACGGACGAAAGGAAGCGATGAGTCGGGAGCTGTCGTAATCTCAATCGTTTGAAGAACGGAGAGGTGAGGAGGGGATCACCTGCGCGATCAAGTTGCGCAGAAGCAGGTCCATTTGATTTAATGCAAGCGATAACGATAACGATACCAAAACGATCCGATCCTCCGTGATCATCCCCCAGAATCGACTGTTAAATCGTTTATTGCAAAAGTGTGCAACAGTCCCATTACACTATTTCCACGTGTGCATTGTGCATTCCTACTGTGACGATGTCACGATTTGGTCGCCCAACGCTTCCAGAAATTCCAAAATGACGGTGTAATCTTTGCCGCTCTGTCAGCGACAGTCACAATAATTAGTCTTGTCAATCTGAACTTGAGAACTACTTCTTGACGTGCGATGGAAATGACGTGCAACAGTCGGACTGAGCGTATGCATTCAAGGAGCATGGATTTCAATAGGAGATACCGCGACGCAAAATAAAGGCGCGGATGAAATTTGCTCATTATGTCGCTACTCTTTGTCACCGCCGAGCGCCGTCCACGTTTCTAAAATCCGTCAAACCTCCCGAAAAATTGGCAAAGTTGCGGCTAGATGTCTCGTTGTTTGCAAAAGCGTCACAGCTGTGTAATTTTCTATCGTCCCTCCTTCCTCTCGCTCTCTCTCTCTCTCTCTCTCTCTCTCTTCTCTCTCCTCTCTCCTCCCCCCCCTCTCTCTCTCTTTTTTCTCTCTTTTTCTCTTCTCTCCTCTCCTCTCCCCCCCCCCCCCCCTCTCTCTCTCTCTCTCTCTCTCTCTCTCTCTTTCTCTCCCCCCCCTCTCTCTCTCTCTCTCTCTCTCTCTCTCTCTCTCTCTCTCTCTCTCTCTCTCTCTCTCTCTCTCTATCTCTCTCTCTCTCTCTCTCTGCTCTGTCTGTCCCTCCCTTCCCGCTGTGCCGCTGTGTCCGCTTAGTCCATCCAAAGCGTCCCCAGTTACCACTTCCATCGTGATTGGGTCAGTGGCGGCTCGTGCCATCTGGCAACAATGTCTTCGCTCCATTTGAATCTATGTTTAACAATCGATTGCTGGTGACGCGCTGCTTCACTTTCGAATCGACTGTTTTACATGCAATCAAATGGTGGGATGACATTGTTGCCATGTTGCACGAGCCGCCACTAAATTTGGTTGCTCTCATCAAGTGTCGCACCCTGGGAAAACATTGTCGGTTTCGTGGTCAAAACAACGCGTAAGTGTTAAAAATTACCCCAAATCATTGTTTCAGTTTTCTCAGGACTTATTTTCAGATACCTATATGACCTTCGAGGTTTTAAATAATAGGACGTGTCGAAATTAATACGAGACGGTTTAGCAGAATTTTTTCAATAAATTGATTTGTCATATGGGCCTCTCTTTTGAAAATTCGAAGAGACTGTCTCAGTTAAAAACTACTCATAATAGTTGCTCAACACACGCCAAGCATGAAAACACACTATTATTTGTACTTTTCAACTGAGAGGGTATTCTCGAATCTGCAATAAAGTGGCTTTTATGACCTATCAATTTGTTCGGAAAATTCTGCTAAATCGGCTGGTTTTTACAGTTCAATATTGAGCATGTTTCGAGATAAATGGCCCGGAACAAAAGCCCCGTGTTAATTTCCATAAGGCCAAAAACAGTCTGGACCCTCGATTACAGCCGATCAGAGACCAGTCCACGTTTTCGATCCCTTATCTGAGTTGAACAAGCAGACCTTCTATTCAATTGCGACTCTTGTTTACTCTTTGACTTCTGACCACCGAATTGGTTCATTTTGCTCAATGCTTAGTGTGCGACGCGACGGTGCCTGCCTTTAGTGCCCTGTCCTGCAGCCCACAGTCAACTGCCCTTTGTCCGACCGATATATGCAGTGTCGTCTTCAATTTTAAATCTTGCCCGATTCATCTTCGTGCGTCATCACTGTCAACGTATTATATTTGTTCCAGTTTTAGGATCTCCGTGTCGCGTTCGTTTTCGTCTCACCGATTGCCCCAAGCAGAGCTGCCGATGATTCCACCGGTTGAGAAAAGATTACAGAGCTTAGTTCAGTGTATGACTGTAATACACGAAAATACTAGCGTATTTTATCTTTCCTCAACCGGTATATATCAGAGACAATATATAATAGAGACCACGCACTAGCCGTGCGCGCGGTGGCTGACTTGTTTTTCGGGACTCAACAGGAATGAACCCAGGGAGCATGAGGGTGCACCATCCAAGATGGTCCATACGTTGACTGATGCAATTTCGGTGCTTCGGTTTCACTAGGCAAAAATCTCAACGACGTTTCTCATCAGTCAACGTATGGACCATGTTTGCGGTGCTCTGTTGAGACAGATGTATTATTCTCATGTTATTCCCATTAGTAAATCGAAGTTTTTGACACTACCATAGCATATTCATCTGTCATAAAATAAATGACTGATAAAGGTAAAACTTAGATTTACTGATAGGAATAACATGAGAATAAATTTAGTTAATTATTCAGGGTTATATTAAAAAAAAAAAAAAAAAAAAAAAAAAAAAAAAAAAAAAAAAAAAAAAAGATTTTTGCCCATCTCTGAATTTAGCATACGCGGAGACCTTGCAGCTCTTCGCAGACAAACAGAAAGCTTCGTGTTACAATGTATGCCTAAGAGTTCTAATAGCTTTAATGTCTGCTTTGCCATCAAAAGAATATTTCAATGAATTATGAAGTCACTGTTAATTCGTTGTTTCTTTTCCAAAGTTCCAAACCGTTCTATGTAATTTCGTCATTTTTCTGTTGAGCAACATCATTTTAATCTTTTGGCGCGTTCTCATTTTGCGATTTCTGAAATGTACTCTGTATTTTTTTTTTTAACTCTGATGATGTACTTAAAAATTTTATTTCGGTTTTAACGTCTCACTGCCCTCTTGCTCATTTAAAATTTTTAAGCAAACCCCTGTTTATTTAACGCGTCTTTCAGCTCTTTCCACGGCTGCAGAGCTGCCGTTTAGCGTATAATTAATGACATTTTTCAATTCACCGATGATTCCACCGGTTGCGAAAAGATTACACACTTCTATTTAGTGTAAGACTGTAATGTACGAAAATACTCACAACTTTAATCTTTTCTCACCCGGTGCAATCGCGGTTGAATTATTAAAATATCCGCAAGTTTTTTTGTGTCATCGACGAGCCCACCGGGTGAGAAAAGATTGCAGATCAGAGTATTTTGTGCAGCACAGTCATACACTGAACTGAACTGTGTAATCTTTTCTCAACCGGTGAAATCATCGGTGTATTGAAAAATACCATTGGTTGTACGCAAAACGGCAGCTCTACTCGGCTGTATACCTATCTCACCGATGCTTTTATATACATGTCAATGTTTACGTTTTTCTTTTTGTACAAATGTCTGCGCTATTAAAATAATATGCATCGTTTATGATCTTGGATTCCGACAACAAGATTTTCTCTATTGTTTCGCACATTTTGCATTCCGTGATTTTCCGTTCATCTCAGAACACTCCGTTTTTATCGTTAATTTATTGTTCTAAAAAAAACTTTTGCTCGCTCTGACTCGTAACGTGGGATATTTTTCAGCAAAGATGTATGAATCTTCAGTTCGCGATGTAATTCTTTATTTCATTACGATGTGCGTATCAAATCAAGCAAGAATTTAATCGGTCTCATCTTTAGCTGTAACTACTACTGCTGTAACAGTGACATGAATTCTGGTACTCAGAATGGGGCTCTTGCAACCTTTTGCTGTGGGAAAATGAATAGTCCAATCTGATGTAAAAACCAGCGAAAATTACAAAAATCGCACTAAGAAATAGTCTAAAATTCAGTAATAAACTCTTATAATTGCTGAAACGTCAAGTTCGTAATGGTGGTTCAACGCAGGTATCATGGGAGATTTCTGTCTAATTTGTCACTTTCTCTAAGATGACACATAGACCTATGTCTCAATTTAGATAGGAATCTCCCATGATACCTGCGTCTTTCCGCCAGTAAACCTGATCCTATGATAGTGAATTTCGTGATTTTTCAGTGTACTCATCGTATTTTTTACATGGTTTTATGCAAGAATCAATTCTTCAATCCCGTTTAGCAAAAGTTTGCATCAGCCTCATTGGAGAAAACTTAAGCTTGTAGTTATCATGTGTGCCTAAACAGGTCCCAAATAATTTGAATTATATGTTTTGCGCTGTTGATTCCTCTCGCTGAAAACGTATGTGACGAGTCAGTTGACTCGGGGTCTTAACTTTTACCTGAAAACTTCAACGGAAATTAAAATGATATAGTAGCCCTGGATTATTAAAACTTGCGATTAAATTGACCAAGGTAATCACTGTTATCTGTTTTTACGTATCTTAGAGAAAAATTTTTAGACTCACTATCAGATTAACTCTTTTACTACCAGCATCAGGTTACCAGAAGAAATGAAAGCTATAAATCGGTCGAATTGAGTGGGTCAGTAGCTCACCAAGAGTTTCTCCATTAATAAACGTATGTTAGGCAAGGATGGACAAGGGGATAAAATCTCCTCTTTCTGTCCTTTTCCTACTTATACATTCAACTGGGAAATGAGAGAGAGGGAAGAGATCCTAGTTGCGCCAGTGGAGTGGGTAGTTAACTATTCTTACTTCGCGGTGTTCGTGTTGCCTATCCCAGAAATTGAAGGCGCTCATCAAACGCCTAGCGCCTAATCAAAACCTAGAAATGTCACTGAAAAGTTTTAAATAGGGCTCTTGCAAACTTTTGCCATAGAGGATTGAAGAGTTGATCCTTGCATAAAAACCTGTAAAAATAATGATGAGTACACTAAAAAATCACGAAATTCACTTTCAGAATCGAGCTTCATGTCGGATTGACGCAGGTATCATGGAAGATTCCTATCTAAATTGAGACGCATCTCTGTGTTTCCGTAGAGAAAGTGACATAATAGACAGGAATCTCCCATAATACCTGCGTTGAACCGCCATTACGAACTTGCCGTTATAGTAGTTATATGCGTTTATTACTGAATTTCAGACTTTGTCAGTGAGATTTTCGTGATTTTCGCTGGTCTCAACATCAGATGGGGCTATTCATTAGCTCACAGCAAAAGTTTGAAAGAGCCCCATCAAACTAAAACTGTCAAAAACGATTATTTTTGTGCCTTATTATTTCCCCCTGAATTTTGATCTCAGACCACAGTGCGTTCCAGTGGCCTTTGGATCGAAATCCATCGGCGAATAAATAAAATACATGGGCTGTTCCACTTCTTTGTCCAGAGTTAACGTTTTTTAATTCCCGTGTGCGACACGTCTAGTGTCGTAAGTAGACACGTCTGTAAAGTCGCATATAGGCGGGGAGAGATGAGGTTAGAGGAATGAAATGTTTCTCTGGAGGTTCAGCGGTGTCAACAAGTGCGTGACCTCCCGCAGTTTTGACCCCCCCCCCCCCCCCCCCCCCCCCCCGCGCGGCGGCGAAAGAGAATATCGCATCGGTGAAATAGCTCGGACGGTTAGAATTTTCAATCGCGAGAACTGGCCGAAATATATATATACATGACGTGGACATCGAAATCGACAGCCTCGGCCGGTCAAAGGAGCCCCCCCCCCCGCTTCAACCCACTAACCTCGCCCCGCCTTTGTTTCATCACCGCGCCAAGCTACTTTGAGCGCGGGAGTTTGAATTTTAGATTTTGGCAAGCGGTCGCGCAAATTGATTGGAAGACACCCGCATTCCGCAAGTTCTCCTTAAATCTTTGCTGGTTAGAAGGGGAGGGGGAGGTGTGACGGAGGGGGGGGGGGGGTTAGCGCCATTCCTTCTCCCGCGGGGAAAATCCTTAAAGTCTGCTTCCTTCGTTTCCACCTTCGGTTCTCTACCACACTTCTCTTTCCCCGGACCGATTTTAAATCCTCTCCCATCGTCAGCAATAGATAAAAGCTCCCGTTAACCTTAATCTATTCTCCTCTCCTTGAAAGGTCGAGTCATCCGCTATATTGGCGCACAATCCTGCCAAAATCTCGAATTCTCGGATAGTTTAATTGAAAAGCGAAGTCTCAGGTTGGATCAGAACACGGGTTGGATTATCACTGAAAAAAAATTTCCAGTTAATTCAACCGGACGTCTTTTTTAATACTTACTCAACCGTTATTCCTGTTGTTTCAACGGGAATTCCGGCTATTTCAATAGAAACTTCTGTTACTTGACCGGAATTCCTGGTAAAAGTAACAGGAATTCCGGTTAAGTAAGTATTAAAAAGACGTCCGGTTACGGCAACGAGAATTTTTTCTCAGTGACGGTTGGCCCTGAGCTATAAATGTATATATACAGGGTGTAACAAAACTCATATTCCAACTTCTGGAGCACAGATTTGAGGCCAAAATAAAACTTTCTTTTCCTATAAACATGGGTCCGAGATTGTAGCCTTTTCGAATTACAGTCTAGCAAAGTTTCCGAAAAACAAATTGAAACATTGTCATTGTGAATGTTTCTCAATGCTCGTAAATAGATGCTCAGATGTAATTTTAGGCGCTCTTGCCAATTTTGGCCATGAAAATGCTGTATGAAAAAATTTAAGGGGGGTTTCGAGGGTTTAAAAAAAAAATGAGAAAAATCCTTGATTTTTCTCACTTTTTTTTGGCCAACTTACGTGAAAACATGTTTTAGGATCATCAAACCCAAAAAACGATTGGCATTATTCAAAAGTTTATAAATAAATAAACATTTTTGGTCTTAACCACTTATGTAGAGGAATTACAGTGTCTTTCGTTTGCAAAAGTGTAATCTTTGGTACTGTGCTGTGATAGGCATAGCTTTCCTGAGTATATCTATTTTTTTGAAAGGGTTTTTCCAGTTTTAACTACTATATTTGGACAGCCTATTTTGGGTCTCAAGCCAGTGTGGGGCAAAAAAAACAAACTTTTAAACTATCACGAATAATTAAATAAAACTATTCACATTCTTCTTCGGTTATTCCAATTAGTAAATCGAAGTTTTAACACCACCAGTCATTCATCCTATGGCAGATTCATATACTGGTCGTGTTAAAACTTCGATTTACTAAAAAAAGGGAAAAATATGTGAATAATTTTTGTTAGTTATTATTTATGATTTATTTATTTTTCAAACGTTCAAAATTAACTACAATAGTGAACCGCTGAACGAAAAAGAAATTTTAACTTTATTTTTTCTACATATTTTACCACATTTTGTATTTTGGGTTGTTCACGATTTTAGCGGTGATTTAAGCGTTCCATCTGGCAATTTTCGCTCTTTCCATTAAAACCCTTGCAAAAAGTCGAATTTGAGGATTCACAGTGCACATCTAGTAGTTCGATCTTTTCTATGGGTTTAAGTGAACATCGTTCTGGATTCATCGCGGTGCGGCGAACGGTGGCTGCGGTAGAGTGGAACTATACCCTTTTCCCAAAGGGGAAAATGCTCTTACGTTCATCCGTTTGATGGAAAACCTGCTCTAATTTTCAGTGATTTGTGTACGTCTTTAAATTTGCGAGGTATCCCCCAGTAATTCAGCTCGGTTTTATCCGTTAACTAGACTTTATCTCTCATTTAAATAAATAAAGTTGGCAGAGGAGTTTAGTTCACACACGAACGCCTCATAATAAGTGAGCTGTGATCGTGTCAAACACAAAGTTAGTTCGTTTCTTGGTCTGAAAAGTTATTGAGGGTTAAAAAAAAAAAAAAAAAAAAAAAACGCGCTCTATAATATTTTACTCATCGAAGTGCATCGGGACGGTTTTGATGGTCTCATTTCATGTTTTGGCGCAACTGGCTTGTGTTTTTCTTCACTCATTTCAACCTCCTATCAACCCTTATATTAAAATTTTATAAAAAAAAAAAAAAAAAAAAAAAAAAAAAAAAAAAAAAAAACTTCAAGTTATTCAATTATGGTATAGTAGGATGTAGAGCTCAATTTAAATTTTCCTTTCAACAAATATTTCACCGTGAAAAAAACCAAAGAGTCAAGGCTTTTATGGTCTTCGACCGAAGTTATAACCTTTGGCTTGAAACTTGTAAAATCTCATCACAAAACAATAAATTGTGATAGGGTAGGACACAGAATTCAATTTAAAGTTTTCCATTGGCAAACATTGCTCAGTGCATGAAAGAGACTGAGTCAAGGCTTTATTGGTATTCGACCATGGTCGGTAACTTCGCGGGTTGAAACTTTGTAAAATTATATCAGAAAACATTTTTATTTTGGAACAAAGGGTTTGATTCTAAAACTTATGTCCGGTTAGTGTGACTATTGTGAATGTTCGCGTATTTCTCGCAGTGGTCTATTTTTATAATATCAATTTCAAATGCATCACCCATGCATACGAGTCAGCGCAAGTGACATATAAAATCAAAGATTTTTTTTTGTCGTTCGGTGTCTATATATTATTCAAAATCCATCAGGTATGAATTGAAGGAAATTCCAAATTTTTCGTGTATTCCAAATTTCACCCTACCTTATCGATCCCACCTATATTTGACGTCTAACGTTTAAGTCTTAGTTTAAAAACATTCTAAAACGCAACGCAAAAATACGTACAGTTAAAGAGCAGATGAACGGCGAAATGAATATGTAACTATTCCGGCGTATCAGCCGTGCTTGTTGCATCGTTTGTTTTTGAAGGAGATTCTCATTCGTACAAACAATTTGTGTGTATTTCATGTCCTTGATCTAACGAAGAACGTGTACTATTTCTTTTATGTTTCAGACTTACTATCTGACCCGATTAGCTGCGATAATTTGACTGCGAACGAATCAACGTCAACCTTAGACGCTTTAAGTGATGCCATTGTGACTTCAACCTCTCCCCTTCAACCTCAACTCCAACGGCCCAACAGGCTTGAAATCAACCCTCTTCCACCCCCACCATCTAGCAATAATATCCATAGTAATCCTTGTAGAAGATCGCCTCATGTAAGTTAAACATTTCAGATTGTTTCCCTTGTTTCTTTAATGTAGTTATCTTGATTTTCCCTTTTCTTTAATGTTTTTCTTTTCTTTTTTGTCGAGCATCACTTGTGAGCGCCATGGGCCGATCCAGCGATTTGGCAACCAAGTATTCTTTCCATTTGAACGTATGATAAATAATCGATTCTTGAGGGGGCCATGACGTTTTTACTAATCGATTGTTTCTTATACATTCAAATGGGAAGAATCCACAGCTGCCAGATTGCTGGAGCCGTCGCCTCTTTGCTGTGAGCAAACTTACTTTTATTTGTAGTACGATAAATCTGTATAATGTAGGTCCATAATGTAAGTAAAAGTCCCCGATTTCTGGTTTTTAACCCTTTCATGCCCGCATTTTATTATTTGAAAAAAAAAAGGTTTCCTATTGAGCCTTCAATTACCGAGATAGGCAAAATGAACCCCGTGGAGTACAAATATTTCACTACCCACTAGTGGCGTAGCGTGCGATTGGCAACGTTGCATTTTGTCTATTTAAACCCACGTAAAAGGTCGAATTCGAGGGTGTTCACCGAACACCCAGTAGTTCGATATTTTCAATGAGTTTAAATGGAGAAAGTTCAACGTTGCCAAATCGCATGCAACGACACTGCTACCCACTAAAGAGCGAATAATAGCTTTGATTTCTTCTGGTGACCTGAACCTGCAGCAGGGGTGAATTTACCATTTCGCGTGGGGCCCCTCACTCAAATGGGGCTTTGGCCTCATCTCTTTAAAAGAAAAGAAGAATTGAAGAAAAAGATAGGAGATGACATGTATGTAGAAGAAAAGGAAAACTTGGAAATTCTCGGAATGGCAGGCAAAGAAGGCACAGAAGCAGTTAGTTCGAGATTTGTTTATGGCCCTTCATAGTAGTCACAACTAGAGTCCCTTGATGGAAATATTGTACCCATAGGGAGTTACGACACGTTTTTTTATGCATTTGAGAGGAAAGTAGGCATCTTTAACGGTATAACTGTCCGTGAACAGCACCAAACATCGGTGTTATTTTTAAATAAATTCTAATTTTTTCAATGAATTTTTTATTAATTACATTAAAATTTTGCTAATCCATAGTATTCGGGACGTTGATGTCAAAAATGATATTATTTTCTCCTTAACTCGTTCTGATTTTTCGCATATTCTACTTTTAAACATTTTTCACGATAAAGTTTAAATTGTGGAAAATCTAGAATATTTCGATCAAAACAAAGGGCCCAAAAGTTCGAACTCGGCAGGTCAATTTCAGTTGGATTACATGCTATTCACGCGATTACAGGTCCAATAATTATAAGAAAAAAAACCCATGTGTGTGTCCAGGGACCCTTGTTTTGTATTCATTGACATCTATGTCGTTAAAGCGTAAAAATCTTGAGAGGAGTCGATCGCGTTAACGCATTCGAAGGTTAAGTTCGACAGTGGAATTTTATAAACCTTTGTGAAGTAGCTATTGAAGTAAATGGGCCAAAAAATGTTCGGGACGAACGGGCTTTGGGCCGTACCTAAAAATGGAGATTCTAACGCACATTTCTTTAAAAGGGAAAATCGGAATGTCGGAGGCGTTCCTAACTCAACTTTACTTAGGGCCGGCCCAGAGTCCACCCGACTCACTGTAAGTGCGGCGATTCGGACTTTGAGTACTTGGGGCGGACTTTGGGTCGAGGACAGTCTGTAGTCTGTACCGAACATCGTTTGGGCCAAGGAATATGTTTGAGGGGTTTGGGAAATTACCTGAAAGGTTAAGAAGGATTTTTAAAGGACCCAAAAACTTTGACGATAAGAATTTGTTTGCTGAGATCTATTGAAGAGAACTTGCCACTTTTGCCATAAGTGCATTTTTATTTGACTTAGGTATAAAAACCGCCAAAAATAGCGATGGTAGCACTAAAAACTTCCAAAATTCACTCCTTAACTCAATAAACGATTTTATTTGCAAGGGCGTAATGGTGGCTGAGGGCAGTAATAATGGGAGATTCCTATCTTAATTTCGTCACTCTCTCTATGCTGACAAGGATGATTCACAGACTAATCAGTCATCAGAGTAATGATCCACGTCCGATGAATGATGCCACGACACCTATAGTGACACCGCGGTGTCAAATGAAAATCGTCTCTTATTGGTCATTTCTTGATGGAGTTACAGTACTGTTAGATGGGATCTCCCATTATTACTGCCCTCAGCCACCATTACACCCTCACAAATAAAATCGTTTATTGAGTTTAGGAGTGGATTTCGGAAGTTTTTAGTGCTGCCATCGTTATTTTTGGAGGTTTTCACAGCAGAATCGACTATTAAATTGGTTAAGTATTAAATTGTTTATAGCAAAAGTGTGCGACAGCCCCATTCTATGGTTATGACTGCATTAGCTTAATATTGATTACATTTGTGTTTTGCAGAGTGCCGGCGAGATTTACTCATCATCGCTGACAGAGCCGCTGAAGGGCGGCTTGGAGTCCTCGATGCCCTCCAACGGGACGCCGCTGAGCAATCACCATGAACTCCAGCTCCTGCGGGAGCAGCTGGATCAGCAGTCTCAACAAACTCATTCGGCCCTTGCTCAGGCACACCTCTTCAGGGACAGACTCGCCACAGAGACAGCTGCCAGACTTGAATCCCAGGTTAGCTTTTCCCTCCAATTCGATTACTCCTCGAGCTTCTTATAGATCGTTTCACAAGAGATTGCCTCTCAGAATGGGTCTGTTGCATACTTTTGCTACAACAATATAGAGCCTTGATTCTTATGTAGGTAAAATTCGGCGGAAATAACGATGCGCACATTAAAAGCGTTCAAAATCCACTCATTAACTCAGGAAATCACTCCAATTTCAAACAACCCGCGCTACACTAGACACTATTTGCACCGGTATACTACTACTTAGACGGAACCACCGTGCATAAGTAAACAACATTGTAACTACAAAATGATGGAATTTCTTTTTTAATACGTGAAATATAAGCTGCATTTGCTGTCTGGTCTTTTCGGTTTATCAAAAATTACTAAATAATGTAAGAAATATACGCATCTAAACGAAACATTCCAATGTTTGTAAGTTCTGTTCATGGTTACATAAACGAGATGGTTCCATCTATGTAGTTATAAGTCGGTGATATAGTGTCTAGTGTAATGCGGGTTGTTTGAAATGGAAGTTGTTTTCTGAGTTAATGAGTGGATTTTGAAAGTTTTAATGTGGGCGTCGTTATTTTTGCCGAATTTTACGTTAGAAAAAAGTGAGTTATATTGATGTAGCAAAAGTACGCAACAGACCCATTCTTTGTATACATTTTTGTGAAGTAGAGTCCCTATACACATTACACTTATACAGGTTTTGGCAAAAGTCCCCCCCCCCGGCTAACTTTTGAACGGTTGCAGATAAAAAAAAAACCAAACTTAGGGGACGTTTCTAACTTTATGGGACTTCCATTTCGGCGTATTCAAAATTTCCGGGGAGCGCCTCTAAGGGGGGGGGGGGGTTTCCCCTGTAACTCAAAATTTTCAAATGGCATCCCCCATCTTGTGATACATCGTTGGAAAGGGCATAAAATTCTAAGACTTTTGGCGCAAACCGGAGGTCGATATCGCTTTTAGTTTTCGATGTATCGAAGGTCAAAGCTCGAGTTTGGCCCATTTTTAAAAACTCATTATTCCTACTTCAAAAGTTGGAATTTAAAAAACTAGTATAGTCTAAAATTCTCTAAAAAGTAAGTACTTTTCAGAAAACAAATACGGCTGTGACACAAATTTAGTCAAAATTTGGTTTTAGAGCCCCTAAACATTTCTAACGTTTTTACGCCCCCAGGAGGGATATCTGAAAAGTTTCTAAAGACAAAGCCCATCGAGTGATACGTCGATCGAAGAAAGTAAAAAACTGAACGTTTTGGCGCAAACCAGAGGTCCATACCATTTTTCCACTGCGAGGTATCGATATGTTAAAGTTTGATTTACAAAGTTCCATATCTCGATAACTCCATTCCATTTGATTAGGCGCTTTCCATAAAGGACGAAAATCGATGAATAGCAACGCTGAAGTGGTCGGGTCGAGGTGCGAGTCGACTATCTCGGGTTCCGAATTTCCGATCGTCCTGAGTCCGTACCTTCTTTTGTCAATGAGGCAAGGGAGCCTCTTTTGTTTTCCACCTGTTTCTCTCAAGTGCCTCTTGAAAGTGAATCTTCTTTAATTTGAGGAAAGTAATTTTTTTTTTTTTTTTTTTTTTTTTTTTTTTTTTTTTTGCAGACTAGTTCTCAGCTTGAAATTCTGTTAAGATTGCCACCCAAAAATATTCGGAGGGTTTGATTTTAACCCTAGATTCGGAGGAGAGTGTGGAACTGATACACCACTTTCTCCTCCATAAGTAGGGTTGAAATCAAACACGCCGCATGTTTTTGGGTGGCAGTCTAAACAGAATTTTACGCTGAGAACGAATTTGCATGAGGGGGGGGGGGGGGGAATTACTTTCCTCAAATTAAAGAAAATTCAATTTTAAGAGGCACTCGAGAGAAACAGTTGGAAAACAAAGCAGGATCCCTTGCCTCGTTCACAAAAGAAGGTACGGACTCAGGACGATCGGAGTCCGAGACAGAGTCGATCCGTATTTTGACCCGAGCACTTCGGCGTTGCCATTTAGCGATTTTCGTCATTTAAGGAAAGCAACTGACAGTGGCGGCTCGCCAGGTGAGGCAAGTGAGGCGACAGGGAGCCATCGCCACACACTTTTTTGATGAAGGAGAAAGAAAAAAAAAAATGAAAAACATGACGTATAAAGGTAAAAATGGTTATCATCCCATCTTTCTTTGTTTCAATAGTCCAAAAAGTGTGAATGAAACATAGAATTTTCAAAAAAGTTTAGGTGAAAAGCGTTTCAAAAAAAATCCTGTGCACCTCTCATTTTTGTCGCCTCACCTCCACGAGCCGCCAGTGGCACCGGATCAAATGGAATGGACTAAGTAGGTAAAGGAGAGTTGTGCCCGTGTCATCTTCTTCTTCTTCAAAATGAAGAAGTCAAATTTTCGTAAAATAATTAGATCTCATTAGACAAAGCATACCCTAAGAAAGTGCATTTTTACCAAAAAAATTACAAATTTTGCGTTGCTCCCCCGATTTTTTTTTTTTTTTTTTTTTTTTTTTTTTTATAGATATGTAGATGACCTTATTTACGGTTATTTACAATCGAGAAATAAGAAATATGAACTATTCCTTTCTTTACTAAATTTTATACTCGGCTTTGTCAGTTGTTTGATTTGCCTAAACGAACGCAGCCATATTTTTCCATCAATGGATGCTTTCATCCAGACACCCCCGTCTCCCCGGAAGTAAAATCCATTTAAATTTACCGGACAGATCTGTCATATTACTGAGCTTTTCTTCCATAAGTGTGAATGTAATAAGTACAGCACCACGCATGCTCATCTTGCAAACTTATCGGGTACCCCGCGTTTGTGTCATCTATCATCTTATCGGTTGATAAGGCTCCTTCAAACTGTGGGCTAGGCAACAACCACCACATCTCAGACTTTCTCGGTCTATTCAGATATTGCATAACTTCGTTTTTTTTAGGAGCTTTTATTTTATTTGCTGTCCAAGATTGACAGAAGCCGCAAGTAGGTCGCGTCGCGTCGGTGGATAGAGCTCCTTCAAAACATGGGTTAGGCAAATACCAACCACCTCTCCGACTTTCACAGTCTGTTCTGAAATTGCATAACCTCATCTTCGCAGGAACTTTTTTGTATCATTAAAACAGCTCATCTTTAAAGGAAACGTTATAAGTTCTTTAGTATGACTTCAAATGAGTGACAAATCTATTCGAATTAGCCACTCACTATTTTACTATTTTCAGCTCTATTAGCATTTTCATGAATAAAAAAATCATTTTTTTTAAATTTGTATTCGCAGGCTAGAGAACACCAATTGTTGGTCAATAATAAGGAACTTCTAGAACATATTACAACATTAGTAGCTCTTTTGCAATTACAAGAAAGATCGGGTTTCCAAAATACCCCCCAAAATATTTCGAATCTTCCGCAGGTCAGTGACTTTACTTAATGTATATATATTTTTTTTCTCTGTTCCTATGCTTTCCTCTGTATAAACAAAAACATAAGTGTACAACTGTTCCTTTAACCCTTATTCTATGAAGTTGGGGTCTCCTAATGAAACGTTATGCTATGGCTTTATTTTATATCCCTAGAGGTTATGGCTCTCAAACTTTTCCTAAAATACCCAAAATCAAAGGTCCCTTGTAATATTCTTTCACGGCAGGTTTTAAATGTATATATTTTTCTCTGTCTTATTTAAAAATTTTTCTAAAAATCTTTGAAAAAGTCAAAACCTACTGAATTACAAGTCCAAAATGCTCTTAAAGCAGAATCCGGATTAAAATGCAGCAGAGTAGTGTGCAATTTGACAACGTTGCAGTTCGTCCATTTCAATCTATGAGAAAGATGGAACTATTAGGTGTTCTGTGAACGCCTTCATATTCGACCTTTTACATGAGTTTAAATGGGTAGAATGCAGTGTTGCCAAATTGCATGCGACGCCACTGTCAAAATTGTACTGTAACAAAGTTTACGTTGTTTCATGTTTGTAATGAGGAACAGTTGGGCCCTTGATTTTATATCTTCCTTCTCTTTTTTTTTTTTTGTTGAAAAATTAAGTCTATTATTTCGAGTAACCCCTTTGGTGTAAAACCCTGAAAACAAAACTTGACCAGGTGAATTAAAAAAAAAAAAAAACAATCAATACCGGCAAATAAGCAACACAGAACCCAATGACTCTAAAAGTTATATTAATTTAAGAAACGCCTGAGAATTCAATGTCTTTTTTTATTTTCCGAAAAATGATTTCAGTGAACCAATGGGGTTTTTCAGAATAACCTATACCGTTGCATTTTTCATGTATATAGGCACTAAGCCACTAAAGTACTATCAGCAGTTTCGAATGTAAGGAAAAATGGAATCTTGCAAATAACCTCAGTTAAAAAGATGGGTAATGCCATTAAGACAAACTATTGTCATAATGCAGTTTTTGTAAACTGCTATTTCTCAGTCATTATTTATTGGATCACAATTGCATTAGGTATTGTTACTTTCTCCGCATTTCTCTGGAGAATTATATGTGCATCAAAAGTGGAATTTATTGATGACCTAACTGGCATATTTGCCAACTGTCCACACATTGCATCATATCATACTGGGGAAAAAAGTATGTACTGAATTCAACTCTTTTTTAGTTAAAAGCATGGACATATGGACAACACCACTTTAAAACAGTTAGTTTGACTGTTTTAAATTAGTTAAATTAACACGGCACGGAGGTAACTTAACGAAACAGTGAAACTAACAGTTTATAAGTAGTGTCCATTCTTTTAACTATGAAAGAGTTAAATTCAGTACTTTTTTTTCAGTGCAACTCAACTGACTCTCAAAACTTTTTTTGTTGATTTTACTTACTTACGTTTTTCATCATATACTTTTAAGAAAAAGGAAAACTTCAAGGTACAAATAATTTAAATAATTTGAACTAAAATAATGGGTATAAATTTATAAGATGAGAGTGATGCTGTGAAAAAAAAAAAAAAAAAAAAAAGCACTGTCTCCTCCTTGCTAAGAAATCGCGCTAGGTACTTCTTCTTTGAATTATAAATGGTTAATTTTATTTTTAGAGGAAGAATCTTTTATCTTTTGATGTGCATGGGCATGCTGGTGAATTTTAAATGTAATTTCATTGGTGAAATTGCATGTGTCTAGTTCTTATTTTCTTCTACAGCTTTTAACACATGGCTTTTAACTTTCTTCTGAATTTATCATACCACGCACCTTGAGTTTGTATCGTAGCACAAGAACAGTCTTACTATCAAAAACGAACTTTCACCACTTACTTGATTGTTTTTTTGCTACGTTTATCATGCATTTGGGTGTGTCTAATCTCTATTTGAAGCCTTGCTTTTTTTCGCTTTATTCTTGATTTAATTCAACCTCCAAATTGATTTTTTTCTGTTGGGGTCCATTTCAGTTTTTTAGTTTGCTGTTAAAGTTAGCATCTATCTTGATTATTCTTTGTAGATAGGTAGGTGAGACATCTAACTTTTAGAGTTAAAAGTTTCTGTCCAGTTATTTTTGTTGCTCTACAGACCTGTAACAATGCTGAAAAAGTGAAGGAGAAAACGGAAGCAAAAAGTGAAATGTCATTAAAATTTTTTTTTAATTTTTTTTTAATTTTTTTTTTTTTTTTTTTTTTTTTTTTTTTATAGATTATGTCCTGATGATTTAAATTTTGTAATGATTAATTTATAATCCACTTTTGTATTTTGGTTTAAAAAATTTCTTCACAGTTTTGTTCCGTAATGTCTTGCAAAATTCGAGTTTTGTTTTTCAATTTTATTCTTCCCCCCTTTTTTATTTATTAATTTTTATTTTTTTTTTTTTTCAAGGAAAATTGCATCTGTAGTTTAAAGTTACTTTTAGATTGTTCAGTTTTAGTGAAAATTTCTTTTATCATTCACTCTCTGTACGTCATACAACCCTTGGATGTAGTCCTGAAGATTTTTATCTTCTCTCCTAATTTGATACAAGTGATATGACTGCAGGATGCCTTCATTTCTTGAGCTATGCAATCCCATCACAAAGCTTAGCTAATTGCATACAACAAACAGTCAAGGCACTTTAACAACTCGATCAAGGGAGACTGACAAATATCAAATTTACAGGTTCCTACTCCTAGAAAAGTTTAAAGATCATCCCTCTCGCATTTTATAGTTTTTTTTGTCTTCTTTTATGATTATTTAGTGGGTCAAAGATTATGTAGAAGGCTTTTTTTTTAATATCATTTTTTAATAAGTGAAATGAAAGAAAAAAAATTGCTTTGGCACAAATAGTAAACGAAGGAGAATTCTTTAAGATTCCTGTTGATCTTTTAAGTTATGAAACCATTCATCCGTTATGTCTTGTTATTTTTGATGTGTTTGCATGATCTGTTCAACAATGAGGTTTTTTTTTTTTTTACGTTTTTGCTTCTTGATTTTAATTGCAGGTCTTGTCGAAGGATATTTTTCATAACGGAGTAGACTCTTGCGATCAATTAATCAAGTTTTAGTTTTTAATACAAATGTAGCAGAATGTAATTTCTCTTTGCTCCCCTATTTGCCAGTTCGTTACCGAAAATACATTGTTCATTTACACAAGCTTTTCCCCCCTCTTTTTGGTGACTAATATTCTTTTTAACCCTTGTGTGCCTAAGGGGGGGGGATGCATTTTCACCCCAGGCCAGTGTTTCTAAGAAGAAAAGCTAGCATTTTAACAAATCACTTTAAGGTGATCTATTTAAATTCCTCAACATGGGTGAAATACCCCAAGTTACCTACGCTTCTAAAACTCGGAAATTGTCATCAAATTTTCCTGCAGTTATATGTAAGAAAGTCGATGGTGGTGAAAATTCACCCCCCCCCCCCCCCCCCGCCATTAATACATTTTTTTGTAGTTTAGAGGGGAAAGTTTCCATCAAGTGATCTCTTTCTATCCGCAGTTTTAGAGTGTGTAACTTTTGGGATTATCTAACTTATAAATGTCAAAATTCAAAGAAACCAAAGAAACGTTTGTCGTAGTTTTTTTGGAAATTTCCTCGCTAAATATTTATAAAATTGATGTTAAAAAATAATCCATCAGAAATGGTTTCAAATTGAGGTGAAAACTCAGCCCCCCCGCAATTCGCTAGTTATCAGAGGTGTTAAATACCTTCGGCACACAAGGTTTAAAAAATGAGCTGTTATTTTTTTTTTTTTTTTACTCTTTGTATGATTCGGCTAAAAAGTTGCTCATAGGTAGGCTCAGTTAATGTTATGACTACGCTCTACCAATGTTCTTGAGATTTGCTCTAAAAAGATTTAGGTACGCTTTTGTTTTAAAACCTGTTTTTTTGTTGTTTTCTTTGACCTACTTACCCCATTTTATAGATGCATATCAAACTGTTGCACTCTTGATGTTTGTGCTTAATGAAAGTTTAACTCTTAAAAAAGCATTTCGTTTTTTTATCGTCCGATTTTAAATTTCATCTGGAAATATTTTGTTTCTGGGACAATCAGGGGTCAATTCTGAACGATGCTCAAACACAGTCATCCAACTCCATCTTCCTGCCGGACTATCAAGATTTAGAAGCTCTCCGCCTCCTAGCGAATCAGCAAACTCCAGTTATCGATAGTCGAGGCCTTCCGCCTAGTTTCCTCCCGCAATCTCCTCCTCATCAAACTATGTTACCATCAATGTTCAATTATGGTTTCACCCCGACGTCAGAGCAGCAGTTTCAGTCCCAACTTTTACAAAGATTACAAAGTTTAAATGCAAGACCACCCCCTTATCCATCCAGTATCTTCCAACAACCTGGTCTTGTGCCTCAACCTACACCTCAACCTTCCATAACTCCTAATTTTCGAATCTCTCAAGCCTCGTCCTACTCAGGATCCCCGATTCTCGCTCACAAATCCAACTCCGACGGCTGTATCAAGTCAGAGGAGGAGCCCGTAGAACTTATCAAACCGTTGTCTCAGAGTGGAACTCTCACAACAACTGATGACAACGGACGAGTTAGAGTTATCGTAGCTGTCAGTGATGATGAAAGTAAGCCTGAGCCTGTTTGTAAGCCGGTTTCAAAGCTAGACCCACCCCCGGTAGGAAATAAGAGAAACGGAAAGCAACCGCCAACTCCGACGAAAAAGCAGCAAGGTTTACTTGCGTCAGCAATGGCATCTCTTCGAGTTTCTGGACGGGATACAGACAACTCGAATGTTAGAAAGCGAACAAATGTTCCTAATGGTCCATTCATAACTAGATCGACCAGTGAAAAAGTACCTAATAGAAGTGAATTAATGTCGCAGGTTCAAAGAACTATGTGGGCACGACATACTACTAAATGACCTTTACTTTCCCCTCTACTTCAAAAGAACCTTTTCCTTAAAGTTACATCTGCGTTCAGTAGTTGGCAACGCTTCGTTTCACTTCAACGAAATAAAAATCTTTAAGTAATTCCTCTGCTCAAACAAATTGTTATTGCGTAGCAGAAACTAAATTAATTATTGAATAAATATAATGAAACTATAAAGTATTTTTGATTTCAGGGCTATTGCAAGCATTCAAACACCTACTTCAAAGCCACTTTAAATTTTAAAGCTGAATAGGATTTCAGACCAAAATTCACTGTTTTTGTTCAGATAGAAAGTGCAGGTTATCAATGTTCCAAATTTCTCCTTTAATTTGGAAGAAATAACAAGTATACATGCTGATTATAGCATTATTGGTATTTCTGTAATTTTTTGAGCCAAAAGTTAGTAAAATTGGTTGAACATTTAAACAGTAAGTCCCACTCGCACTTGTCATAAAGATGGCCAAATTTGCTGCAAAAAATTACGACTTCAGTAAATACTAAACCAATTCTATCAATTTTTGGCTCAAGAACCATGACAAATTATGAAATGCTGACATCGTGGTATTTAGGGTAAATGCTTGTCAACAGTGTTTAGTGGTGCTATATCTATTGGAAAGAGATTGCCCAGAATTATGTTATTGAATTACGTTACGGCTTTGATTTATTTTTATATTTGTTGATTTGATACTTTGTGTTGCTATCTTTCATTTGTAATCCAAAATGAAGTTTCAAGTGTTTTAAGTAACGGAAGACTCTATCAGATAAGTTGTTATTAGCGAGGAACAAATTCTTTGGAAGAATCTTTTGCTGAAACCGCGCTCTGATTCAGATGATCTAATAGGTAGCCTTCATTCACTGTGTTGCCAATTACTTTTCATATCATTTCTACCTATTATTGCTATGGTTAAAAACCGTAGATATTTTGTTGATTATTTCTCATTATACATAATGTAATATCATTAAGTCATATGTACAGTTGTAATTGTAATTAAATTATTTCTATTGCATCAATGAATGTATTTTTGTAAAAAAAAAAAAAAGCAACAAAAAAATTTCAAAATTGAAGAAAACCATTTTTGTTTTTATTTTTATTTCCAAGACGTTTTCCATCTTCTCAAGAAAGAAATTTTTTTGGAAGAATGGCGTCACTTTTTCCTTTAATACGGTATTTTTTGTCATTTTGGAGGGAGAATTATGAACTCTTTAGATGGGGATTAAGTCTCTTTGCGACAATTCGACGCAATCCGCACTACACGTAAAATTAAAAATCTCTTATCTTTCTTTTCTTTTGTTCCCTCAAGACCGAGAGAGGATCGGGCTACGCGTAGTGCGGATTGCGTCAAATCGTCAACGCAGGACTTATGGCTCTGCTTGTACCTAGCGCTTAATGTCTACATTTACTAAAGCTTCATTTTCATGGTAATATTATTGAAAAATAAATTATTATGTTTCCCAGCTCCGCCATTTTCTCATCTCCTGCATGTAGGGGCTTGTAGGTTTCTTCAAATTTAGACATTTTAAGCTTTTTCCGTTTATTTTTATTTTTTCTCACTGTTTTGATTAATAACTGGTCCATAGTTGTTCCGAACTCAATATTCTATTGTAGAAAAGAGTTACCAATAGAAGTTGAGTTTCTCACTTTGGCTCGATCAAAAAAGTGAGAGATATGTACTAAAGAGAAGCAATGTAAGACAAAATTTGTTTCAAATTACTGGTATAAGTCGCAAGCCTTTACATTATAAAAGGCTATGCATTAAAAGAACAAGAGTGCTAAACAGCTCTCAAACCAATAAATGAATAGGCAGAGTGTTCTTTGAGCAGCAATACATCTTAGATTCTGGTGAAGAAGAATCTTGGTGAGTAACAATTGCTCTCAGAGTTTTTCTTGAACAAAATAATAAATGCAGCCAGCATCGTGGAAAAGGTTTTCTTTAGCCTTTTACTGTGACTTTCAGAAGAACGTATCCAGGTTGAAATTCTGTTAAATTTGTCCTTTATGTTCAATGAAACTTTCGATTTTTCATGACTTACCTACTTCAACACTTAAGTGGTCAAAGCCGTTTGTAAACGTCTAAATGGATTTTGCCATCCGCGGTCAAGGCTGTTTTTAAACGTCATTCATGATTGCACGTGTATAAAGCTAGCGGACGTTAAAAAATGTCCTCATAATTGGTATACAGGTGCTGCATATGGTTATAAATGTAGTATCTAAAAAATCTGCTAGGGCGAAGCACGTCTCAAAAAAAAAAAAAAATCAAAACCGACCGAAAAAATTGGCCAAACACTTAAGTGTTAAAAGGGGCTTTCTGATTAGTCCTCAGACACTTGAATACTTACCTACCGCAGAATTATTTAAAGATTGCCAAGATTTAAAAGAGTAAACATTTCGATCAGAGACCTTCTTTTTTAAGGTAATAGAAGGTACATAATTTTCATAATGCCTGTGCTTTCTCGATGTGGGCAGCTGAGTTTTATGATGATTAGTATCTAATAATTTTCTTTCGGCTCAAATAAAATGCATGCATGATTCATCGATCTAAATTGTCTTCCGGCATATTATCCTTCCCTTGGGGTGGTCAAATCACTATGTTAACATCTCGCTAAACCTACTCACCACTGCTTTCTTTACTTTTGTACATGTCACACCTCTTCTTTTTGTACAAGAAATAAAATGGTTTCGGTCTTTATTACGGCGCATGTCCAACTCCTCTATCATACAAGAGCTTTCATACTTAATCATGGCATTCTGCTTCATCAAAATCGGGTAAGAACCTTATCTCTGTTCCTTTTGTATATTTTGTTTAAGTTTAAGTGGGTGAAATAAAATATATTGTATGGTTGGTTTTGTTCTACTGTACTCAAAGCATCAACGTTAGGACCTTTGAGGGGGTTTTTTTTTAAAGACAATTTAAAATAGAGACCAAGCACCAAATAAACAACTTGCCCTTGTTAAGGTGATTCCATGGCAAACTCTCGAAAATTTTAATCCGATAGATGGCGTTACTTGTCGCTGGCTCCGAAAACAGTTGTTTTTTTACGGTTTTCGGCTGTTTTCTCTGAACAGACGAATAATAGACAAAAAATCGGATTGTCAGCACCTGCTTAATTATTTGAGACATAAATGGGCCAAATTGGTTTAAAAATAAAGGAGTAACCATGCAAAGAAAAAAATCATTTGTAATTTGGAGTTGTATCAGTAAAGATTACAGGTGAAACAGAAACCAGTAATCTTTACTGATACAACTCCAAATTACACATGATTTTTTCTTTGCATAGTTACGCCTTTATTTTAGAACCAATTTGGCCTGTTTATGGCTCAAAAAATCAAGCAAAAAATTAAGCAGATGCTGACGTTCCGATTTTTTGTCTAATATTCGTCTGTTCAGAGAAAACAGCCGAAAACCGTCAAAAAACGGCTATTTTCGGAGCCAGCGACAAATAACGCCATCTATCGGATTTTAATTTTTGGGAGTTTGCCTTGGAATCACCTTAAATCGGATGGCAACTCTTTTTTTGGAGGTCCCAACAAAACAACGTCCAACTGGACTGTACGTTGTCTGATGAGCAAAGGTGTCGCGGTCATTTGCCTAATGAGAGCAAAGCAACAAAGTCTCATCAGTCAATGCATGGTCTATGTTGGATGGTGCTCCCTTTGTTATTTTGTTGAGTCCCAAAAAGAAAAAGTTAGTCATTCTGCGATTGGCTAGTATATATTGTCTCTGGTCTTTTTCCCTTAGATGTAAATTTATTGAAAAAAAAAAAAAAAAAAAAAAAGTTAATTATGCAGGCATAATTGAATCCAACAATTTTTTCAAGCATGAATAAGCGCTCATCCTAGAGAGAGAATTACTTGTCCAGCCATCCAAAACTCGGCGGCTTGTTAGGCTGATATTTTCACAGCAAACGACTGGACTGGTTAAAAAATAGATGCAGGAAAGACAATTTAAGTTTTCTCAAAGCAAAGGATATGGGGGGGGGGGAATCATACTTCCTGTTCCTTCATAAATGGAAATATCCTGGACAGTAGTTTTAAGTTACAAAATCTCAAAGCCATAAGTGGAATAGCTGCTCATGTTTCCTCTCTTGCGCTTGATTTATGCAGAGCCACCATTTTGCTTGTAGTTAATGACATTTTTCATTTCACTGACGATTTCACCGGTTGAGAAAAGATTACAAAGCTCAGTTCAATATATGACTGTAATGAACAAAAATACTTGCATCTGTAATATTTTCTCAATCGGTGGAGTGGTCGATAACTTTAAAAAAATTGTGGATATTTTAATAATTAAACGGCGATTGCACCGTTTAAGGAGAAATTACTGATCAGAGTATTTTCGTGCAGTACAGTCATACACTGAACTGAAATGTGTAATCTTTTCTCAACCGGTGAAATAATCGGTGAATAGAAAAATCTCATTAATACGCTAAACGGTAGCCCTGGATTTATGATAAGGGTAGCTGGTATTCAAAAGAGCTCCGGCTCCCCTCTTTATACAGAGCTACCTTCTATTTGTTGTTTGACTGAATAATGAATGATCTTTTGAACTTTACAGATGAGTCCTGGCTCCAAAGTGGCGCGATGGTTTGAAGCATTGCAGCCTCTTTCTCGCCCTGAGAGCGGGTTCGTTGATTCCCACGATCCTGAGAACGAAGAGCAAGTTCTAGCGGTGCTTTCGGATCGGTTGTCTCATAAAAAGAGAAAGAAGCTGTTCGGATTAAAGAAAGGAAAAGTAACCACTTTTTAGACTTCAAGGTGATCATGTAAATGTATAATAAATTTTAATTCCAGAGAAATGTTATATATTTATTTTTTTTAGACGTGCAAATTTTTTTTTACTATAGTTTTTTTCTTTCTGAAAATGCTGCTACGATGTAAGTTTGCAAGCATCGTCAAAATATTCTGTTATGTCACTGTAAAATTTTATTGATGTTGATGAATTCAAGTATTTTTGCTTGACATATTATAACCATCAAAGCCTGCAAATATTTTGCAGTAGTTTTTAAGGAATTTTAAACGACCTGATTACCATTAGCTGGGTTTTGGTTGAGAGTAGGTGCTTATGTGAGTAAGGCTCCCTGTAGGCGAGTGTGTAGGTGTCCTAAAAGATCCTGTACCATTACCTAGGTTGCAACCAAGCATAATGCAACTTACCCCTTTTACTCAACAAAGGTGTACAAGCAGTCACATTAATCCTGGGTTGACACTTCGACGCAACCCAAACTACACATTACCCGAACCTCTCTCGATTTAGAAAGAACAAAGGAAAATACAGGAAAGGGTGCGTTGGTTTTACATATAATGCGGATTGCGTCAAAGTGTTGACGCAGGACTTGTATGACTGCTTAGTGCTTGTACCCCTCCCCCTCCCCTGAAATAGGTAGGACACTTTTGCAGTTCTGTATAGTTAAATTATCCTTGACTCCCACTTAAGTGCCAAAAAATTTACTTTTTTTTCTACAAATGATCAGGTTTGTTTGATCTCACAACAAAGCAAAGTGACAATATCCTCACAAGATAGTGGGATTGTAACAAATGTAAACAACTTGTACCTTTTGTAATCTTATAATTAGGAGTATACATAAATTAGTCAAAAACTGTCGAACAAATTTTTCACAATCTTCTTAATAGTTATTAACGGTGTTCAATCCAATTTTTATGTTGCCATGCTTAGCAAAAATGCCTCCAGTATTTCTTCTGAAATTATATTCCATCAAAAAAATAAAACTAACTTGATTTTATGAATTTACCTACTAGCAACCACATGAGTCCGGCATCGAAGATTTGACGCAACCTGCATCACACATTACCCGAACCTCTCTCAATTTCGTGAGAACAAAAGAAAGATAGGATCGAGTGCGTTGCTATTATTTTGAATCCAGGTGGCGTTGAATCATCGATGCAGGAATCATGTGACTGCTTGTACATGTTTTAGTCTCTTTTAAATGGAATAAAATAAAGTCAAGGAAGAAAATCAGGACATTCTGATAGACTGCAGGCATTTTCACTCGGCGCGGCAGTAAGTATGCACTTCAAACGAAAGATAGCTTTACCAGAGAAACTGCCTACTCATAAAAGCTCTATTGAGAGATTAACTTTTCGAATCTTGGTTTTTGTAAATAAATTAATTGAAAGTTATGGTCTCACCCAAATGATTTGAGAGAGGCAATACAGGTTTCGAGTTCATTTACGCCTTCACCTCACGAGACTTGATTTAATTTCTTGATGAAACCTTCATTTGAGATGGATGCCCATGATGCCTTGGTTTCATAAACTGTTAAGGGTGGTTCTTCAGCGTCTAGTGCCGATTTCTGCCACCAGATCGCTTCCGTTCGATTAATGTCAAATTACAGACCGAAAGTAATTTATATTTAAGAGAACGGAAAGTCAGATTCCAGTTAATCATCCGAAGGATGTTTTGGCAAAGTATCTTGTCAGTAACTTCAAAAACAAGGCTAGAAGTACCAAAAAGAGGAAAATCACAAATCGATTCTTGTATCGAAATGCAATATTTCAGTTTTTGGTACTTTCAGCCTTATTTTTGAAGTTTTTGACAAGTTATTTTGCGAAGACATTCTTCAGATAATTATCTATTAACTGACACTCTGTTTCCTTAAATATAAATTACTTTAGGCTTTTAACTTGACATTAATCAAACGGTAGCGCTCTGGTGGCAGAAATCGTCACTAATCGCTGAAGAATCATCTTAAGGGCCGATGGAATAGCATGCAGCTTTTATTACTACCCAACATTTTAATTTACAGGTGCCTCCTCTCTCAATTATACTTAAAACTGCATCTAATGTGAGTATTTATACATTTAACTTTTTTTATGTACCTACCCTTAAGTATGGATGTATATTTTCTGAACAACATTTTTCTTTTAACTTTTTTGTGCAGTTCTCAGTTGCATTTTCCTTTAAAGAAAATGCCAAACTTGTAGAACTAGATAGTCTATATAAGTTAGAAGGACCTTTTTTTTTTATTTGTTTGTGGAAATAAATGATAATAAAGAAAAGAAAGAAGTCGTTACTTTGAAACTGATACGTACACTTTGAGCTAGACTTTGCAGTTACAAAAAATGAAAATAAAAATCCTGCTCTTAAAACAAAATCATTGTTTTCATTTCACTTTTAACTTTCCAGAAGAAATTGAGGAGTTCTTCATACAAGGTGATTCTTCTGCGATTAGTGCCGATTCTTGCCACCAGAACGCTACTGTTCGATTAAGGTCAAATTACAGGCTGAAAGTGATTTATATTTGAGAAAACAAAAAGTCAGTCACTAGATAATCATCTGAAGAATGTCTTTGCAAAATATCTCGTCAACAACTTCAAAATTAAGGCCGAAAGTACCAAAAAACGGAATATCGCAAATCGATTCTTGTATTGAAATGCGATAATTCATTTCATGGTACTTTTAGCTGTATTTTTGAAGTTGTTGACAAGATATTTTGTGGAGATGTTCTTCGGATGATTAACTGGTATCTGACTTTCCATTTCGAATTTGCCTCATACCTACGGTATCTTTTTCATTGCTCACAGTTGTTTACACGGAATCTTATGGAACAATGTGAAAGGTGCAAGCGATTGTGAGCATTTTTGAGTGGCTATCGCTAAGGCTCTTGGCCTTGCGGCTCAAATGTTATTGAATAAAAAAAAATGTATGAAAAATTATGCCGGAAAAAACCCAAACAGCAAGTTTTTATTTTACATTCACAACCATTACTAGTCGTCACTAAGACTCCAAGTAAAAGTTCTGTGAACAGTGAATAGATAGGAAAAGGTGGTTAAAGTATTCTTGATGGATAAATTATGGACACAGTAGTAGATATCCAGCAATGATAACAACAGGAAATAATATTTTACATTCTTCACTTTGCGAATGGATTTTCTAGTTTTTCGCGACAGCACATTGTTATTTTTGGGTCACTATTTAATTAGCATTTGGGACAATTGTAGCACAATTTCGCAACAGGCCTACTCAGAAAGTTGAAGAATTTAAGGTGATTCCATGGCAAACTCTCTAAAATTTTAATCCGATAGATGGCGTTACTTGTCGCTGGCTCTTGCTTTTTTACGGTTTTCGGCTGTTTTCTCTGAACAGACGAATAATAGACAAAAAATCGGACTGTCAGCACCTGCTTAATTTTTTGAGACATAAACGGGCCAAATTGGTTTAAAAATAAAGGAGTAACTATGCAAAGAAAAAATCATATGTAATTTGGAGTTGTATCAGTAAGGATTACGGGTGAAACAGAAACCTGTAATCTTTACTGATATAACTCGAAATCACAAATGAATTTTTCTTTGCATAGTTACGCCTTTATTTTAGAATCAATTTGGCCCGTTCATGGCTCAAAAAATCAAGCAAAAAATTAAGCAGGTGCTGACAGTCCAATTTTTGTCTATGATTCGACTGTTCAGAGAAAACATCTGAAAACCGTCAAAAAACGGCTATTTTCGGAGCCAGCGACAAGTAACGCCATCTATCGGATTAAAATTGTCGGGAGTTTGCCATGGAATCACCTTAAATCATTATTTCTGTGGCTAATGTCCTAATCCCACTAAGCAACAACACAACATCTTAAGGAATAAACCTAGAAAGGAATTTCGCTCCTCTTTCTTGATGGTAGTGAAAACTTAGACTTAGAGGTTACCTTGTTGAGGAATGAAATAAAATTTAACAGAGTAGGTAATAAATCATAGCACTTGTAATCGAGTATCATGGTAACAATTTTACAAATAAAAATTAGAGCATTGTTAATAAAAACTTACAAAAAGGAGAGTTGATGAAAAAAAATAAATCAGTACTGGTGCGTTTTTTTATTCAGCGGAATCTGCACAAGTGCGATAACCCAGAGCTTTTGGAGCTGCATCAAAGCTGTATGGTGCAGCACCGGAAGTTCTGGAGCTCCAGCTCCAGCCCATCGGTTTTCAACTCCGATGCACCGGAGCAGCACCAAATGCATTGCACCGCTATTAAAAAAACACTCCCGTGCGATCCGGTGCTAGGGAAACGGAATAGAAACACATTATGGTGCAGTGGAGCTGCACTGTGGGCACACCAGTGAATAAAAAAACGCACCATATGCAATATTTGAGAAAAATAGGGGCCAGACTAGGCTTTAGGAATAAATTAAAGGTAAAGGATAGGCTATTAGAATCAGTAATTAATTAGCGCAACGCAATGATGATGGAAAAATTTGTGGGAAAGGTAAGTAAATAAATATTAAAAAAAATTTAAACCTAGCCTTTCTGTTCCAATACCTCAACGAAACAAAACATAATTTGAGTGTATGATTCGATACAGTCCAGAGCATAATCTAGAGTATTATTTTTCAACTGGAAATTTTGAGACCATAAACTTAGAGAGTTGTACAGGTAACATTCATGATTGAAAATTTTTGAAAAAAAAATGTGTTGAGAAAAAACAAATAATTTGATGGTTCAACTGGTACTAGATGGACTTAGTTCGCAGCGGTTCTCGTATTATTCATTAATTCAATGTTCCAATGGACTGATTTAGTGATGACGACACAATCGAAATTGGATCGAAACAAATTTTTTATCTTGCTCACTCTTGTGGAGTTACCTTCAAGAAATTAGATTTACATTTTTTTAAAGCAAAGTCATGCTAGTAAACAACCAATTTTCTCAAATTTTATTCCACCACTAGATTCTACGTACCTTATAGTATCTACCCACCCAAAAATAATTCATGAAAGATCACAAGGGAATTTATAATCACAATTATACCAAACAATGTTCTATGTTTTGTCCTCGTCTTTCTCACGATCTCTTATAGGCATATCACCGCCATGACACTCAATCATCCTAACTTCTCTTCGTATCAAAGCATGCTTGAGGTATAACATGTGTTGTGGTGGAGTCCGTAAGTAGCGTATCCTAGAATTATGTGCCAATAAAAACTGTGAGGGAGACAATGACACAAAACATAGGACTTCCTTTAATATAACTATAATTGTAAATTAAAGCGTGATGTTACGGAAATTTTGTTGCGACAGAATTAAACTTTAAGGCATGTGGAATCTAAACGTGCAAAAAATCTGAGAGAACTGATTGTTTACTAGCATGAATTTACAAGGATCCAATTTACGACGGGAAACCGCATGAGAGCAAGTTAGACAAGACATTTGTTTGGATCAAATTATTGTTGTGACGTTGCACTAAACCGGCAAGCAACCAAACCGTAGAAACAATGCATTGAGTCCATTATCAGAAACATTAAATAATCTAACAAGGGTTATCATCTTGATAGGCTTTGAGAGCAATTCTAACTAATTGATCTCAAGGAATTGCCATGCAATAGTGGACTTGACGGCTTACATTTCTCTTTTTGAAATTACATGAACTCAATACTAATACAATGATTCCCTGTAAGATTAAGAGTGGTAGTACTCAGCATGAATCCATTATGATGTATGGCTTCCTTAGACTTCAAATACTTAACAGCACACAGTGTTTAAATACTGACAGGCAACATAGGTAATACTTAATGTCAGATTTAAGTATGGATGAAGACGAATCCCACAGGAGACTAAATGATGCCACAAGTAAAACCGCTAATGAATGAGACTTTGATAAAATGCGGTGAGCTGTTTGACAGCTACTGGAAAGAAATACAATGATGATCTAGGTGTCAAGGCAATCGAAAACCGAAATTAATGGTGCATCATTTTCATATGATACCGAAGATATTTTTTATGCTTATAAGTGCGGTCACAAACACTGCAGACGAAAGGCCTTTGATCGGTATGCACAGTAAGATGTTTTTGCAGGTCTCCACTTCTTTTGAACGCTTTTGTGCATTCCGTGCACGCGTAAGGTTTGTGACCGGTATGGAGTCGCATGTGTTCTGCCAATTTGGACTTTGTCCGTAATTTTTTATCACAGCCAGGCTCAGTGCATGGGAATGGAAAGTAATCAGTGTGCGATTGTTTGTGCCTGTAGAGGCAAGTGGCTGTAGGAAATGTCTTATCGCAAAGTTTACACGACCAAGGCCGCTCACCGGTGTGAATTCGTCGATGATCGTCCAGGTATCTTTTTGTGCCAAACGCTTTCGGGCAGAGATCACACTTATGATCACGCTTTTTCAAATGGATAGTAACAGTGTGTCGAGTTAGGAGCTGTTCCCTTGATGTTTGAAAACCGCACTCATGGCAAATAAACGACTTGGGCTTATCATGAAGGACAAGGTGACGGATTAGTTCGTCTGCTTCCTCACAAACTCGCGGGCAACGAGTACACTGATAATTAGTCTCACCATTTATGATGACAATCGATTCCTCAAGCTCTATTTGATATTTAATGCGATCTTCTGGAAGGACATGACGTTCTCGATGAGCAACCATTTGGGCATGCTTATCAAAAACTTGACCACACTGATCACAAATTGTGCTCCTATCAGTCCCAGATGTCCTACTTGTGGGAAATCTAAGTCGTGCTTTAGCTCGATAATTTCTTAAATGTTTTTTCTGGTAATGATCTATAAACTCTAATTCGGTTGGAAAGGATTGTGAGCAGGCACGACATAAGAGATAAACGCACTCTTCTAAGTTATCATCTTGTATACTGTGTTCAGCTTTCAGATGACTTCGCATTTCATCGGAGAAACGTGTCTCAGTCCAGCAAAGTGAACAGATTGGATTTTTCACGACAACAGTCTGGCGGCTGATTTGAATTACGTCTTTAGGATGATCCTCTTTTAAATGATCACAAAATGTGGCTTGACAGGGGTAGATGCTATCACAAAGATCACAGCGTTGACACTTGCGACTAAGACAGTCGATGACATCTCGCTTATTAAACAAGTGTTTGTTGACATTATGTGTCCTGAACTTGTCTTTGCCTTCAAAGATTATTGAACAAATATCACAGAGATATTGCGGTGTTAGTTTTGGCTCCTTTTCCTTTTGTTCCAAGTACAAAACTGGGTGAGTGTATCTCTTGTTAGCATTATACGATTCCAGGGAATTTAATTGGATATTGCAAGCTGCACAAAACCAGCTCTTGGCTTTTTCTTTAATAAAATCAGCATTGGATTTGACTAAATCTAAATGTTCATTGGCTTGATGATCGAATAGAGATGCTAACTCGGACGTTAGGTAGAAACAGAACAAGCAAATGTATTGTCCGTCTAGTGGGACAAAAAACTTACTCGAGGGATTTACCATAGTAGATGGTTCTTTCTGTAGACTTGCAACTTCAATACTTTTTTCTGGCGATGAAATAGCACTCAATTCTGGTTTAGATTCATCGACTATCACCACAACAGAGTCCCAATCCCCGTCAAGCTGATCTTCATCATCTACTTCATTCAGCATTTGATCTTCATCATCTATTTCATTCAGCATTTGATCTTCATCATCGACTTCATTCAGCATTTGATCTTCATCATCTACTTCATTCAGCATTTGATCTTCATCATCTGCTTCATTCAACAGTTCTATAAACCTGAAAAATCAATTGAACTTTACAAACTCCGCACAGACACTGATAAAAAGGGTAGGGAGAGTAATAGATTGATTAAACTTTAATTTCCGAGTGGGATGTCAATAGCCTCAGAGCTGATATTAACCCCCCCCCCCCCCCCCTCTCCTAAAAATGAAGACCGCTTATCTGAAGAATTAGCAAACCGCCGAAATCAAGTCGCCTCAAATAAAATTCCATTTTGAAAATTCTCCATGTTTTACAGCATACGTGCACTGATTTTTGCCGACACCTTGAGACTTGTTGAATTTTTCCTCTGGGTTATATGAGAGGTTTACACCTAGTCTTGAAAACCGTTGTCTCTTACTATTAATTTTATTTCTGCCAAAAGTCGTTGTCCAGTCTAAGTATGTCTAATGGACCTCAGGTTGGATCGTTTGATCACACAGGTCACCTTATTTCGGAAAATTCTTTTGAAACTTGTGTAGTCAATTTTTTTCATTCGCATCTATGTAATTGAACTACCCAAATTCACAACTTTACAATTGCTGGAAAAGATTGTAAATGTAGTGGGGCCATATCAGAAAAATTTACAGATGAATGTTCCAATTCAGAGATTTTCTCAATTTTTTCAAAACAAGAGCTACGGATATTGCCTGTCTTTTATATTCTCTTTTCATGAATTTGTTCTCCATTAAGGACCTAGAAAGCACTCCTGCTAGGTAGACACCCTTTTTAGCTGAATACTTATCAAGAGATCAAGCTCTAGTAGATGTTTGCTAGCGTATTACAACCCCCTCTCAGCGAAAACCCTTTTGATCGGACAAGAGTACCGCAAAAAGAAAATTTCATTCCTATTGGGGCCAGTAATACAAACCTATGTTTGAAAGAAACCATTGCAACCGATGGATTGACTCTACCATTAGATGATCTTTTAGAGGTGCTATCTGATGCCCAACGGTTAGAGGGTGAGATCAAAAGACACTCAGCTCCAACGGTCTGTTGGATGACCGGCCCAGCGGTTAGAGGGTGAGATCAAAAGACACTCAGCTCCAACTTACAAAACTTTGCTTCTCTCTACGAAAGATCGCAGCTTAAACCAACATTTGCCGAGATGGCTTACAAATTAGCCTTAACCGGACACAAATTAGCCTTAACCGGACACAAATTAGCATAACTTGTAGTGATCATACGATCAAATGAGCCGGTAAATTATGTCCAGTAATTGAACGGTAACATGTAGCCGCAGAAATTTTGAAAATAAAATCAAAATTTTGAATCAGATGCAAATGGTGACAAAGTCAATGATGCCAGATTTTCCTATAAATCACCAACTTTTACATTAAGTGGGGGCTACCTGGGGATAGCTAGATATAGTTATCCAAAAAATGGCAACACAGAACAAAATGTTCAACGAAATTTCATAATGGGAGAGGCAGACGGTAAAGGAGTGCAAATCAATAAAGTCATAAACGTACTAAGATATTCAATTAAAGAAACCATCTCCTTGTCATTGAAAAAGAAAAAACTGACAAAAACGAAATGTTTGGTGTGTGATAAGTGTCTGCGGACGTCACCTTCTTGCTGGGGGTTTTGGACTTGGCCGGATGGCTACCGCCACTTATGATATTGAAACTCAGGACTTCATTCAGAGGTATAGCAATACAATCTAGTGACGTTGCACCCAATGGGCTCTAATGGGTTCAAACGAACAAAATGCAATGTCGCCAAATTTAACAGCACCGAAGATATTATAAATAAATTGAATTTACACACTCAACAACAACCATCACAGGCAAAGAATCAGTCTATAGACCGATTAAATTCACCTTTCAACATCATCTGAGAGGTGTTTCAAAAGCGGATTGAGAAACCCCAGCTTTAGTTACGATTGGAACTTTCGTTATCTCTGATAAAGGGGACAAGAAAAAACGAACATTTTTAAGTGGTCTAAAATTTTTATTTCTTAGAACTCTAGGTTTTCTTGGTAGATAAGAAACAACAAACATATCAATGTGGCCTAAAACTTTCATTTCACGCTTGGGTAGACTCTTAAAGCTACCTAACTTTGAGGAGCCATTGAGAGTCAGGTTATCAGATTTTTTAACTGAGAATGGCACACCAAGCTTTATCTTGATAAATGAGAACACCTTTATCCTAAGGAGAGCTCTCATACGAGGCCTACGAGCTTTTGAGCTGTAAAGTTTTCACAATCTAAATTAAGGTAGATGTCCCAATTACCGCCACTCTTAAGAAAAAATTTCCGTAAAATACCTGTAAAAATGTCAATTCTTATTTAACCTAGGATCTGTTTGCGTTAGGACCCTTCAAATACATTCCAGTTTTATTAAAAAAATAAGAATTTGGAGTAATCAATCAGGAAAAAAAATTATTAATAAAACTAGAAAAAATGGCCCATGTCCCAATTACCGCTATGCCATATGTGTCTTCGTCCCAATTATTGTCATATCAGTTGTCCTAATTATCGCCATACATATTTTCACTGGCTTTTCATTCAAATCATCATGTTTATTGTCAGGAAATAATGAAATTATAATAATTTAAAAAGCAGAAAGTAAAGAGAACAGATTTTTAATTAGTAACTACTGAAAGAAATCGGCACAAACAGGTGGTGCTGGGCAGGTGTCGCTTCTGTGATTTTTTAAGGGCACAACGCTGCTAAATATCAGCTTCAAACTTTTTTCACCAGTTCAGCCAACCTATGAAAAACACTTATCCCATATACTCTTAAATTTGTCTGCTAAAGTAGGCTTACTTTAAAGAATAAATGAATAGGGTGGCGGTAATTGGGACAGGTGGGGTACTTGGGACAGGTTGCGGTAATTGGGACATCTACCTTAGTGCGTGATGTAAAATTGTTAAGATTTCTTTGTAATCCTCTTGTGAACTTTAACCGTTAGGTAAAGGTCAGTTTTATTTACTTACATTCAAGATAGTGATGTGGAATTCAGGCAGTTCCAGTACATTTTTGGAATGAAAAAATAACATTATTGCGTACAAGGTAGCAGAAATTTGAGACAAATATTTCATGGGAGTGAAAGATAGATTGCCAAACAAAGAGCCACTTTAGTTTGGAAAAGTAAAAAGACAAGATTTCCTACTTTCAAATATCAATATGTAAATGACAGAAACCTTAAGACTTTAACAAAATTTGGACATTTCCGCAGAAAACCTCGAGTCCCTGGAAGAAACACTGAAACACCTGAATACAGCCATTTGCTTGGTGAGTTTTAATTGGTAGTTGATTTAACACTTCCACAGAGGTGAAGACATAGAAAGCTCATCGCGCAACAAAGAGACTATGATGGGAAGGAGAAGAAGAGAAATTGGAGTAGAGATCAGTACAGAAGTGTAGGCGCAGCTCACCTATAATCTTTGACAAATTTTTAAATTTCATTTCCTTAAATCAAAACAAAACTAGCCTGGGACTTAGAGCTTTTTATTAAAAATTGTTCCTCTTTGAAAAGATACTGCTCAGATTGATTTACATCCATTTTTATTACGTAATATGAGAAATATCATTTGAAAATTCCAAAGATTATAAATATCATTTGAAAATTCCAAAGGTTATAAATATCATTTGAAAATTCCAAAGATTATAAATATCATTTGAAAATTCCAAAGATTATTGGTCAAGGTGCGCCTACACTTCTAAAACAATCTCTATTGGGCTAGAATGCTGGCAAATTCCGCAGTCCAACATCGAATGTAACCTCAGAACTTGTTCATGCAGTTGCTTTTTTTCAAATTACAAGAAAAGAGATGACCATTATCCATATACAGTTTTCCTTCAAAGGACTCTTAAGAACACCAACATAAAGAATATTTGGTAGAAAAAGGAAAAGTCAAGCAAAAAAAAGGACAGCTGGTGACCCAAACGGAGAGCGCCAATGATTCAATGATTATTTTTTCAATGATTATTGAAACGTTATAAAAATAAAGATGAAATAAAAATTTCATGAAAGACCAAAAATAACAACAAACAAAAACAAAGGAATACTCAAGTTAACATTTGAGTAAAGGTGCAAGGACAGAAAAAAAACAAATAAAAAAAAAAATAAAAAAAAATAAACCAACATTCGAGGTAATATGAATTGGTCGGTAATTCCATTGCCATAATTTGTTAAAATATAAACATTACTAAGCATAAAATCACTATCATCACAAAAATAGAACTTATGAAATTTAATACCTCTAAAAGTGATATATGTAGGCAATTCAATTATGTATACGTATTGCATCCATGCAATTTTCAAAAGTTTTTAAACGAGAGCAATAATGATTGATGAAAATGTTGATGACTTTTTCTTCAAAAGTTTTCCTCAGGGATGTTCACTTTTTTACACAAACATAATTATTCTTAAAGACAACATGTAACATATAAATTGAGATTTACTTAAATTAAGTCTTATAATATAGCAGGATTTTGCAAGTTACTGGTAAGTCTGCAAAGATGCAAGCTTCTGGCCCTCCTCTCAAGAGAAACAAGCAATAAAGTTGAAGTTTTAGCGAGTGGAGCTGGAATGGATACATATGAATAAATTAAAAAAAAAAAAAAAAAATCTATTAAAAATTGAAAAGCAGGTAACTTGTTGATAATCTCTGAGTGAAAGTTGGACAGTATGAATTACCGAATCACCGTAATTTTGTAGATCTTACCAAAAACACAGCTTATGTTAAGATTAGAGCAGGATCAGTGGCTCCCTGTTCATTGAGTTCGCTCATTTTTACACCATGATTAGTTTTCATATGAAAACTTAGATACTTTTTATGTTTATACGATCGAGGACAAAGCGTACATTCAAAAGGTCTAGCGTTGGTATGAACAGTTAAATGTCTAGAGATGGCTCGTTTATCATGAAACGTTTTATCACAGGATGCAATTGGACATGCAAATGGTCTCTCTCCTGTATGACGACGCATGTGCTCTGTCAGTCGATATTTGGTGCGGAACTTACTCTTACAACCTGGCTCCGTGCAAGCGTGAGGAAAATAATCAGTATGAGATCTTTTGTGCGTGTAAACACAGGTCCAGGAGGGAAACATTTTACCACAAATTTTGCATTGACATGGTCTCTCTCCAGTGTGAGTGCGCCTGTGATCAATCATTGCTTGTTTTTCTGCAAAAGCATGACCGCAGATGTCACATTTGAAGTCACGCTTCTTGAAGTGGACGATATTTAAGTGACGATTGAGGTGCGCTTGCGTGAAGCATTGGTATCCACACATATGGCAACAGTAGGCACGACCGGTGTCATGCAGTAACATGTGGCGAATGAAGGGGTCTTCTTTGGCGAACATGCGTGAGCAACGGCTGCATCTGAAATTTGGTTCATTGTTGATTAGAACTCGACAAGCATGGACAACAGGTTCGTATTTGACACGATCTTCGAGAGTGATGTGACGGCTCTTGTGCGTCATTAGTTGATAGCGCTGCTTAAAAGTCAGTCCGCAAACATCACATGTTGCTGGCGACAACTTCTTTTCGTGCGTCGTTCTAACACCTTGGAAAGTGGTGAATTCTGACTTCCGATCTTCTCCCGATCCGATACTGTGCATTTCGTTCCCATGAGTGACCAAACTTCCAACAGTTTCAAACCTCTCCTCACATTGACTACATGCCCATCTCATGTGCAACATTATCTGATTATCAGCGACTTTATGGTCAGTCTTTAAGTGTAAAGTTGCATCCTCATTTTGCGAAAACTCCTCTTGACAGAGGAGACACACAATTCGTTTCCTGAGAACTCTCTTAGTCTCTAAGATAACAATAAATTCAAGATGTTTCTTTTTAAGATGCCTGAATAGATCATGATAGCGTGTAAATCCAGAACTGCAGAACTCACAATGGAATTGCTGCTTGGGAAGTTCCCGGATGAAATCAAGTTTCTCACCAGGATGCTCCAACCTGTGATGCGATAGATACGACTTTCGACCGCGCAAAAAAGTAGAGCAAATGTTACACAGATACCTTTTCGACCGACTCTTGTCCAAGTTATTCGGTTTCAAAACATCATCGTCAAATTGGAACAAATCACTATGATCATCTCGCAGATGCTTAATAAGCTCAAGTTTGTTTTTGAATTCGGACTGACACAGATCACAAGACAGAATATAGTCTTCTGGGTCGGCTTTGAAAATTTTTGCTACAGCAGATGTCTGGGGTGGTTTGTCTTGAACTTCTTTATCTGTCTTTTTCTTCTGATCAGCTTTCCGTAATTCAGCAGGGTGCTTTTTCCGCTCATGGCGTCGTGCATCGTTTTTACGCGTGTAGTAAGCTGGACAGTAGCTGCATCGGAAACTCTTGTCACTCATCTTTGACTCTACAGTTGAGGAATCTTTGGTTTTGTCTTTGGAGGTTTGTTTTGATTTCTTTTCACTAGAATTATCCCTACTGCTTTTCTCTTTGAAGGTTTTTTTTGCTTTTATTTCACTAGAATTATCCCTACTGGTTTTCTCTTTGGAGGTATGTTTTGATTTTTTTACATTAGAATTATCCCTACTACTTTCAGCTTTGCTTTTATTTAAAGCATTGTAAATAAAATCATCATACGAGAAATAGCTCGATCTTTGACGTTTCCTTTTTCCTAGGACGGGTTTGGCTTGCACCTCCTCTACCTCTTCGACTAGTTTAACATCCGGGATCAAGGACGCCATCAAATCACGGTCAGTCAGCTTTTTTGTCCTCTTTACTTTAGATCCCTTGTCCTGAACTTTTGCACATTCCGATGACCTGAACAAACAAGAAAACAGAGACTTGTTTCTAAAATTATGAGGAGAAAATTTAACAAAACAGAATTGTTCCCTCAATGATTGATGTTTTTGGATGAAATATAAGACCCTAAGCTCACTTGTTAAGACAAGTTGAAAGGAAGCCAGATGGTACCAGGATATTGTTCATCAGGCGTTTTATTAATTTATCACTTTAAGTAGACAGAAAGAAAAAAATTAAAATTAATGTTATTTATTTTAAATTTTTTTCACTCATTATTTCACCTGACGACCAAACCATGATTGAATCTGGAATGCCTTTCAAATTTTAGAATCATGATTTCGCAAAAATGTGTTGAATATTTCAAAGCTTTTCCAAATGGAGCTGTTGCAAACTTTTGCTACAGGCTTATTAATAGTTGAAAATGGGCTAATACCCTGTAAAAATGTCGATTAGCGCACTAAAAAATCACGAAATCCACTCCTAAACTCACAAAATGCTTTTAAATGTGAGACCGTAATGGCGGCCGGGGCCGCGGTTATCATTGGGGTTCCTTATCTTCAATCAGCGCCATCTACACGAGATGTTCTCGCAACACCACACAAGAAGAAGAAGAAGCATACAATTGCCATAAGAAAACCGCGGCCTCGGCCGCCATTAAGGTCTCACGTTTAAAAGCATTTTGTGAGTTTAGGAGTGGATTTCGTGATTTTTTAGTGCGCTAATCGTTATTTTTACAGGGTATTGCACCATTATCAACTAATAATAAGCATGTAGCAAAAGTTTGCATGTTTTTGGTCGAGTTTCAGCGATGGGAGTCTTTTCCTTTCACTACACTTACTTCCGACTTCGCTGAAGGACTAATCAGAGGATGCCTGAAGTTGAGTTTAACGCACCCAACCTGAAACCCCAGTCACATCCACTACTTAAACTAGTAAAAGGCTAAACTTTCAACCGTAGTTCCAACCGTGGGTACCACAATGCTCTGCTCAAAAAGTCGACAGTTTTCTGCAAAAATCACAAATTTTAATAACGTCCGCACTTGCGAGCATACTCCAGGAAGATTCTCTGCAATTTTCAAGCTAAACATTCAAAAATAGAGCCAGGATATTGAAAATAAGAGAATTCGTATGAGCCCCAAGTGCAAGGGAGGCAGATGGATATAGTTTCACTTGCACTCACTTACACTCACTAAGCTGAGGGCTAAATTGATTTCCAATATTCGGCTTTAATTTTCAACCAATATTGTTCATTTTGAGCACAAAAAAACATGACAAAATCACACCAGTGCCGAAGTTTTTGGAATTTACGTTTTTTCTTTGTTTTCAATTTAAACTGCCAAAAACACAACTTTCCCTCAAAAAGACTAGTAGGGCTATCCAAGAGCCAATAAGAGTACTGAGTAGAGGCCCCAGATCAGAGCCTAAGGCATCCCTTTGTAGACTTGATCTATAACCCGTCCTCTACCTGGACCCACACCATTTGTGCTTCATTCTCAATTTTTCTGAGATGTAAGCTACGTTCGTACTCTATTTTTTTGGCAGTAATCTAAATACAAATAGCTCTCATTTCAATTTAAGCCACTTTCGCAACAAAAACGACACATACGGATAGATGCACTAGCCTGAAAAAACCGTAAATGAAATTACAGAATACCCACCATTCATTGCTCACAATGTTCTTTCGTAAGCAAACGCTACCATGCGGTTCAGGTGAAGATTTGGAGTTTGGAAAATCTTCACCCGAACCTCATAATAAAATTCGTTTCTATTAAGTGATAATAAATCTAAGTGAAATAAAGGTCAAGAACTCTAACCAACTTGGATCCAAAAACCATAACTTGACAAAACTTTATGGATAGAAGTGCTCAGACACCGGAACATAAATTGAGTCTCCGCTCTCTGTACAGCAAAACAAAATTGCTTGTCCAAGGAGCTGCTGAGGGGAACAAAAAGCCCCCCCCGGAACAAAAAGCCCCCCCCCCCCAATGACCTCCATTGTGCTCTAGCAATTGAAATAGGGCAGTTGCAAGGGTCTGAATGTTGTGTTTTTTATAAGGAAAATGGTAGTACTTGATGACCTAAGAACAGTGGTGCCTTTGGTTTTTTCCCAAGTGCCCTGGTTTTGGAGATACACTCGTGTGAAGTTGCAAAAAGTCGTGGGTGTAGTGACGTCACTACGCGGAATCCCCATTTAAAACAATGTATTTTGGGCCAAAATCTCATCTCCAGAACAACGGGACTTCATTAGAAACCAAAGGCATCTTTGTTCTCAGCTCATCGTGTACTTTCATTTTCTTTATAAGAAACGCAACATTTCAGACCCTTGCAACTGCCCCATTACTTGCAAGACCACTGTTTAGGAGTCTCTATCTGCGCAGATCCTACAGTCAGCCTAATAAATGCTCAATCGCCACTAATGGGACTCGCAACTAGGACCTGCGAATAGGCAGACCGGATACTCTAGCTACCAAACCCGCCTAAATTGCATGAAAGATAAACAGCTTAACAGTGAAATTAAGTACAGTAAACTCTCGATTTACCGGATCGCGATTTACCGGATTTCGCGATTTACCGGAAAATTTTTCCGGTCCCGGCAAAAGTCCCATAAGAACAATGTTAAATTTCATTCGATTTACCGGATCGCGGTTTACCGGATTTCGCGATTTACCGGATTTTTTCTCGGTCCCAAGAAGACATTTCTTCTCAATTTACCGGACTTTGCTCAGATATAGCAGTTTTTTCCCGTGACACGATGCCGCGATCTCAAAGAATCACCATGAGTCACTCTCCAAACTCATCAGTCGCGGTGTTTTGAAAAACGCGTCAAGCGGCAGGGAAGCTTCGCTGCTTTCCCGCGTTGACAGCAGCGCAGCGTTGCCGCCCGTAGTGCGTTGGCTTCACGCGCTCACGCGTGAAGCACGTAGTTTATGGCTTTGGCACTTCAAGAACTTGCCAACATTGGCAACGCTGGCTGACAGCGAGATCGGCTGAACCTCTTTGGAAAAAGTCAGCTGATTTTTTCCAAAGAGATTCTTAGCTAAGAGAAATGAAAAACACTCAACAAACGAACGGTTAGTACCAAATTATCGTGTTCTAATCCCCCACGCGTGTTTTGTGCTTTTGTAAATAAAACCCTCAGGCTCAGGTTAGTCGAAACAGTGAAAATTTGGGGGGGGGCGGGGGGGGGGAGAAAAAATACCTAAAAATTCCGCGATTTCGCCGCGAAAAATGCGAGTTTTCGGTCTGCGATTTCGCCGCGAAAAATGCGAGTTTTCGGATTACCGGATTTCGCGATTTACCGGATTTTTCGGCCGGTCCCCTGAAATCCGGTAAATCGAGAGTTTACTGTACATTCAATTTTTATTGTACATTGTAAAATCATCAATATTGATTTAAATCACCGCCGAACGGTGACAAGGTTAAACCGTAATAGAATACAATACAGAAAATAAATTAATGAATAAGCTTATCAGTTTACCCACTGTATATTTTTTTTTTTTTTTTTTTCATGACAGACATTTTTTGAAACCTTAACAGTAAATAAGTACTTAAGCAAATGAGAACTTTAAAGTTTAAAATAAACACTGACAAGTTGAAGGCAAACCGTTTAGCACCGAAAATTAACAAAAAAATCAGGAGCCTTAAGGTGATTCCAGGCGAAAATTTTCCAAATTTGAATCCGACAGATAATGCCTTTTGTCGCTTTTCGGAAAAGTTGTGTTTTTGGCATTATAAGCTGAAACCATAGATACAACGCAAAATCCAGTGATGTCAGCACCAGCAAATTTTTTTTACGGACTTTTTGAGCCCATTACAAGCAAAATTGGTTTAGAATTAAAGCTTAAAATTATGAAATCCATTTTGCCGTAAGCTTAGTGAGTGAGAGTGAGTGCAAGTGATAATACGTCTACCTGCCTCACTCGCACTCATTGAAGCTTATGGGAATATTTTCCTGAGGTATGCTCGAAGGTGCTGACGTTCCTCAAATTTATGTTTTTAGCGTAAATTCCTCAATTTTAGCCAAAAACAGTTGACTTTTCGAGCAGCGTGACGTGATTTCCACGGTTGTAACTAATCGACCTTGGAATCATCTTAACCTTCGGTTTCGGTACTTTCTTTTAAGTTGAAGCTGTAATAATTTAAATCGGAGAAACAGAGAGAAGAGGATGGAGTAATTAAGTATGGCTGTAAACTGCTTGGGTCTACGTCATTTCCTAATAAAATTTGAGTATCACTAGTGGAAGGGAGGATGTCTGAACTTAAGACAGGAACTGAAACTTGACAAGTGGAAGATCCTGCCACCTGGGGCCTTCCGGGTGACAGCTTTATATCCGAGTGCTTCGATAACATGTGCGATTTCAAATACCGATTTTGTCGAAACGACATGGCACAGACATTACAATTGAACGGCTTTTCTTTTGAGTGAACTGCTAGATGACGAATTATTTCACTCCTCAATCGAAACCGCCTTCCACACTGATCGCAGATGTACGATTTTTCACCTGTATGAAAAGATTTGTGTTCGTTGTATTCGAACCTCCGTTTAAAGCTTTTATTACATTCTTTGCACGTAAACGGGAATTCATTTGAATGGATCTTACTGTGCAAGTAGAGAGCGGCTTTTGTTTTGGACAACTTCCCACAGAATTCGCATGTGAATGGTCGTTCCTTTGTGTGAATGCGTCTGTGATCCAGCAAAGTTGCTTTGCTCGCAAAACGTTTCGGACAAATATCACAGCCGAATTCTTTCAATTTTACATGAACGTCTCTTACATGGCGGGAGAGGCCTCCAGAATCTCGAAACTTTTTACTACACAAATGGCACGAGTAAGGTCGTTCGTTGGTGTGAATCCTTATATGACGAACTAGGCTATCTTTGAGGGTGAATTTTTTAGAGCAGTAATCACAAACAAACAAGCGAACATCATTGTCAACCTTGCTTTCTGATTTTTTTTTCTTCTTTTTCTTTTTTTTGATAGAAGGTTTACTTTCCATCTTGCCCTGTTCACTATCAAGACAGTTTGCCAAATTGTGGCCGATTTTTCTCTCAGAATCTATTCCATCAGAGACATTACTATTTTGTCTTTCAAATTTTACAGAATTACTTGTGCCAGAACCAGTAATCGGACCTGAATACTGGAAATTATCCGAAACACTTTCCGTCCTTTCTGGTAACTTAAATCCTTCCTCTACTTTGAGAGCAACAGCTTCGTCAGTCATACAGTCAATCCGATAGTTGGTTTTGAGGTACTTATCACTTTCATTGAACCTAGTATTATTATCATCATTGAATCTATTACTATCACTTGCTTTGTTTTCACTTTTAGAGATAACCGTAGAGGGACAAAGCAATGACTCATTGCTATTATCCATATTAGAACTTTTTGAGAATATGTTACTTTTGTTTATCACACGGATAGGGTAATTTTTTGAAAAATTACTATCAAAGTCACTGCCTATCAACTTCTTGCTTCTAAAATTTAAAGTCTTCACTTTCATTCCGCTGGTTTCATTCATTGGTGGGTTGCTGCCAGAAAGTTTGTCACCTTTAACGGAACTGATGAGAGCGTTTGATGATATCACTTTTTTGTTATCTGTCAAATCAGATTGCTGAGGTTTTGAGTTGTTGAACTCCTGATGAAAGACGTTGGAATGGTATCTGAGCTCTACTTCATTAACAAATCCTGCATTGCACAACTTGCACACAACTTCCATTCCAGTTTTACCTACATTAGGGGTAATGGACGGACCATGCTCCGAGTTTAAACAGCTCGATGAAGGTAAGTTGACGTTTTTACTAAAAATATTAAAACCCGTAGTCTGGTTGCAATATGATCTATCAGGCGACTCATGCAAAATACTATTTGCTTCCAGGATATTTACACTGGAAAATTTGTTTTCTAGGTTTAAACGCAGTTCGGTTGTGAAATTTTTTTTTGGCACTTGCGTTACGTGATGGTCAGAGAATGCGGCAGTCCGTGACCTGGACAAACAAAGTTTCCAGTTTTAATAGTTAGTGCAATTTTTTTCTTTTTTTTTCTTCTTGGGCGTTTTTCAACCCAATATAGTGAGCAAGAAAAGAAAGTAGAGAAGCAACAGAAAATCAAGGAGCAAAATCAACTGGAGAATTTCGAGGTTAAGTCAGGTTATACTGATAGATGAGCGTTGAGAGCTTTTTTAAACCAATTACTAACATGCTATTTAGCAATAAAACTTTTAAGGATTAATCGAAAGACCAAATACAAGGGCTAAAGAAAGGGAAACGTTCTCAGTCAATTAACCGTAAAATTAAGATTAAACTTAAGAAAAGCAATCTGATTGAGATAAAAATAATAAAATTACAATCCACAAAATTCAGAATAATTTTGTTAAACTTTGACAAAATAAGTCTTAGCTTCAGCAAAAGCTACTTAAGGTGATTCCAGGCGAAACTTTTCAAGATTGGATGGATACCGCCACCAGTCACAATGAGTCTGTTGCATACTTTTGCTACAACAATATAGAACCTTGATTTTTATGTAAAATTCGGCAAAAATAACGATGCGCACATTAAAAACGTTTAAAATCAACTCATTAACTCAGGAAATCACTTCAATTTCAAACAGCCCGCGCTGCACTAGACACTATTTGCACCAGTATACTACTACATAGACGGAACCACCGTGCATAAGTAAACAACATCGTAACAACAAAATGATGAACTTTCTTTTTTAATACGTGAAATATAAGCTGCACTTGCTGTCTGGTCTTTTCGGTTTATCAAAGATTACAAAATAATAGAAGAAATGTACACATCTAAACGAAACATTCCAATGTTTGTAAGTTCTGTTCATGTTTACATAAACGAGATGGTTCCATCTATGTGGTTATAAATCGGTGATATAGTGTCTAGTGTAGCGCGGGTTGTTTGAAATGGAAGGTATTTTCTGACTTAATGAGTGGATTTTGAAAGTTTTTAATGTGCGCATTGTTATTTTCGCCGAATTTTACGTTAGAAACAATTAGTTATATTGATGTTGCAAAAGTACGCAACAGACCCATTAGGGAAAAGTCGTGATTTCGGTAATTTAAATTGAAAAGAGAGAATGCAAAATCCAAGAACGTTCCGCACCTACAAAATTTTTTATGGACTTTTATGAGCCCAGAATGAGCAAAATTGGTTGAGAATTAGAGCCGGAACTAAGGAAATTCAATTTCCCATAAGCTGAATGAGTGCCAGTGACACTATGTTTATCCGCCTCACTTGCACCTGTTGATGCAAATTTTTGTATTTCCTAAAATCCCCGCTTTATTTTTGAGTGTTCCAGCTTAAAACTTTCAGGGTATCTTCCTGAAGTATGCTCGAAGGTGCCAACATTCCTCAAAATTGTTTTTCAGTGTAAATTCATCATTATTAGCCAAAAACTGTAGAATTTTTATGCAGCGTGACGTGGTGTCCACCTGGAATTACCTTGTATGTCTGCACGGCCAAAATATCTTTCAAACTTCATAACAAAGCAAACCTAACAATTCGGACCGTCTCTTTCTTCATTGGCTTTCTAACAGCTGCTTGTCAGGAAGCTACTGAAAGCTACAGTTGACAAAATAAAGGACGTCGAGCGACTCCTTGGATTTTGGTTCAGATAGGCAACTTGCAATTCTTATAGGTAGATATTGCTTCAAGCATTGCAGGTGGCCTATCCGAGCCAAAATCTAAGGAGTCAACAGACATTCTTTAATTCGTCGACTGTACATATCAAGCGAAAACATGTTTGTTTTTGATGAAGCAACCTATGAAAACGAAACCAAAAAATTCAGCTGCGTATTTCATACTTAATCAATCACCAATTAGTAATTACCAAGCAAAACGAAAATGGGGCAAAAATAGAAAAAAGAATGCAGAAAACAAAATAGAGGCATTCGAACAGTAAAGGTCACAATAGAGGGTTTTAGTAATGGCGACTGCCGGTGATGAGCGTTCCAAACAAAGTCAGTTTGTCTCTCTCGCTTTCACGTGACCCCTATGTACTGCTATCTCACTCTAATTTCAAAAATCGTACATAGAGACTTATTTTGTGAAATTTTATGGCAGAAATGAAGTCCTCGAGGCATTTTAATGCGATTTTGATAATAATAAGTCATTAAACAAGGCCCTGTATACGAATTTCGATACTAGAAAGAGATGGATATACATAGGGGTCATGGAAGAGTGAGTGAGATAGTTTGGAACGCTACGTGAGTTTTATCACAACCGATTGCGACCGATGAGTGCATGGTTGTGGTTGTTTGCTAACCGTTGACTTTGCACTAAAACCGTCTATCTTGAAAATAGCAATTTTCCACTTTTTTAAAAGGACAAAACTGTTACCATTTTGTTTAATAACATTTTTCATGGAGATATGAATTGGAAGAAACCTAAGACAAAAGGCCGTTTTATGTCAACTGTTTCATTGAATTAAACTCAAAAAATAGTTTCCATACACCATGGATAAAGGACACCGCGCTTTGCTTATGGGAACTGGCTCCCAGTCAAATTTTTTTAAATTGAAATATGTGTCGTAAAAGTGTCTCCTGAGAAAAAGCTCTCACGGGCGGAAAAAAAAATAATGACAGGATTTCGAGATATTCGCGTCTAAAGTTGGGGACTATTTGCCCTCCGCCTCGTATTCTCGTACGTAGCAGGCCGCTTAACTACTACGCCAACTGGAAACCTTCTCGGTCGAATCGCCCGACTCAGCGCGCATTGATATTTGCAGTCCCTCCCAACTGCTTATTTGTTTACCGCACACCCACTGCTCTGCCTTGACCACTCCCTCAACTGATTACTTACCTACATCAACATTTTCTTTTTCTCTGCGAACTATCTGCTCTCTCCCTCTCTCTCCCTCATTGTAAATGTAGTTCCGATTAATAATAGTTCATTGTTGTTTCTCTCGCAATATTTGACACCTAGTTTTTGCGTCCTTTTTTTTTTGTTTGTTTATTTATTTATTTCTCTTTTATTATTCATGGATTTATTTATTTTGATTGAGGGGGAAGGGGTCGTTAGCACACGACGTAGTGGTTCATGAGCATTATACTATCGTTCTACTTCCAAAGCGATGTTTCAAGCGATGTGATACAAGTTTTCCAAAGAGTCGTCAAAAAAGAAAAAATGAAAAGAAATAAACAAAAACAAACCTCTCCCCCCCTAAAAAAATCAAACCAAAGAAACGTGATTTTTGACAAGTGCACGGAAAAAAAAGATTAGTGAAAATAACCATACGGATACCTTGTTTTGGCACCTGCTAGATGTTATGGTAAACTTGACCAGAAATATGGTACATTTACCGATACTTTGAGTAAATTCGACATGCAATTAGGTGACATCACCTAGTACCTAGTCAAAACATAGTATACTTCTGGTTAACATTACCATAACATCTAGCAGGTGCCAAAATCAGGTATCCGTATGGTTATTTTCACCGTAGTTTTTTTTCCGTGTGTATAGAGCCGTACTGAAGTTTAATAGGAAAGGGGAGTCGGAGAGAGAAAAAAAAAAGTGTGCCACACGAACGCGGACAATCGTGTATCTTGGTGTATCGATGGCTCCTCCAAAAAAATCTACCAAAAAGAATCGATCCGATGGCGACAGTGACAGCGGCGGATCGTGAACAATCAACTGAATTTTCCATCCCATTTGAACCTAAGGAAATGTATCGATTATTCGGAAGCCCAAATGAACAGTCTGAAGATCGACTCTCTCTTGTAGGTTTAAATAGAGGAGATATCGAAACAAACATCGCTTTGGAAGTAGAACTATAGTATAAAGCTCATGAACCACTACGTCGTGTGCTAACGACCCCTTCCCCCTCAATCAAAATAAATAAATCCATGAATAATAAAAGAGAAATAAATAAATAAACAAACAAAAAAAAAAGGACGCAAAAACTAGGTGTCAAATATTGCGAGAGAAACAACAATGAACTATTATTAATCGGAACTACATTTACAATGAGGGAGAGAGAGGGAGAGAGCAGATAGTTCGCAGAGAAAAAGAAAATGTTGATGTAGGTAAGTAATCAGTTGAGGGAGTGGTCAAGGCAGAGCAGTGGGTGTGCGGTAAACAAATAAGCAGTTGGGAGGGACTGCAAATATCAATGCGCGCTGAGTCGGGCGATTCGACCGAGAAGGTTTCCAGTTGGCGTAGTAGTTAAGCGGCCTGCTACGTACGAGAATACGAGGCGGAGGGCAAATAGTCCCCAACTTTAGACGCGAATATCTCGAAATCCTGTCATTATTTTTTTTTCCGCCCGTGAGAGCTTTTTCTCAGGAGACACTTTTACGACACATATTTCAATTTAAAAAAATTTGACTGGGAGCCAGTTCCCATAAGCAAAGCGCGGTGTCCTTTGGAAGTGAGGCAATGTTCAGCTACACATTACTTCTGGATATTCCTTATTCCTAGATTCTGAGTAACTTCACTAAACCACTAAACAAAATTTGGATTGGCTACAAAAAACGAAATTAACTCTTTTATCAACAAGCTGTTGAGAACAGCTCGCTTTGATAAATTTTTGTCCGAAACAACGTGCTTTGCAAAATGTTTAACAAGACAAAAAGAAAAACAAAATCACACTTGAATGGCATGTTTATAGTCTTTGTGCTGAGCGCAACTTGCATTTAAAATTTATGGATCAGGATCAAGACCAAAATTTGTAACAGCATTATAAGATAGTATATAAACTAACAAATCGACTATAAGTTCACTAAATATGTGACTAACAAGTTCCAAAGCATTTGATGGTGAATAGTCACTAGTCAGCAAATAGATTGGGCAGGTTGGGGGAGGGAGGGGGTCATAATACATCCAGCTTTCTGTGAATTACGTGGCTCCGCCCTCCACACCGTGTGGAAGGACTGGTAGGTACAAAATTTCTTAACAGAAAACGGATGCGATTTTTTGGATTGCAAAGGTGTAAAAATTAAAAAATAAAAATAAAATTAAAAAATTAAAAAAAAATAAAAATCAGTTTTTCCACAAAATACGAAAATTGGATTTCCACACTTCACAAGAGCAAACACTTGCTAGATTGTTGGTTTCTTAAACTCCTGACTGAAATATTTGAAAGTAAACTCCCCCAAAAGACCTAAATGAAGATGCTTGAGGCTACATTCAGGAGCTGCATGTATTGAAGTTCTTCAGTTACTATCTGACTACTTGCAAAAGTACTTTGGTTGTTTACGCAACACACTGATTTGGTTATCTTGAGTTTGATCCGGAAAAAAGCACCTATGGTTCATGAGTTCATGATGGTTCATTATTTAACAGCAAAATCGACTGACAATGGAGCTGTTGCAAACTTTGAATACAGGCTTATTAACAGTTGATTATGGGGTAAAACCCTGTAAAAATAGCGATTAGCGCACTACAAAATCATGAAATCCACTCCTAAACTCACAAAACGCTTTTAAACGGGAGACCATAATGGCGGCCGGGGCCGCGGTTTGCAATGGGTTTCCCTATCTTCATTCAGCGCCATCTACAGGAGGTGTTCTTGCAACACCACACAAGAAGCATACAATTGCCATTAGATTTGGGCGGCCTTGTCCACCATTCCAGTCTCACGTTTAAAAGCATCTTGTGTGTTTAGGAGTGAATTTCGTGATTTTTTAGTGCGCTAATTGTTATTTTCACAGGATTTTACCCCATGATCAACTATTAATGTCTGTTGCAAAAGTTTGCAACAGCTCCATTTTCATTTATGCTTTCTTTTTTAGTTCAGGAATGGATTATGAGAATTTTGGAATTAATTTTTGAAAGAAAGAGAAGAGCCTTTGAAAGAGCACGACTGCCATTTTTTGTGACAAACCCATTTCAGGAGACAGAGCAATGATACATTACTAGTTAGAACACAAAGGATGTTTGTTACTTACTTTTCTGAGGAAAGTTCTTTACTACTTTTTATATCAGTCATGTTAACATCATTTAAAAATTCTTTTTTAATATCAGGAAGGCTTAAAGTTGAGCTAGATGCCTGAAATCAGAAAATGTGCAACTATAAAAGCTGTAATGAGGAAAACTGCTCAATGGTTTCGATGAGGGAATAAGGTACTACAGATGGTAGGTTCCAGAACTCCACGGGCTTTATGCCCCATTCTGTGAAATCCTCCTCAAGAATCATGCATCAAATTTCATGGTTGTGATGTGCTCAATTGACCCATTATAAGGTACAAAAGTTTTTGCCAGGAATCTTTAATCGTCCAGCGCTCCTGAAGCTATAACAAGGAATACTGGTGGCCGCGGAAGTAATGTCCAAGAAAACAAAGCCCAATAAAAATATGCCTCCCGGCAGGCCGGTAAGACGAAGTAGATTCCATGCTTGGTTAAAACATTTTTTCACAAATTTAAATAAGGAAGTGCCTAGAAATCAATTAATATTTGGCACGAAAACTACTTACAGTAAACTTGGGCAAGGAAACTGGCGATGGACTAATCGAATCTTCGCCTAGCTTGGAGCAGCTTTCTTTGGAACTAATTGAAGCGGACTTAACATTACTGCTCCTATCACAATCGGGGCTGTCTTCTTCCCAAAGTTCCTGCACAAAGGTAAATTACAAACAAACAATAATTTAGTAAAAATTGAAATAAGTATATGGAACTGTGTCCAGTAGCAGTTTGTGGGTTCAAAAGTGAGGGGAAGGGGGCTTAAAAAAATGTGACTTTTTCTAGCTTCTCACTTTCCTTTAATCATATAAAAGTATGGGGGGGGGTAGAAGTTATGATATATGTTTTTTTTCTTTTTTACGCTCTTATCCAATAAAGTTGGGTCTTACACCCCCAAAGCCTATCAGCCTCCAATGACTGTCTTTAGAAGAGAAAAATTTTGATTTGTTGACAGCAACAGCTTGCAGGAGCCGCATTGCAGACACAACAAAGTTGGAATCAAGACGTGACAAGTAAAGAAGTTTTACAAGTTTACGATTTTCAGATCATGATTGAAATACAGTTGAAAAAGAGATTCAACATTGAAAACGTTCCTAATGAATCAATTCGCGAGGATTTGATTAAACAATGCACAATTACATTCTTGTGCTATGATAATCACGAAACAATTGCTCGAATGATGGGAAGAAAAATTTTGAAGGCACTTACAGTTATGTCTGAAGCCTCTTCTTTCACATTCTTGATACATTTCAATTGCTTGTCAGCCTCGACACAGTTTTCAACTAACTCGTGCCAATTCAAAATGGAGGATGCACACTGGTAACACATACTTGTTGGTAACTCGTCTGTTGAATTTATCTGAAAGAAAAATTAACTATTAGTAAGTAAACACTGATTGCATAATACATAATTTAAATTTATTGGAGAGAACAGAGACATTTTTTGTGAAATTTGTTGAGCCTATTTATCACGAAACAGATGACAAGCAAATATGAAAGGACACTTAGTTGGCCTTTCGACGTACAGTTGAATCCAGCATTTCATGATCATCCAGGCCTGCAGAAACTTACACAACCTCTGTATTCTCCTGCAATCCCAATGTTTTTTGCCACACTTTTCGCAAAAAGGTCAACTTAACACACTCGATGAAATTTTAACTCAAAACCAACACGCTCGATATTTTGGCTCTAAGTCAACGCAGTTGAAAAAATTTTGATTTCAAATTGGTATAGGTAAAGCCGTTCATGAGCCATAGAGTCTTGCTTTTCTGCAAAAATGTCCCCCCCCCCCAAAAAAAACTATTTGCCACAAACAAACCTCAAAGAATATTAAGAGCTAACTAATTCAACAATAGTTAAATACAGTAAATTTATACAAGCTTGTAGACTTCATCAGATTAAAGGGATCATCTAAATGCAGAATGACTATGCAGAGGTTCTGTTAGAAAGTTAGTGGAATGGTAACAACTTACTTTGACAGGCAAATACTTTTCAATTTTTTGCCGGAGGTCTAACTGGACACCTTCACCTTCAAAAATTGGAATTAGATACTCATTGCTGCCGGCACAAATTCTGCAAAGAGTAGAGAAATCTGCTTTGCTTCTTTCCGCTGGAGTTTGCTCATCAGAAGTTGCGACAGTAACTTCAAAGAAATCATCGGAAACTTCCATCATAGAGTCATTCGATTGAAGATGGTTCTATTGGAAATCTGAAAGAAAAAATAGCAAATGGGTAAAAGAAAATGATTCGTCCTACTCAGGCCCCGATGTAGGCGTGCTGTGTGTGCGAACGCACACGGTGGCAAATTTAGCAGATGAAGAAAAAAAAATTGAATTAAGGGGGTATCCTACCCAAAAATTTTTTTTCACCAGTTAACCTCCAAAATTTCTGAAATTTTGGCAATGGAATAAGGACATTGAAACTAGGCAACCCTGAAATTTTTGTTGTGGTGGTTGCATACCTGCCCCTGAAATCTAACAATAAGCAGAAAAAAAGGTCGTTTACAGGAAAGTTGCTAGAGCCTGATATAATTGCTCTATCAACTTGTTCTTTGGCTCAAATGATGCACAATTAGATTCTCTGTGATCTGTTGGAGACAGATTTTTTTTTTCAATGCTTAGTTGCCCGGGTAAGAATTTTTCAATGGCATCTATTTTTTTTTAGCTTACTTTTTCACTTTAAACTTTAATTTGAAAAAAATATTGAGGGTAGGTTAAAAATCTGATTCCAACAGATCACAGATAATACAATTTCGAACATTTTAAAAAAAAAATGAAGTCTGTAGCTCCATTAGGGACTGAGATACCAACTTTCCTGTGCGGCAAAACAGGGGAAAATTAACATGCTCTAAAAATGGAAAAAGAAAATAACAAACATTTATTTTTTGCTCACCATAGATGAGTAAATTATTGGCGCATGACTTTAAAAAATTAATTAAAAATATTTCTAAGCCTTTAAAAAAAAACCAAAAATATCACGTTCTTCACGAGGATTTCCTGAACAAGAAAAGTCAAAAAAGTCAAAATCCCCAAAAATTGCTAAAGTGACCCAAATTTAGGGTAGGATACCCCCTTAAAATTTGCCGCCCCAGTGAAAAAGAAAAATATTGGAATGAGAACTTCTGTGTCTTGCTTTTTAATGAGAAAACACTACGGAAACACTAGGCCAACTTTTTGCCAACAACCAATTCCTTCAGTGGTGAACGAGTGTGAGGATGTACTTACGTCTAGTTAGGTTGAGTTAAGGTATGGATATTTCCAACCTCACCATCATTATTTCCGCTGGATTTTCCCAAAGTTTGTCTCAGCGTAGCCAAGGAAGCGATGCGGCAAAAGTTACAATGCTGAATATGTTAGTGTATAGCAAGAAATAAAGTTTTGTAGAAGCATTGAGAGAAAATGAATCAATGACACTCCATACTTACACTAAAGATAGGCTGTTAAGTGGCAGTAAACTAATGAATTCATTTTTGGGCACGATCAGGCACGATTGACGGTTTAAAAGTTAAAACCTAACCTAAAGAAGCTGCGGGCTGTAGATTTTATAAAAAATATAAGTTAGAGGCTGCTAGTTACAATCAGTGGATAGTGTAAAGAAAGAAAATCCTTTCTTGCTCACAAAGTGACATGTTCGGTGATTTGTTAAGAAATAAATCAAATGAAAAATAAAAAAACTGGAAGAAGTCAATAGAAGTTTTTCACAACAAGTTTTTTTTTCTCACGACTCAACTGTCATCAAGGTCGCAACTAAAAAAACAATCGATGACGCAACAGTCAGCAATATTTGTTTATAATTTGAGGTTATGTTTTCCTTTTTCCAGTTTCCACTTTCCACTACACAACGTGAACGTGACCAAAAACCATCCAAAGCAAGGACTAGGAACTCCGAATGATTACTACTAATCAATTTCGGTAATTTTGTACCAGACAAAAATATCTCATACCATCTTATAGTTTATTCAGCTGATCAGCCCTCACGTCGAAGACTTTCCTTCCTCATCGAATCTACTTACCCTAGTGCGCTCCAACTTTGTTATGAACACTAACGAAGTAAGTTTTAATAGCTTGAGTTTTTGTCTATTCTCTGACTATCTTTCTTTTTCCAGTGTCTTATAACCTTAGTCAGGTGGTTTTCAGTAAATAAATTGCTCCGAATATAAGCTCCTGTTTGAAACTTATTATTAATTAAGAACTGACTCACTCTGGATTTCTCCGTCTGATTAGCAGTGTGAACTTATTCTGAAACACATCAATATGACTTGATGAATGGTTTTCGAGCAACGAACTTAAACACACTTATTTTCAAGTACCCGTTTGGCGCTTGCTTGGATGGTCAGTATTCTTTGCCAGGATCTTTGAACATTTCCCTGGAGGGACATCATTTTAGTGGTCTATTCACCTCTAATGCCATCTTTGCCCACATCTTTTACAATGTGAATGAGATAAGACTGATATTTGGTGTCATTTATTTGATAATTCATTACTTTTAGGTATAGTTAGGAATAGAGAGGTGATCAACAAAAGACACTCTATTCGGAGTAGAAAGAGAGGTGATCAACAAAAGTGACTCTATTCGGAGTTGAATAATCAAAAGATGACACTATGTATTATTTGAACAAAACATGTTGGTTGGTTCAAGGTATGAATCATTCTGAAAACATAGGTACTTGCATACAAAGACTTCTACTACTATCTAGACTGGACATAACGCCTGCCCATTGAAACCGATTGGTATGCAACCACGATTACAGTATGTGCTAAGATTTTCGGAAATAGGTACATTGATTTAAATGGGAAAATGACTTTTTTGAAAAATTAATTAAAAATACTAAAAAAAATATTTTTCCACAAAACTTGGAACGGTTTGAAAGCTCATGATAAGCAGATTTCGGTTCGGGCCGTTTTTTATACCGTTTTTTCAATCGTAAACATTCTACAGAGGCTCAAAGTTCGGTAAATTTTCCTCGTTTCTATGGGGTGTTCCACCGTTTCGGTACCCCGCTGAGACAACCTACATAGCTGTATATACTCAATTTTACATAATCTATGTTATGATTAAAGTTATTTGTTTTGTGTGTCTCAATAATTTATCGCATAAATTTTATTTTTTGAGCTGTAACTATTCAAAAAAAGTATAAAGTAAACAATTTTATGAAACACCCTGTAGAAAATCGGTACCCAACTTTAAGCCCCTGTAGAATGTTCCTTGTTCAAAAATCACATATAAAACTGGCCCGAACCGAAATCTGCATATCATGAGCTTTCAAACGGTACCAAGTTTTATGGATAAATATTTTTTTTAGTATTTTTAATTAATTTTTAAAAAAAGTCATTTTCCCATTTAAATCAATGTATTTCTGAAAATCTTAGCACATACTGTAATCGTGGATGCGGCGTAGCCAGGCGCAGCCTGCGATTTTTGTCCCACTCCTCATCTTCACTTTCCCCGCCCTAAAATCGGCCTTATGTCCAGTCTAGATAGTATTAGAAGTCTTTGCTTGCATATTACATTAGATTACAACATAAGGACTAGGTGCAGGGGTGCAGGTAATGATGCAGTAGATTTACTGAAAAATTATAAACTTAAAGTGTAGGGGATTTAAATGTGTCTGAATGTGTATTGATTTGTTGCTTTTATTTGTTTTTCAGAGCAAGTATCACCTTGAATGATCATGATTGCGCACCAAATTCTTCGCAGACTGAAGCCATGGAATTCCAGTCAATGGATCTCTCCCTTCAGCAGCTCTTCCGTTTCATTGCCTTCCTCACCAGAGGAGCAAATTCAGAAAATCAAAGAGAGGAATCCAACCAGAACTAAAACTGAATTGGAGAAAATGAAGAAGCTTTATACCTTGGGTCCTCGAAAAGCTACGGCAGATTTCAGTGCTCTTACTCGACAGTATCCTAAAGTCCCAGCGATTGTGGAATATGCAACGAAAGAGCTAAAAATAGACCCTCACTCACTGTTAGCTGCATTAGAAGAAAGCCCAGATCTTTGCGATATTGCTGTTCAGAAATGGGGCGTATGTTTCAATCATTTATCGCAGTATGGATTCTCAAAGAACTCTGTCTTGAAAATGATCACAAATTATCCGGGATTGTTGCACTTTGAAGAAAATGAGTTGGAAGATTCTGTTCATTGTTGGATGAAGTGTCAGTTTGGCGAGGCGGGTCTCGTACCTCTGCTCATTGATAATCCTTATTTCTTAAATATAGGTGAAAAAACTCTAGACTTCAGGTTCTGTTCTCTTAGACACTTCCTTGAGGGTAGACGGAAAAGAGTTTTAAGATTGCTCACGAACTCGCCTCAAGTGATGTTCAAGAACTGGGATCAGGTACAGAATGTCATAGATTACCTTAAAGAACCAATGCGAATTCCTATTTCTCAAGTGGCAAGATCAGGAGTTTTCAGGTATGATTTGTTCCATTTGCGATGTCGCTTCTTGTTCTTATATCGCTTGGGCGTTTACACCATCCGAAGTTTCAAAGCAGATCCTCTCGAGCCTCCCAAACACCCTCCATTGACAGATATAGTTGATTCTCATGAAGAGAAATTTGTATATAGAGTAGCTAAGGTGAGCATGATTGAATATCAGTTTTTTAAAGAAATTTTGTACAAAGGTGATATGGAAGATGACAGGGATCCTCTTGCGATAGAAAATACGCATGGACTTATAAATCCCTACCTTGTGACTGACCTTCGATATCCAGAAGTTAGAAAACAGAAAAGCAGACCTCCAAATATGCCCCCAGTTGTTGAATAATCCCTTTTTAGGATATTATGGCGTCAGAGTTTCACTTAGTCCACAGCTGTTTACTGGCAATAATTAGTCCGTAGAAATTCCGGAATGAAAGGTAGATGAAACCAGGTATGTGGAGACTTGGTGTTTTAAGTGTTTGGATTATTCCCTTTTGGGAATATTTCCAGTTTTCTTTTTTCTGGTCCTCATCTTCACAGCCATTTTTTTTTTCTTAGAATACTTTGATTGTCTTTCCTACCCCTTCTTTTTTTTATGCAGTCCAGTCGTTCGCTGTGAAATATCAGCATAACGAACCACGTGTTTGGGCGGCTGGACTTTACGACTACTACTACTACTTATTTTTTACGCAAAAAGTTGTTTAAAGTAAAGGGATTTTATCATTCTGCTTTTCGTCAAAAGCCAATTTTTTCAGAGGAAATAGAAATATTCAAAGAACTTAAATGAAGGAGCATGGGTTCGTAGGGTTGGAAGACTGGACTTAACGATACTTATTGATTCATCTTCTGTAACAATTCAACGTAGCCATTAATTTCAAAACTTCCACCGTAACACGCAGTTCAAAATATAAGTTTATCAGATTTTAAACAAAAAAATTGAAAGCAGACTTCAATATCCATTTAAGAGAGTAAATTCCCAGTTAATGCTCATGCGTGGACCAACTGATGTCACCAGTTGCCATCCAGTTAATTAACATGGGAGTCAGAGCTGCGGAACCATAGCCGTAGCCAGAGTATTGTCTTTCTCTCTCTTAGCTTATTTAAATGCATGTGTTGGAAAAGGATCGTTATAGGGGCTATCACGTGACTTCAGCCCCTCTTTCTGTCCTTTTCTAACACACGCGTTTAAATGGGCTAAGAGAGAGAAAGACAATACCCTGGCTACGGCTATGTGCTGAGCTGTATATTTAATGTCATTTTTCAATTCACTGATGATTCCATCAGTTGAGAAAAATGTACACAGTTCAATTCAGTTTACGATTGTAATGCACGAAATTACTCGTATCTAATATCTTTTCTCAACCGGTGGAATCGTTGATGGCTTTAAAAAACTTGAGGATATTTTATTATTTTACCGGCGATTCCAACGATTGAGAAAAGATTAAAGATGCGAGCATTCTCGCGCTTTACAGTCTTGAACTAAATTGAACTGTGTAATCTTTTCTCAACAGGTGGAATCATTGGTGAATTTAATGCTATTAACTATACACAAATGGCAGTACTTAAGGGAGTTGATCAGCCCATGCCTTTGGCCTCTGGCGATTGGTATGACCCTGGCCAGTAGCGCACAGAGAGATTCTTCATCTCTCTCTTTTCTCCATTAAGAAACGTATGTTAGACAAGGATGGACAAGGGGATAAAACCCCCTCCTTCTGTCCTTTTCCTACTCATACATTCAAATGGGAAATGAGAGAGATGGAAGATATCCTGGTTGCGCCAGTGACCCTGGCAGCAAATATCACAAGCTGCTCATACATGGTTTCATCTACCTTGTCCTAAATGGGGTTGTTGTAGAGGTCGGAATTTTATGTTTTTGATTACAGATTCTGAAAACGTTCGCCGAGTAGAGCATTTTCGTTTTTTTGTTTTTTTCCTACGACCAATAGAAGCCGAGATAATCGACTTTGAAGCATCGCCAATTATTGCATCATATATACTAATTATTGCGCAATCCAGTGCACTACGGTTCTCATATCTCTTAAACTTCCAAAAATAACCCTATCAACCTATACCTCATTTTGAAGCAGAAGTCAAACGGAATCGTTCTGTGCAAATCTCAGGTCTCTAACTGCTGTCGTTCCAAAATGGCGGGTTTTTTTATTTTTATATTCTGGCGCCATCTTAATATTTGGATCGGCGCCATTTTGGAACGACAGCAGTTAGTGACCTAAAATTTGCACAGACCGATTCCGTTTGACTTCTGCTTCAAAATGAGGTATAGGTCGATAGGGTTATTTTTGGAAGTTTAAGAGATATGAGAACCGTAGTGCACTGGATTGCGCAATAATTAGTATATATGATGCAATAATTGGCGATGTTTCAAAGTCGATTATCTCGGCTTCTATTGGTCGTAGGAAAAAAACAAAAAAACGAAAATGCTCTACTCGGCGAACGTTTTCAGAATCTGTAATCAAAAACATAAAATTCCGACCTTTACAACAACCCCATTATTATTTCAATTGCTGTTGTCCATCGGGTAGGTTTTTTTTTTTTGACACGTGCTGTCAATATGTATTGTTTCGTGAGAATTACTATAGATTCTTTGAGTCAACCTGAAAGCACTTTAGATTCTCAGGTCTAATTAGCTGGAAAAATAACCAATATTTTGATGCTAGGAAGTGACAAACATTTTTTTTTAAATACATTTAATTTGAATTTTTACTATTAGTAATTTTCTGTTGAACATGCCGATCCACATTTGGCGAAGAACTTTTTTACTTCAAATACCGATGTACATTTTTATATATTTATATATTTTGAGAGATTGCACTATGTATGATGTATGTCTTCAATCCGTGTCTGATGTTGATGTTACAACTGATCTGTTTCATTTTCCCCCTCTTTTTTTTTTTCTTTTCAAATGCAAATAGTTTCTTTTCAACCTATGTTTGCATCAATAAACCTCTGTTGATTTTTCACCCTTGTTTTAATTTTTAATTTCTGAAATGAGTACCTATTATTTTAATCCAAGGTTTTGCTCCTCAGATAAGCAATCAGTAAATAGGAAAGGAAGGGAAATGAGAATCAAAAGAAAATTTGTTTGGTTAGGATTTTTTCTAATCTCTTCTCAATCTGCTTCAGCACCTTACTGCCTGAGAGTTGGAGTTTTAAGAAATCTACATGTTTATTTTAATTAAATAATTGTAATTTTTTGGTTGATGGCTCGATTTTTGCCTTAAATTTTTTTTATCAAATTTTCGAAAACAATCTTGCTGACGAATTTTGCCTAAAAAAAAACGTAAAAATCCAAGCAATTCGTTTTTTCTCGTCCACAACTGTCCACAGTTGTCCATAAGGCCCCGTGGTATCATGGCTAATCTATCTTAAGCGTCACGTCACCATCAAGTCAATTTTTTGAGCCCTTCTCAAAATACATGAAGCCCCCGCCTCCCACATGAAACCAGTGATGGGCAAAAATAATTTTTTGAATAACCATGAATAATTAACTAAAATTATTTGCATTATTCTCTTGTTATTCCTTTTGGTAAATGGAAGTTTTGACACTACTTGCATATTCATTTGTTACAAAATGAATGACTGGTAGTGCTAAAACTTTGATTTACTAATTATTTGAGTAACACGAGAATAATGTGAATGATTTTAGTTAGTTTTTCATGATTATTTAAAATATAACTTTTGCCCATCATTGCATGGAACCGACTATGGGTAGAGGCCTGAAAATTTCATGTGTTTTCAAGTTTGTTCTTCCGCAAATATCGCAACTGAAAACGCCTTAACTTATTGAGGTATGCAAATCCATTGCACGAATGCGTCGCTGACTTCATACTCTCAAAATTGAAGACGTAGGTCTGTGCTGAATGGCGGCCATGCAAGAGGAAGTGGCTCATGGAAAGTGAAAATGTAAATTACTGTATAATCACGAGACCTCAAAGAAAAAATCGTGAATTATAAATAAAAACATAAATGCCAGTCTGAACTGTTTGGTTTTCAATTTATTTTTAATTTCAGGAGCATTTTGTATGAGAAGGAATTTTGTAGTCTGCTAGTGATTTGCCTTATTTTATTTACAATGAATACTAGGAAATAAATGAGTCCAAGCGTAAGGAAGAGAACGTCAATGGAGTAGTATTGTATGACGCTCATGTCTTTCGCCGGGGACTGTAAATGATATGCACCGCGGTGCCTGAGAACGTACTCCGTCCAGAATATTGCTTTTTCCATCGGTGATTCTGATTGGTCTCGAAGTAGTTGTGATCTCCTTTGTGCTTGATTTAAGAATCTGTAAAATGTTGAAACTTGATATGTATCAATAATGTAGATCAAACGTACAATATTTACAATTGCATTGCTCATAAGGTAAGACACCTAGTGAAAGGTATGGTAGCTAAGTACAGTCAGCGAATTAAATGGTGTCAGTCGGTTCCTTGGATTTTGGGGGTAGGCACCTGCATTACTTAAATGCATTGTAATGAGTATTGCAGTAATGCAGGTTGCCTACCTGAACCGAAATATACAAGGGCGGAGCCAGCAATTTGGCAACTGTGGATTCTTCCCATTTGAATGTATGAGAAACAATCAATTCTTGAGGAGGCCATGACCCAATTTCTAATCGATTGTTTCTCATACATTCAAATGGGAAGAATCCACAGTTGTCAAATTGCTGGCTCTGCCCATGGAAATATAAGGCGTCAACTGACATTATTTAATTCGTTGACAGTACATACCCATTGAGCACCTGTTGGTTACTACAACAACTACCGATTCAAAGCTTTTACCATCTGCAAGGGCTCAAATTTTGTATTTAAATGAAAATAGGTATATTGAAGTTTTTTTTGGGATTTAGAAGGTATCATCAGTGTGACATGATGAGTGACGGTTCATGGTCCCAATTTTGGTAAATGTTCAGTTTTCTATGTAAAAATCTGCGAACAATTAAGAAAATTTGGATTTTTTCGGAGGCCCAAAAATGAACTATTGACCTAATTTTTGGGACTGCTACTTTATTTTTGTCTAAAAAAAGAGGTTTGTTTTGTAGAACATTTCGGACCAATAGCTTCTTGAATTTTGAGCTGGTATTTTTTTCTAAAGGGAAGATAGCAGGGTACCTACTAAAACTAATTTTTGGAAATGGGTTGATATTGGACTTTACTTTTGAATCTCTTGATTCATCGAAAATGAAAAACGATATCGACCTGTAGTTTGCGCCGAATGTCTTGGAACTCTCTCCTTTTCGGAACCATGATTCTAGAGACGGAGGTTGTGAGAAGACGATTACATATTACCCTCTTCTCCAGAGGAGGCCCTAAAAAGTTCATTGATGCCCCAAAGTAGTTCATATCAATGTAAGACCTCCTGCAAAATTCCATTCAATCATGTACAGCTGTTCAAAATGTATCAGGGTGAACTCAAACTTTTGGGTCACCCTGTATGAACCTTGATGTTTTTAGCATGAACTGACCTGGGATTTGATATGATTGTATTGATGGCTGTCAAAAGTTTGGCCTCAGTCAGAGTTCTGAGCTCCAATCTGTAAGCATAACCATCTCGAACGGCTTTTTCAGCATTAGCGTCATGATCGCAAAACACTGGCAGCACGATGACAGGAACTCCATGAAAAATTGTCTCAAATAGGCTCAACAGGCCTCCATGGGTGATGAATCCTCGAATTTTTTTATGACCTTTAAAAGAATTACAAAAAAGACGAGGAATTTCAATTTGCAATCCAGTTATTCGGTAAATAAACTCAACTTATTTGTAACATTAAAGGATGGCACATTTGGGCCAGCGCATAGGCGGATCTAGCAATCTGGCAACTGCGGATTCTTCCCATTTGAATGTATGATAAACAATCGATTCTTGAAGGGGCTACAGCCCCGAGACTATTCGATTTTTTCTCATGCAATCAAATGAGAAGAATTCACTGTTGCCAGATTGATGGGCCAGCGCACTGGTCTATGAGTCTGATATTAAATTGAAGTGGTCAAAATTCAGTGAAAAATAGTAAAAAAAAAATAAAAAATAAAAAATAAAAAAAAAAAAAAAATATCATCGTTTTCAACTTTTGAAGCTTTGTACAAAAATGTCCAGTGACGCATCTGAAGGTTTTAAATGAGGTACTTGTTAAAAGTGTTTTCTGTGATTACAATAATTGATCTTGAAATGTAAATGATGAATTGATGAGGCAACTCTCTGATTTTTGACCATCATTTTTGACGATCTCGCGCTACGACAGTGCGGAGGACGGAAACCTTGTGCGTGGGAACACTTCACTAAAGACGCCGAGGTTGAGGATCTTTCGTACTTAGAGTTGCATCATTCATTCGGCTGCTTCAACTGTTTCCCAGTCCATCATGATAAGCACATTGTAATGTATATTTTTTCCACAACAAACCCCCCCCCCCCCCGTTCTCCCTATCCCCCCTTTCTCTCGTCCATCTTCTTGGCGTTTTGTAATAAAGAAAAAAAGTACGGAGACATTGGGGGATTCAGAGGGGGCGAAGGATGCGATAGCCCCCCCCCACCCGTTGGGCCAGGAAAGGGAAAGAAGAGGGGGTATAAAGGGAAAAAGAAAAGGTGATAAATGGCAAAGGAGGTCCCCCCCCCTCTTGTTCAAGAGGGTTGAATCCTCCAATGTATGGAGAAAGGGACACATATGATAGCCCTACCTTCAAATCCTTTACAAACGAATGGATGAAGAGAAAGAGAACAAATATTTTGGATCAGCCTCTATTCGCTATGGCTTTTTCCGTAGTTTCATGCAGTTGAATTCGTCATAACCAAAGTTACTTGTTTCAGGCGAAATTTTAATGAAATTAACCCAGAGTCCCCCGCGGCGAAAATTCCGAGAATCATAAAATCGCGACGATCACGCTAAACTCACCTAACAAATCTTGCTGAGGAAACCAACGGCTCTGCAGCACGTTACTTGGAAGCACTTCGTCAGAGATGGCGTCGTCCCATTTCCAGAGAACTTGATACGGCAGCTTTCCGAACACTGAAATCAGCATCTTCCGCAAATAAATCGGGGTGTTGGCAGTTTGCACTGATGATCCCATGCTCACGTATATGAACCCCTGACTGCCGGGTCGCTGGATGAATTCTTCCAAATGCTGAAAGAATGAACAATGAGGATTGGATCGAATGATATCAATTTAAGTTTACTTTAGGCGCAGTTTCAGGGTAAAATTGAGCCACTTATTCTTGCCATTTTTTGCTTCTCGGTTCCTAAAATTATCCCTTTCTTTCTTTATTTTTCTGTATTTTTCCGTATTTTCTTTTTTCCCTCCTCTTTTTCATCAAATTATTGGGGGGGGGGGGATGATACTTTGCCCCCCTCCTAAAATATTGGAGGGGCAAAAAGGCCATGCTCCCACTAAGATTATACGGCACTGAGCTTTAGGTTACTGCAAGGTATCACAACGCTAAAACACTCAAAGTTAGTGGGTAGTTAACTATTCCTACTCCTCAGTGTTGATTTTGCCTATCCTTCTGGTTGAAGGCGCTCGCCCACTATTTTGACAAATGTCAACCGTCTGGGGTAGCTTAAACTATAAGTCAAAAATTATGAGATTATGTATTTAAGGCGGATCAATTTACGTAAACGAATTTAATCGGGCGTGGCGATGGCGCACGGTACCGAAAGAGTTAAATAGACTAATGCAACGTTGCCAGACTGCAGGCAATGCCATTTTATTTCCTATTGTGCGCATTGTTAATTCTATTTTGAATGTAGCTGCGTCCGCATTTAAACTTGGCATTGGGCGACGAGGAGTTTCCTCCATCCACTCGTTATCGCATGAGTCGCGACCGCCGCACTGTGGTCTGAGATCTTCAGAAAGTGGCCAAAAATCAGAGAGTAAATTTCTCATCAATTCATTAATTATAAACTTTCAAGATCAATTTAAATCAAAGAAAGCATTTTTAATGAGTTTTTTTAAATCTATAAATGTTACTAGAAAGTTTTATAAATTAATCTTAAAAGGTCGAAAATGATGATTTTTGATCATTTTTTTTTTTCACTGACTTTCGGCCACTTTTTTTTCGATCTTAGACCATAGTGCGCCGCGCGCTGCGAGCAAAAAATGAAAATTGCGCCGCCGCGCCGACCCGAACCCGCGCCGCCCGCACAATGGGTAGTTATTTGCAATCGGACGGCCAAAAGTTAGCAAAATAAAATATCATCTCAAATAATTATCATTTATAAACTGAACTGCTTTTTAGACTTAAATGTTAATTTCCCAGCTAGAATCACTCTAGTTAGAAGTTGTTCAAGTAAGTAAAATTAGGGGGATTCTTCAGCTTTTGGTGCCGACATCTGCCACCATCAGAGCGCTACCGTTCAACTAATGTCAAATTACAGGCCAAAAGTAATTTATTTTTTAAAAAAAAAAAAAAAAAAAAAAAACGAAAAATCAGTTACTAGATATTCGTCTGGAGAACGTCTCTGCGGAATATCTCGGCAATAATTTAAAAAATAAGGCTGATTGTACCAAAAAATGGGATACCTATCGCAAATCGATTCTTGTATCGGAATGTGATATTTCATTTGTTGGTATTTTCAGCCTTATTTTTTAAGTTATTTACAAGATATTTTGCAGAGATGTTCTTCAGATGATTATCTAGTAATAAGTGATACTCAATTTTCTTAAATATAAATTACTTTCGGCCTGATGTAATGGGTCTGTTGCACACTTCGGCTATACAGCGTTTTAAAGTATCAATTCTTATGTAAAAAGCCGAGAAAATAACAATGGCAGCATCAGGAAACTCTAAAATTTAGTATTAAACTCACAAATTGCGAAAAACACTAGACACTATTCACCCTTGTATCTTTTCACCACGTGCACGATATTTCGCGAAATTAGCGCGGCACATTCAAATAATCACGGCCGACTGTCATTACAGCTGACTTCATAAACAAATAAACAGTAAACACTGACGGCATCTGTTCTAATTCTTACGTTTCAATATCCTCAATTCCTCACAAAAGGTTGTGAAAGGTACGGAGACCGATATTTGTGTCGAAAACTTATCAAAATGAAACAATAACACACAGGAGTTCCAAGCATGATGATCGAAGTTGGAATCATCCTTGGAACTCCTGCGAGTCATTGATAAGTTTTCGACACAAATATCGGTCTCCGTACCTTTCACAACCTTTTGTGAGGAATTGAGGATATTGAAACGTAAGAATTAGAACAGATGCCGTCAGTGTTTACTGTTTATTTGTTTATGAAGTCAGCTGTAATGACAGTCGGCCGTGATTATTTGAATGTGCCGCGCTAATTTCGCGAAATATCGTGCACGTGGTGGAAGGAAACAGGGGTGAATAGTGTCCAGTGTTTTTCGCAATTTATAAGTTCAATACCGTATTTTAGTGTTTTTTGATGCTACCATTGTTATTTTCTCGGCTTTTTACGTAGGAATTGATACTTTAAAACGCTGTAGCCGAAGTGTGCAACAGACCCATTTAAGGTGATTCTATGGCAAACTCTCGAAAATTTTAATCCGATGGATGGCGTTACTTATCGCTTGCTCCGAAAATAGCCGTTTTTTGACGGTTTTCGGCTGTTTTCTCTGAACAGACGAATAATAGGCAAAAAATCGGAATGTTAGCACCTGCTTAATTTTTTGAGCCATAAACGGGCCAAATTGGTTCTAAAATAGAGGTAAAAGTATGCAAAGAAAAAATCATGTGTAATTTGGAGTTGTATCAGTAAAGATTACAGGTGAAACAGAAACCTGTAATCTTTACCGATACATCTCCAAATTACACATGATTTTTTCTTTGCATAGTTACGCCTTTATTTTAGAACCAATTTGGCCCGTTTATGGCTCAAAAAATCAAGCAAAAAATTAAGCAGGTGCTGACATTCCGATTTTTGCCTATTATTCGTCTGTTTAGAGAAAACAGCCGAAAACCGTAAAAAAAAACGGCTATATTCGGAGCCAGCGACAAGTAACGCCATCTATCGGATTAAAATTTTCGGGAGTTTGCCATAGAATCACCTTAAGTAACATTAATTGAAGTGTAGCGCTCTAGTGGCAGAAATCGGCACTAAACGCTGAAGAATCACAATAACTGTTTGATTTTTGACCGCTGAATCGGTTATTTCTGCCTACTTTGGGCCGTGGCACACACTCCTTACAGTTACGTCCATTCGCACTCGCACTCGTCATCGTCAGCATCACACTTAACGTAATTGCAAGTGCGGCCGGCCGTCGCGTTCGTCGCGTCAGCTGTAGCCTCCGCGACTCCTCCCTCCCCCTCCCCATGCATCTTCACCTCCCTCTCCTCCCACCCCTTTTCTACCCTCCTACTACTCTCCATCCCCTCAACCAACCAGATTTATCTCCTATTTAAGCTCGGTTTTTTTTTTTTTTTTTTTTTTTTTCCCCCTCCTTTTTTTGGGCTTATCAAATCAGCAATGCGGAGGTTACCAGAACCGTGATCGACGCTCATTGGTATGGTTCGGAACTGTTGCAGCCATATAGCCGTAGCCAGGATATTGTCTCTCTCTCTCTCTCTCTCTCTCTCTCTCTCTCTCTCTCTCTCTCTCTCTCTCTCTCTCCTCTCTTTCTCTCTCTCTCTCTCTCTCTCTCTCTCTCTCTCTCTCTCTCTCTCTCTCTCTCTCTCTCTCTCTTTCTCTCTCTCTCTCTCTCTCTCTCTCTTCTCTCTCTCTCTCTCTCTCTCTCTCTCTCTCTCTCTCTTTCTCTCTCTCTCTCTCTCTCTTTCTCTCTCTCTCTCTCTCTCTCTCTCTCTCTCTCTCTCTCTCTCTCTCTCTTCTCTCTCTCTCTCTCTACTCTCTTCTCTTCTGTGTTGCTCTCTCTGCTTCTCTCTCTCTTTCTCTCTCTCTCTCTCTCTCTACTCTCATTCTAATGCTAGAGAAACATATCCTCTGCTCGCTCTCTCTCCTCATCTCATCTCTCTCTCAGTCCATTTGAACGCACGTGTTACTGTTAGAAAAGGATGGATATAGGGGCTGTCACGTGACTTCAGCCCCTCTTTCTGTCCTTTTCTAACACATGCAGTCAAATGGGCTAAGAGAGAGAAAGGCAATATCCTGGCTACGGCTATGGCTGCAGCCAATCAACAATGACCGACCAAGCGCAAAGATGTTGATATCAGAAAGTCGTCAGAAGGTGAAAGTTTTCCATGAATTCCCAAGACCAAAATTCCGTGGGCAAATGGGTCTGTTGCATACTAATTTTGCTACAACAAAATAGAACCTATATAGATTCTTATGTAAAATTCGGCGAAAATAACGATGCGCACATTAAAAACGTTCAAAATCCACTCATTAACTCAGGAAATCACTTCAATTTCAAACATCTTGCGCTACACTAGACACTATTTGCACCGGTATACTACATAGACGGAACCACCGTGCATAAGTAAACAACATCGTAACTACAAAATGATGGAACTCCCTTCTAAATACATGAACTATTGGCTGCATTTGCTGTCTGGTCTTTTCGGTTTATCAAAGATTACAAAATAGTATAAGAAATGTACGCATCTAAACGAAACATTCAAATGTTTGTAAGTTCTGTTCATGCTTACATAAATGAGATGGTTCCATCCATGTAGTTATAAGTCGGTGATATAGTGTCTATAGTGTAGCGCGGGTTGTTTGAAATGGAAGGTATTTTTCGAGTTAATGAGTAGATTTTGAAAGTTTTTAATGTGCGCATCGTTCTTTTCGCCGAATTTTACGTTAGGAACAATGTGTCATATTGATGTACCAAAAGTACGCAACAGATCCATTGTCATGTGTCTATAAAATTTCATGCGGAATTCCGTGGGCAATTTTTATTATTTTTCCATAAAATTTCATGGAGTTCCGTGGGCCGTTCATGGGGATTCCATAAGATTTTCCATGTAATTTCATGGACAAATAATTATCACCCCACGGAAACAATGCCCACAGAATTTTGGTCATGGAAATTCATGGAACATTTTTACCGGGAAGGTAAATCAGTGACGTTGCGTGCAATTTGGCAACGTTGCAAGGTGTCCATTTAACCCATATATGCCCATTGAGTCGTTAACGACCCACTTATAATGGTTTTTTTGGACCAGATTACAGTACATTTAGGCCAATTTTACTCAAAAATCAATGTTGTGATCTTTCAGCACCTATAGTTTAGCTGGACCAGAAAATGTCACAATTTTTCAATTTTTTTTTTTCACTCTAAGATGGTGTTTTTTTAAAAAAAAAAACGCCAAAAAACACCCACCATATTCAAAAAAAGTTGGGCATGTAAGGGTTAAAGCCATTGAAAGATCGAACTATTGGGTGTTCGGTGAACTTCCTCGCATTCCACCTATTAAATGGGCTTAAATGGACGCATTATGACGTTGCAAAATTTCACACTATGCCGCTGAGGTAACAAAAGCGCAAATGCATGTCTATCTTATCGACGAATTGAAGATTTTCGCGAGATTTTCACGAGCTAACTTTGGCCTTGAAACTTGAAAAATGTGTTTGAACCTCCCTCAAATAGCCCCCCCTTCCCCAGAGAGAATCGGGGGCTTCTGTAAATATCATAAATTAAAAATTTGGGATCAATTCCCTATGTGACTTTTTGTGTTTCAAATAATTTTTTTCAGTATAGTTTTCGAGACAAATTCCCTATCCGGGTGGTCTGGTACACCCTATACAATATTTCCATCAAGGGACTCTATAAGCGACCAATGCAGCGTAGTCATGCGTGTGCATGAGTGTAGGACTGATCTACATCGATCCCTCAGCCGAAGGAGTATGAAGAGTGGCCGAATTAGATAACCTTAAAGGCAAAACTTAGATCGTGAAAATATCGCGAAAATCTTTAATTCGTCGATAGTACGTATACTTAACCCTCTTATGGGTCGAGCCCGAATATTCTCGTTTTTCTTTGCAAGTCTGTTTCATTTTGTTTCCGTCTTCATTCCGGGTAAAAGCGATCGATGAAAACACGTAAAAAATAAGGTTTCAAAAATAAGGTTTCGTCGGGCGCCTTTAATTCATTGTATAGGCAATTCCAACTCCCCCAAGTACGAACAGTTAACTACCTTCCCTGTAGAAGGGAAGATGAGTGACATTCTTGTGAACTAACCTGGTCCTTAGTGGGTTATCTATCTGTCCACTTAATTAAATCGAGCAAGCAGAGAGCGCCTTCAAATTATTGTATATGCAATTCCAACTCCCCCAAGTACGAACAGTTAACTACCTTCCCTGTAGAAAGGAAAATGATTGGCATTCTTGTGAACTAACCTGGTCCTTAGTGGGTTATCTATCCACTTAATTAAATCGAGCAAGCAGAGAGCGCCTTCAATTCATCGTAAAGGCAATTCCAACACCCCCAAGTACGAACAGTTAACTACATTCCTCCCATATGAACGGAAGAGTAGCGTTCTTTTGAACTAACCTGGTCGTTGAAGGGTTAGAATGACAGGCGGTCGGAGTCAGTTCGCCTGAAATATATATATATATATATATATATATATATATATATATATATATATATATATATATTATATATATATATATATATATATATATATATATATATATATAATATATATATATATATATATATTATATTAAGTTTAAAATTGGCTAGTACATATGTAATAGATGATGAGAACAATAAGCTGAACAGCCATACACATGATTATCATTTATCACAGATTTTTATTTAGAAAAACAAGTGAAAAAATGAACTTTTTATTTGGATCAGACTTTCGACCGGAAACCCCGCGGCATCATCAGTGAAAAATATAATAATAAAAATTTAAAATCTGGAAAAAACAGTTTTTTACTTGCCACGATGACATTTTTTCGAGGAAATCAAGGTTACTTACGGCCCAGAAGCAGTCAAATCTGGAAGGATCTAGGCAGACTATCCAGGAAAATTATCTCATCGGAAAACAGCAAGTTTTTTCTTTCGAAGTGCAAAGAACTCAAGGGATGCCAAAATTCATTCAATATTCCAACAATAACTTCGGAAATATTCACAACAAGGAGAATTAGAAAAATTGAAGGAGATGAAATCAAATTTTGATCAAAAATTGTTAAATTTACTGATTAGTGATGTTTTTTCCAAAATAGATCATCTAAAAAAGGATTTTGACCGTAAAGTCGTTAAATTACATAAATCTTTACCTATCAACATAGTAGACAGAGTAATTTTGTATAGCAGGGACAACAATTTGTCAACAAAACTTCGACACAATAGTTTAAAAAAAATTGATTTTTTAGTCGGAACAAGCAAGATACATTGTCATAATATCAAAATTCAAGAAGCATGTAAAAATTGGGCGTAAATTTTATCAGATAAGAATTTCCTACGGCTGTTTCAGATACACTAGCATTAGGTCCAAATTTTGCCCTTTTTAATGGTAAGGCCTATCAGGGAAAGGAATAACTGAAATGGGAAAGATGTGCCGTTTTGAAAAATTGTGGCTAAATAGAAATTTTGAAATTTGATTTCGAAGCCTTGAAAAATGAGACTCGTATGAAAACTGTAGACACCTTAACCAAGTTTCTGCAGGATGTAAATACTGGAAAAAATAAAAAAACAAAACAAAAAAAATTGGGGGAAAACAGGTTTTTTGAAACCGTAAAAAAAGGAATCAGTGTCCCCAAAAAAATTTTTAAAAGATAACCCAGACCTTTTTGTAATCAATGCAGACAAAAGTAATAAATCTTTTATTATTACTGAAGAAATGTATCATGGGAAAATGAGGGAAATTTGTTAAGTGACAAAAAAGTATACAAGCAAATAATAGGGATTTATCAAATCCCCAACAGCTGAAAAATAACTTAAGGTAAATAATTGGCTCAAAAGTAAGTTCATTAGAAAGAAACACAAGAAAGACTAATCATGAAGGAAGCTTTACCCCCAAAAATCTAGGGTTTTAATAAAGTTACAAAAAAAATGGAAATCCTATTAGACCAATGTGAGCTGTATACAATCCCTTTCTATAAGATGTCTGGTTTTTTAGGAAAAATTTTGAGCAACTTTGTAGGTCAATAAAAATATCATGTTAAAGATTCGTTTCATTTTCAAAAATTTCATTAAACATCAGACTGTTCCTAATGATTTCATGTTTGTATCCCTGGATGTTATTTCTCTTTATAAAAATTTTCCTATCGATCTTGCATTGAAGGTCGTCGGTGATAATTGGAGAAAAATTTGAAAAATTAACTAAGCTGCCTAAAAAAATTTTTGTATGGTTTGAAGTTGTTTAAGGTCAACGTTTTTAAATTTTGAAGTTTTATTTTTTCAACAAGTCTCGGGCCCTTAGCAATGGGGGGCCCCAAATTTCACGGTTATTCCCAATTTTATTTTTAGAGAGGCAGAAAAAGAGCTAATGAGCACTTTCCCTTTTAAAAATGTATTTTTACAAAAGATTTGTGGATGATTGCCTATGTGTGTTCCAAAAGTAAAGGAAATATGCTGTTAGACCATTTCAACAGTTTTCACAATTCAATTAAAATTACCTGGAAGAAGAAGTTGATTTAAAACGATAATTTTCTGGATTTAACGATTGATCTTTAAGTGAGGGAAAAAAATTATGACAAATGGTACCAGAAACTACCCTTTCTGGGAGGTATCTTCACTATTTCTCAGATGCCCATATCAAATAAGCTTAATGTAGTAAAAAATTTGGCCAACAGAGTGGTAACTTTAACTGATTTAGATATCAGGCGCAAAGCTTTGATAAAGCAAAAACAATTTTAGGTGAAAATGGCTACCAGAAACCCTTTTAAACAAAATTTAAGAACGAACTAGCCAAACGTCGGTTCGGTAGGAAGGAAAATGTTCGCCCTAAGTTTGATTAGATAAAGCAGTGAAAACCGTATATTCCGGGTTTTGGGAGAGAAATTCAAGTTTTCATTTTAAACAAAAAAGATATAAAGCCTATTTTTACGAATTCGTTCACTAACAAAAGTTATTTACAAATTTAAAAAGTAAAACTCCGACCGAAAAGAATCGTCTGTTGTTTTTGAAATAAATTGCAAAGATTGTGATAAGTCGTACATCGGACAAACCAAGAGATATTTGCAGGAGCGTATTAAATCACATAAATACGATTTAAAAAAAAAAAAAGACTGCTTTGCATAAACATATGGAGGATACGGGCCATATTTTTGATTTTGAAAATCCTAGGGTGCTAGCTAAAGAAAAAAAAAAAGGCAAGCGAGGCTTGTGCTAGAGGCTATCCACATCAAAAAAAGAAGTCCAGTGCAATTAATTTTAGGATGATGCGGATAAGTTAGCTCGGTATGATTGTTTTTTGCTTAAGTTATTGCACATCTTGCAAGTGCGCAAATTTTGAATCCATTGCGGAACTATCTTTGTTTGTTTTTTTGTTAAGGGCAAGGTTTTTTTTTTTTTTTTTTTTTTTTTTTTTTTTTTTTTTTTTTTTTTTTTTAAATCGTGCAACTGTGTAAATCGTGCAATTGTAAATTCATTTTGACTGTTTGTTTCCGTGTTATGTAAGTATCGGTCTCTCGCTTCCCAAAGGCTCACTAATTATTCAGTTTATTTTTTACGTCCACCATGTTCTCGGCTGGTTATTCCAGATTAATTTTTATTTTTATATTTTTCACTGATGATGGCCGCGGTGTTCCCGGGCGAAACGTCTGATCCAACTAAATAGTTCATTTTTTCACTTTTTTTTCTAAATAAAAATCTGTGATAAATGATAATCATGTGTTAGGTGTTCAGTTATTGTTTCATCATCTATTATATATATATATATATATATATATTTTATATATATATATATATATATATATATATAATATATATATATTAATTAAAATATATTATATTTATATATATATATATATATATATTATATATAAATATATATATTATATATATATATATTTAAAAATATATTATATATATATATATATTTATATATATAATATATATATTATATAGCTAACGCCCCTCCAAAATGTTTTTTCTACTTCCCGAAAATTGGTCGAAGCGATTTCCCTCAATTTTTTTTTTTTTTTTCGAAAAAGTCGTCTGTGGGCGCCGCAAATTGAAGTTTAAAATTAGAGGGGGAAACTTATTCTGTCGCTTGCCTTCCCTCCTCCGAGCCGTGTTGCTGCGCTGGACTCTCTTATCTGCCCCTTCCCCCGCCAGCTCTAAGCTTGGCAAAGTTTCATAGGGCAACGTAGGAGAGTATGGTGGGTGGTGAAGTTCGTATCCTCGCGAATCTCTTAAGCACTTGGTCTTCAAATTTTTTTTATTTTCGTCGCCCATCTTAAGACTGTCGCAACTACCTCGGTCCTAACGCTCATCAGTTAAACCTGAGCGTTCCGATACTTTTGATCTGTCAGTTTTTGTCTGTACTTTTTACCGTACTTCTTCAATCGTTCGTTTACCAATAATTATGATTTTTTTTTTTTTTTTTTTTTTTTTTTTAAATAAAAACAAACTTGCTTAAACCAACTACCAACTAGCTTGTACCCCCAGAATGCTGGCCGTGGAGGGCGCCTGGAACCTAGTATTTCATAAAGTGCGATGAGGGCTTTGCTCACTGTGCGATGAAAATAATACTCGCGCTTGAGCGCGCGCCGAAGGAGAAAGCTCTCTTTTGGCGCGTTCTACCGAATAGCGCGCGACGCGATGCTAAAAGCGCCACTCGCGACGACTCGACGGTCACACAGATCTGTGCAGTATGCATAGCATACTGGTGTATATAATGTGCTGTCGGTAGCTCTAAGCACGCTGAATGATGATAATGCTGAATGATGTAAGCCAACTGCTGGGTGATGTTTGCCGGAGGAGGTATGATGTCATGCTGGATGTTACCATGATTATAACACACTCCAAAGCCTAAACTAATGCGCCGAAAATGTTTGTTTGTCTTTAACTCTTACAGGAATAGTGGGAGAGTGGGACACATGTTGTCCCACTTAATTTAACATGGGATTCAATGGAATATAAAGGGAAATTTTGCAAAAAGTTGAGTGACATATCAAAGTTCTTAGAAAATTGTATTCTTTTGAAAGGTTTGATGAAATCTGAAAAAAACTCGAAACTCCTTAATGCGCGCATGAAAGGGTTACCCTAACGGCACATTTCGAGGTTGAAACCGGATTCAATTCGGTTTGGCAAACCAGTCAACCGATTTCAATCCAGTTTTGCAATCCGGTTTCAAACCAGATTAACACAAGCTGGATTTAAGCCGGATTATAGACAGTTTGAAATGGCTTACATGTCCGGAAAAAAAATTGACTAACTAGATTTGACTAGGATTCTAGCTATCTTCGCCACGCATCATAGACCCCTATTCAAACTGGTTCAGAAACGTTTTTCAACTTGTTTCAAAAATGGGGTTCAATCGGGGTTTTTCCCAATTTTAAACCACCGATTCCAAACCGGATTCAAACGAGATTATCAAAGCAGGGTTGAATGGAATTATAGATAGTTTGAAATGGCTTACATGTCCGCACAAAAAAAAGAACACCCGGGATTTAACCCGAAATCAAACCGATTTTGAAGAGGTTTTTATACTCTACTTTCAGCTGATTTAAAGATGTTTTCAACTTGTTTCATCGTTGGGTTCAACATGGGTATTTTTCGGATCAAGAACAAAGCTTCGTCCCCACCCGGTTTTTATAATGGTTACTCAAGCCGGATTGAATGCAAAGTGCAGCTAAGCGACTTGAAAAATTTCACAAGCCCGTATCTGAACTTGAATAACCAGTTTGAATCCAGATGGCACCCAAAGGGTTTTTTAAATGAACTGTACTAGACCCAACTTCAAACTGATAGAAAGTTACAGACTCAACCTTGAGTTAAGGCTTAGGTTAGACTCGCAAAACCCAAATTTTTCAGGCACTCTACGTGGGCCTAGGGTAAATTTCATTACCAAAAGTTTTGATGGAGATGCCCCAAACAGTACCAAGTTTCAGGGAGAGGTCGTTCGCAGCTCGGGCCCAAGAAAACGCGAGTAACGTTTCGCAAAAATATGGTGGAGCACTCTCTCGGCGGAAGCCGCGAACTAAGTTAACTCCGCTTCCCTATCCGGTTTCAAGCCAGGTTATTCAATCTAGATTGAATGCGAATTGTAGACGTTTTTGAAATGGCTTACATGTCCGCACCAAAAATTGGATAGCTAGATTTCACCTTGATTCAAACTGATTTCATGGAGGGTTATAAACCCTACTTCAAACTAATTTAAAACTATTTCAAACTTTTTTTATAAATTTGGGTTTAACACGGGTTTAAACGGATAAAGAACTCTACTTTCAAACCCGGTTTAAAAACAGTTATTTGAACCGGATTGAATGCGAATTGTAGATAGCTTGAAATGGTTACATGTCCGAAAAAAAAATTGACGAACGTGATCCGACCCAAACTCAAACCGTCTTTACAGCGGGTTGAATCCGACTTGAATTCGGTTCACAAGGCTGGCATGAAGTTGGATCGGATTCCTTTTCTTTTAGGAGTAGTATGCGGAATTTGTCTTATATGGGGCTTTTTTAACCTGACGTTATCCGATTGATTAGCTAGGTTTGATCCTTGTTGGAAACAGATTCCTATCGGTTTTCAAGTACTTCGACTAATTCGGTTTCAAACGAGTTTCAAGACGAAGCACCCAAAAATGGCAAACCCACTGGACGATTAAAAAATCGGCTGAAAGCTCACTTGAAACTAGGTTGATGAAGCTTCTTGTAGCAAGTTTGAAACCGTTTTGAAGTCCTTTTTTTTTTGAGTTCCCAAATCCATCTTGAACTTGTTCAGAGAACTTGCTTGAAACCGGTTCGGATCCAATTTGCGGCAGGGTCCCGTATGCAGTTTGGGAAACGGATTTTAAAATTTGTTTCCGATCCGTCTTTCACGAAGCTTGTACACCTGGTGATTATCCGACTGTCAATCTAGGTTTGATACGGATTGAAAACGGGTTTCATAGGTTTGAGGAGTCCCTTTTTTCCTTTTTCAACCGATTCCAATCCGGATATCGGAGCTGATCATCCCCGTGGCCCCATGTAAAACCCGTCTTGAAATCGGATTAAAATCAGATTGGCAATCGTCGGTTTGTCAATCCTTCGAGTAGCTGGATTGAAACTAAACCTGGATTGAGTGTGCCGTTAGGGTAACCTTCGTATTGCTAAGAGGGGGGGGGGGTCCGCGCAAACCCCAGGCCTGTTTTTTGTGCGACGAAATATTGTATTTCACACTGATGTTCTTAGGCTTTCAGATTTGTGTCAATGAGGGTCAGGGTACCTATGTCTTATACAGTCACCAATTTTCACATTTCTTTTTTTTTTTTCAATTCGTTTTGGATTTATAAGCCTTTAAAGTCGTGCCCCCCTCCTTAGTACTTAAATCTATCTTAGAAAGAAAAAAATTAGCTTTTTGCTTTTTGACGCAGTTTGACTTTCGATCTATCGCAAACGAACAGCTTTATCGACTCCCAGTTTCCATCAAAATGCAAAATACAACATTTCTTAACTGCATCCTTTTCAACGATGTATTACAGGATAGAGGCTGCCGTTTAAAAAATATAAAGTGACTCCCAACTCCTCTCTCTCGGGGAAGGGGGGGGGGGGTTTAATGAAAATATCATTCCCAGAAAGCGCCACCCGCAAACAACGTAGAATGACAAAAATTGCATTATTTTATCACAACTAGGTAGAACGTTACGGGAGAGGGCGCTATCCACATATATAAAATCCCTGGCGTGTCTGTCTGTCTGTTCTTCTGTCCATATTTCCATTTCACGTACTTTAGGGCACTTCCCGAGGAGCTAGAGATTTGAAATTTTGCATGGAGTATCACAGGTGCGTCCTCTTGATGAGAAAAATCTTAAATCACCAAATTGAATTGCTCTTAACCCTTTCAGTGTCATACACGCATATATTGACTAGATCTGTGCCTTACATACTTGCAATAACTTAATGACAGTAAAAACTAACTCATCTTATCGATATTCTCAAAATATTTTTCGCCATGATGCGCCTTCAATTCATGATACAGGCAAATAGAACACTGCTAAGTAGGAATATTTAACTACCTTCTTATTTTAACATGCGAGCTATCAAACAGTGATTTTTCTGGTAATCTGGTTGTGAAAGGGTTGTACTAACTAAAAAAAAAAAAAAAGTCAGATACAAGATACTGACTTTTGGCAAAGTTTTCGCATTTCGACAATGGATGCACGCAACCTCGGCAACATTGGGTAGGTAAGGTCGTGGATAGGTCATCGATGAGTGTCCATTTTGGAGGATGAAGCTCACGTTCTTCGAGATCTCGTACGCTGATGGCGTGTTGGGGTGAATGTAAGTTCGTAAAATACTGTTGAGGAACCATCGAACCTGTAAAAATACATCAAAAATGTATACTTATTACGTAAAATATATTTTTAATTTATCATGCAAGGCTGCCCAGTGCCCAAGCTCTGGAATGGTTACATTGGTTACAATGCTCATTGACTCTCGGAAAGATGGATAATAATCGTTCAAACTATAGGTACTGGTTTTTGTTTGTGTTATTTTTCAGTTTTTTCTTAAAAAAAAAAAAAAAAAAAAAAAAAAAAAAAAAAAAAAAAAAAAAAACACCCGTTGAAATCAGCTTGGGACGGGAGAAACTAGTTTTCTCAAAATATTCATTTTCACACTCTTTACAAAGCCTTGCACTAGGTAGTATAAAGGTTCAATGAACTCTGATCCAATTTTTCATGTAGACATGGAAATCACAGCGATAGGGCGCTCTTGCAAACTTTTGCTGTGAGCAAATGAATAGTCCAATCTGATGTAAAAACCAGCGGAAATTACGAAACTCACACGAAGAAAGTCTTAAATTCAGTAATAAACTCACATAACTACTATGACCAGTGGTGTCATTTGGGGGGGGGGGAGGGTAAGCAATCCCCCCCCCCAAGGATTCTAAGTCAGGCTCAAAAACGGGAACGAAGTATTAATGAGCAAAAAAAAAAAAAGGTCATCAGATTTTTGATTTTTGCCCCCCCCCCCCAGCCGGCTCTATGGCTCTAAAATTATATTGATGATAAGCCAAAAAAAAAAAAAAAAAATAATCAGATCATTGCCCCCCCCCCCCCCCCCCCCCCCCAAGCAGAACTCGAAATGACGCCCCTGGCTAGGCTGGACGGCAAGATCGTAATGATGGTTCAACGCAGGTACCATCTGAGATTTCTGTCTATTATATGTAACTTTCTCTACGTAAACACAGAGCTAATAATGTTTCAATATAGGTAGGAATCTACCATGATAACTGCTTCACTCCCCCATTAATCCCGATTCTGAGACTGAATTTGGTGTTTTTTTAGTGTACCTACTCATTGTCATTTTTTAAAGGTTTTTATACAAGAATCAACTCTTGAATTCCCTATGCCAAAGTTTGAAAGAGCTCTACTGCCATGTAATGATATCTTAACCTTTGAAAATAAAGAGAGGCTTTCAAAACGTTTGATACGATTTTCAATGGAACTGCAACTTGCCATGAGAGTATGCATGAGGCCACAGGTAACGTGAAGGGCAGCATTCTGGAGCCTTTGAACCAAACCCATAGAGTCTGAGAAAGGATATGCAAAAAAGGGGGAGACCGAGTAAGGGACAGGATTGCCAGCCAATGAGAGAGACTGTGTGTAGAATCCAACTGTGTTTATGTACATGAAAGGGACGTTAAAATGATGAGCTAATCCTAGGGCACACTCTGGGTAGGCGCCGTCCATTATGATCAGCTCAAATTTACCGCTGCCCATTTGTAAGAGACGCTGAGTTTCCACGTCAGAGAGAAGTGCTCTGCATGCCTGTGAATGAATGAGCAAAGAAGAATTACTATTCAGATTCAGTTCAACAAGATAAACCAGGGACCAAATAATGTTAGATCCCGAGCGTAACTTACGCACGGTCACATGACCGTGCTTAAGCTCTCTGATTGGTCGAAACAGCACGCAAGATACAAGCAATTTAATGCTCGGGACATAACATTATTCGGTCCCAGTTGCATCACTAAATAATATAAACTTTTAGGAATATCCCACGAATACTTCCGCACATCAAAATTAATCTGAAGGGGGCTGCAGAGTGCAGATCCACATATCCCCCTTCAGTATTCTGGGGGAGATCACCAGACCCCCCCCCTCTAATATTCTCTGTTACAATGTTTATATTATACAAAATGTCTATATGCTCTGACAACGTTTATATGTACAGTTAAGGTCACCCATGGTAACTTCACCATTAGCTGAGCGCATTAGCACTGTAAACAGTATTTTTCGGTTTTGCCGACTGGGACCGAAAAATTGTTGGACAAAATGGTACTCCTCCTAGAACTCATCACATGGGCGAAAAGGTGATAACGCCAAAACCCCGCTGGTGACCCCTCTATCGATTCAGCTTGGAAAATGGAGTCGATCTCCCTCAAGGGTTTTCGTATCTTCTGAAACTAGGCCGTTTCACTCATAGCACCACATGACTCATCACATGGGCGAAAAGGTGATGTCACCAAAACCCCGCTGGTGACCCCTCTATCGATTCAGCTTGGAAAATGGAGTCGATCTCCCTCAAGGGTTTTCGTATCTTTTGAAACTAGGCCGTTTCACTCATTTGTAGCACATGACTCATCACATTGGCGAAAAGGTGATGTCACGAAAACCCCGCTGGTGACCCCTCTATCGATTCAGCTTGGAAAATGGAGTCGATCGCCCTCAAGGGTTTTTATACTAGATGTATGGTATGAGGCCGTATAGGCTATCTATACTAGCATGCTCGAATCATCACTATTCAACTATGTAAAGTGACCGTATTTCGTCCCAAAATTGTTTGGCCCCTGGCATCTTTTCTACCCATAAACCAACTAACTTGTTGAACATAATTTCTACCAGGTGACTGCTTGTTAAGGGGAGACTGCCAGGGTATGCTAACCCATGTAAAAGGTATCACACTTGGGTACACTTTTCTCCTCTCCTATTGCACCTAGAGAGCTGAGATTTTGCATGATTGTGTCTTAGTATACCTTCTTAACAAAGTTAACTAACTCTTTTTTTTTCCCCTTGATTTTTTGAAAACTTTGTGAATTTTTCTAATTTGGTAATAATTTTGGTCATTTTTTTAGGTGATATTTTGATTTTATAAATAATAGAGTTTAAACTTTTGCATTAAAAGTTAGTTAACACTGTAAATCTTTTTAAGGTCTTCATTTTAAAAAAAAAATGAGCCTTCTAAGTATAATAGATCCTGAAAAAAGTGTACCGGAAGTTAAAAAAACACAATTTTGAAAAAAAAAAAAAAAGTGGACATTTTTCGTTTCTTCACACATTATCTCAAAAAAAAAAAAAAAAAAAAAAAAAAAAAAAAAAAAAAAAAAATGTGGAAATTTTTCGTTTCTTCACACATTATCTCAAATTTCTAAGCATTAAAGTAAGTAAATGATGTAATATAATATACCAAAATGCTCGCAAGAAGGTGTAGAATAAGAAAAGACTAAAAAAAAAGAAATCCAAAACTTCGAATTTTCGACGGCTGTCTCCCCTTAAAGTCTTCAATGGACAAAATGCAACGTGGCCAGATTTAACACAAGCAATGTCTCGCAATTCTTTTGACATCTGATGAGAGGTGGTTGACAAAGCTATCCGATAAAAATCAGGAATGCATACCTGATAGCCATATCTAATTGCATCCAAAAGAGGCACGGGGTCTTCACCCCTGATCCGGGCTCCGATCAGATCCCAATCGGTGAAGTTTCTGACGTACATGACAAGACCGTACGGGGTTATTTCTTCGACTCCGCTGGCTCGCACGAAATCCACTTTCTCCGGAAAAGCGTTTAGTAAGGTCACGCTGTGATTACGGTAGACGAGTCCTTGACCTAAAGCGAGAAAAGGGATCTTGTGACTTTTGGTACCGCCCATGGTCACCATGAGTATGTTTGATCCAAGGCAGTGGGATATTAATGTTGAGAAGAAAGCGATCGCGTTCACCCATTTTACGTTTGTTTGGTCCATCCTGGAAAAGAGAACACATTAATTAATTTGAAGTTCAGTAGTATGGGCTGAGCAAAGGCGGATCCAGCAATATCTGGCAACTGTGTATTATATTATTCCCATTTGAATGCATGAGAAACAATCGATTAGTAAAAGGGCCATGGCCCCCTCGAGAATCGATTGTTTTTCATGCGTTCAAATGGGATGATTTCATCGTTGCCAAATTGCTGGATCGACCCATGCGGTTGAGTACACCCTGCTGAGTGTTAAAAGACCATTTTCATCATAAATCAAATTTTTGGGAATTTGCAACTATTTTGCGGAAAAAAAAAATGAAATAAAGTGGAAAAAGATTTTTTTTTTTTTTTTTTTTTTTTTTTTTTTTTTTTTTTTTTTTTTATCTGGTATTTTAAAAGATGAAGAACAAATCCAATAACTCTAAAAAGGCACGAAAATTCTAAAAAATCGTTTATTGAACTGCGGGTTTCTATCCGTATCCTAAAAAGTCAATCTGCTCAAAAAGACTGATAAAAGGACAAAAAACCTAAATAAATCTACAATTTATTATTGGTAGGTATCCAAAAACCGTAAAAAATTGCAAAAGTGTGGGCTTTATCAGTAACTTGAATGCTATGATGTCGACCCAAAAATGATTAAAAATAATGAAAGTCATACCAAATATTTTAAAAAAAAACTGCGACCAGGGGTCGTTTTATTTAGAACACCCTTCTTTCCCCTTTGACTCTCGAGGGTTATTACAATTTGAAAGAAAAATAACAGAGGTTAATATAACAGCAAACCCTATGAAAAACCAGAACTTTTGATTGTCAGTATCAATTGTTGAAACCTTTTTTATATCTACTTTACTCTGAAGTCTCTCTCTCTCTCTCTCTCTAAAAAAAAAAAAAAAAAAAAAAAAAAAAAAACAGAAAATGAGAAATTTGAAAAGTAATAAATTATTGCACAGTTGCGTAAGAAGCCAATTTGAATACCCTCTCCGTTTCTTTCAGCGAGAATGAGGGGAGCATTTGACCTTTCAATTGAGAAGGGGGCTGAGTTATTTGAGTATCGAGAGGATAGGCAATAAGCAGTTCGCTAAGAGGCACAGGGAGTGAAAACAGTCGAATACAGAATAATAAAACGAAAATCGGAACTTCAGCACGTGGCATATTTCACATTGCACATTGATGAGAAGAGAAATGAACGTCGAACAGACGGATAGCGAATGAGAGGAAAGGAACCCGAAAGAAAAAGACGCCAGAAAAGATGGGCGGGCGGGACTATAACCGTCAATAAGAAATATGATAAAATCAGAAAGAAACGAGACACTAATGGGCAGGCTGCTGTAGGTAAAACAAGGTTGCCTCTTCCCCCCCCCCTCCCCCCTTCCACCACCTCAACCCACAGCCGCCCACCAAGCAGGCTGTGGAACGTTGTAACGAATTGTGTCGATAATGAGCGTTATTGGAACAAAACATAGACCTTGCTCGCTTTCAACTTTCAGCTTTTAGGCTCACCTGTTTGCCTCACGCTGAGGTCTAGGGTAGGCGCCGCACAGTAAGTCAAAACACGGGATTTCCAATGGTGTAGAATGCACTTTGGCAACGTTGTAATGTGTCAATTTAACCCCTTATGGGCCAGGCCCGAGTATACTCGTTTTTCTCCTCTACAAGATAAGGTTTCGTCGGGCAGGGCGCCTTTAATTCGTCATATAGGCAACTCCAACTCCCCCGAGTACGATCAGTTAACTACCTTCCCTTTATAAACGGAGGAGTGCGGGTGTTCTTTGGAACCAACCTAGTCCTTAGAGGGTTAAACCCATATGAAGGGTCAAATGCGAATGTGTTCACCATACACCCAATAGTTCGATCTTTTTCAAGGGTTTAGATGGACAAACTGCAACGTTGTCAAATTGCATGCTACGCCACTGGGGATTTCGGCGCGGACACATTTTTACGAATAAAAATCATTATAAGCTCGTGAGCAATAAAACCAACGAGGTATAGCAATAGAGAGAGACTGATACTTGTTATAAGCAGTGGCGTAGCGTGAAATTTAGCAACATTGGATTGGGTCCATTTAAACTCGCATAAAAGGTGGAAAGCGAAGGTGCTCGCCGAACATCCAACAGTTCGATATTTTTCATAGGTTTAAACATTTGTTTTCTTGCAACGTTGCCAAGTAGCACGCTACGCCACTGGTTATGAGGCATATCTCAAAGTGCGGCAACATGGGCGACCTGATTATCGTTTGTTTGCTTCATATTTGTTAATCTTAAATCAAAAATTATAATAAATTTAGTGGAAATTGATTTAATACGAAAGTTCAAGTGTTTTAGAGTGGCTATCTGGACGAGAGACAATATATAATAGAGACCACGCACTATATATCTATCTTACCCATGTTGTTTGCGCGCGGTGGCAACTTTCTTTTCGGGGTCTCAACAAAACACAGCAAATATGGACCATTCGTTGACTGATAAGCAAAGCTTGTTGAGGTTTTTGCTTAACGAGACTGAAGCACCGAAGTTGCATCAGTCAACGTATGGTCCAAGTTGGATGGTGCAGTGCTTCCTCATGCAATTCCTGTTGAGTTCCAGAAAAAAATTCAGCCACCACGCGCACGGCTAGTGCATGGTTTCTATTATTGTAAAACGTCTCTGGTCTGGGCATGGAATTCCAATACATTTATCCAGGTGGGAGAATTTTGCTTGTTCCTTTCATGCGTCAGTTTCTTAATCGAGCAAATCCTTCAAAAAAAAAAAACAAAATCAAAAACAAAAGAAAAAAAAAAAAACAGTTGCATCGATTTTTGTGTCCAGATATAGCCACAGAATAATACAATCAGAAGGGAAACTCCCATAGGAGCCAATGGAAACAAGATTTGGAATTTACTGGCACAAACTGGCAACTGTGCCTACTCACTTCTCAAGATGGCGGACATGCTTTTTCAGGCTAAACAACCAATCACAACTCGGCCAGTTGCCGAAGATGCTCACTTTCGAACATGGCGGCCCGAAGTAAAAAATGTTTCAAAATGAATTAGAGTTTCCGTTCTGATTAGAGTATTCTGTGATATAGCCCTTTCTTAAACACTTGCACTTTCGTTTAAAACCAATTTCAAATGGATTTGTCGCACATTTTTTTTTTTTTTTTTTTTTAATTTAGAGGTTATAAAATATGAGGCAAACAAACCGAGATTGCGTGAAAAATGTCTTTCAGAGATTTCCATCAATGGCTGCGTCCGGGCTGCCTCAAAAACACGCCCCACATTCTTTATTGCGGTATAGCTCGTTGAATAGAACAGGGAAATCGCTTGAAAATGTATGAAACATTCTTGTTTCAACTGAAAATGAATCAAACATCATGATTTTTATTTTTATTCATAACTAAATTATTTTATTATAATAATTTTTCTTGACCCGAAAAAAAACACGTTTTGCTCCATTGTGGGACAGGAGGCTGAAGGAATGATGAAATAAAACCTCGTCTTCCCTAATGAATTCAAAAATAATTGGGGGCTCCGGATGCGAGAATTGGCGTGTGTTTGCAAGTTCTGAGATGGATTGGTGAGAGCAAGGGTTTGATTGGGGAGGGGGGGGGGGGTGACGGCGGCAAAATTCGGTAAATGCGAAAAGCAAAGATGACACCAAAAACGTTGTACCGCGTGCAGACGTCGGATTCCGGGAATTAATATCGCGTAGGAATGCAATTGGATTTATCGATTCCGCTCCAGCTTCGTCTGCATTTGTGTGTTTGTGTTTGTGTTTGTGTTTGTGTTTGCTCCTTTGTTCATATAGAACTGAACACGTGCCCGTCCCAAATATAATTCGCTTTCAAGTTTACGGACGGGAGGAAGGGTGGGAGAGAGGCGGTAGGCGGTCAGATATGATTTCTTTATTAGAGATGATGAGTGAGTTGTTTTAGTTGTATACAGAGTGTTTAAAAAAACTCCCCCCCCCCATCTAACTTTTGAACGGCTGCAGATAAAAAAACAAAACTTGGGGAATGGTTATACCTCAATGGAAGATAGCTACCTCTTGACCTATCCAGAATTTTGGGGGGCACCCCTAAGGGGGGGGGGGGTTCGCTCCCTCACTCAAAATTTTCAAATGGCAACCCTTATCTTATGACACATCATACGAAAGGGCATTAAATTCCAAGGTTTTTGGCGTAAACTAGAGGTCAATATCATTTTTCGTTTTCAATAAATCGAAGGTCAAAGTTCGATTTGGACTCATTTTCAAAAAAATCATTACTCTTATTCAAAAAGTCGGAATTTAAAAATTAAAGTACTTTAAAAAGTGAGTACTTTGCAGATAAAAAAATTCAGTGCAAATTTGATTTTAGAGCCCCCAACAATTTTTAAAAATTTTGTCCCTAAAACTGGCTACCTCAAAATTTCCGCAGCGCGATCCCAATTAAAGATCAAATTAAACCCATCCTGAAAATTCGATATCTCGAGTCCGAAAAACGATATCGATCTCTGAGTTACGCCAAAATGCTCAGTTTTTTGATTGATGTATCATTCGATTGTGGACACGCTACAGACATTTTGAGATAGCCCCTTTAAGGGGCAAAATTTTAAGAAATTGTTGGGGGCTCTAAAATCAAATTTTCACTGAATTTATGTCAAAACTATTTTTGTATCTGCAAAGTACTCACTTTCAGAGTACTTTAGACTTTAAATTCTGACTTTTTGAATAGGAGTAATGATTTTTTGAAAATGAGTCCAAATCGAACTTTGACCTTCGATTTATTGAAAACGAAAAATGATATTGACCTCTAGTTTACGCCAAAAACCTTGGAATTTAATGCCCTTTCGTATGATGTGTCATAAGATAAGGGTTGCCATTTGAAAATTTTGAGTGAGGGAGCGAACCCCCCCCCCCCCCCTTAGGGGTGCCCCCCCAAAATTCTGGATAGGTCAAGAGGTAGCTATCTTCCATTGAGGTATAACCATTCCCCAAGTTTTGTTTTTTTATCTGCAGCCGTTCAAAAGTTAGATAGGGGGGGACGGACTTTTTGAACACTCTGTATGTGAAGGTTTTTGAGGAAAATTATTGTTCGCCTTCTAAATTATTATTGATCTGTTAGTGCTCTCTGAGCCTCGCTATGCTTCTATATGTGTGCAGCTTGCATACAGATTTTAATTAATACTCATTACTTTTAGTGCTCAAATAATAATTTGTTTGGGTATGATTCTTCCAATGCAACTATATGATTAATTTTGTAAGCACCAGGGGTGGGGGGGGGGAGTGAGGGATGCGTGCCGACTCACAACGTAGTTTTTCCGAATAAAATGCACTGAAAAAATTTCGTTAACATTGCCTATTAATGTTATATACCGGGAATGCGCTGCACATTGCAAAATTGCCTTGAATGAAATGCTAATTTAGGAATGAATATCGCTGGTTTAGCAAAATGTTTTGCTTCATTAGCGGTTTTAAGTTTCATTTGCAATTTTATTGCTAAACTATAGCAATGTGTTTTGCTAAAAATACAATTAGTATTTGGACTAAATTAGCATTTTACAAACTTAGAGTCCATTCCTAGTGTTTAAAAACCATAAAGTACAATTGTGAATGAAATTTCCGTGTGTAATGAAAAATGGACAGGAATGTTTGGAAATGAAACAGGCTCCATCTGAAATTAGACGAAATTTAACCTTTATTGATGTAAACTTTAAACTCCAGGTTGCGTTTCACAATTTCTAATTTCTAAAAACATAACGCAAAAAGGAGAGTGCGGTGCGCTCTCACGACAGAGAGATTTAATTCGAAGAAAAACAAATTACAACATAGGTACTGACTAGATCACACTTTGTTCTTCAAAATTCGACTCAATTTTTCAAATCATAAGTCTTACATTAAAACTTTCAGAAATTCCCTTGTTGAATTGGGGAATTTGGGCGAGGAAGGCTAGCAAGGAGATTTCCTGGAAAATTAGCGCAGTATCAGCGTCGATTGAACTGCCGTTTTTGACAAATGTATTGAGATTTATGAAGTCCTTGCTTTTGCGCGCCATGAAATTGCATAGTCGTCCAATTGAAGGCGCCTTTTATACAATACCTCAGATTTTGTTGACCTTAAATTTTTATGTATGTGTTTTTTCAGGTGTTGACACTCTCAGGCATTAAAAAATTCCCTAAAATCTTGTCGATAAAATCATCGTTATCGCTCAAATTTCCGACGTAACCGCAAGTTGACAACAGTCAGTGGCGTCGCGTGCTATCTGGCAACGATGCAACTGCTCCACGTAAACTCATTAAACATATCGAATTTTCCTCGTGCACTGTGCACCCCCTGAATTCGGTATTTTACACGAGTTTAGATGGATAGAATACATGTTGCCAAATTGCACGCGACGCCACTGACGATAGTGATTGTTTATACCAGAGCTCATTTCGAGTATCAGATTCTGACAATTAGCAGTGTGCCTGCTTCCGAAATGCATCAAAACGCATCGGCGCGGCGATCGGTCGATTATCATTTACGTATATTCGACTTGTTGATTTTAACTATATAACCCACTGCTTACCGATGCATTTCGGAAGTAGGCACCGCTACTGAATTTATGCTTGAACTCTAAAGCAACCACTAGATAGCCGACCACGTATTGTAACTTGTCTATTCTGAGGACGACTCAACAAAACACACAACTGACTGGCTCCTCTGTCAGCTTGTTAAGACAAAACTCCGATGCTTAGCTCTCATTGGCTCCTTAAAGTCCTTAAATGCGTAGACCGTTAAGACAAGTGGAATCACGGCGGCTGTAGCCATTGGATGCGTTGAACTATACTATGCACGTTTGTTTACATTTTGAAGGACATTTTTTTTCTTTCGAGATTTATTTGGCTTATGTTCACATTCAATTAACCCTTCACTGCAGGCTTTTTTTTTCTCAAGCAAATGTGGATTTTTCAATGTATTAGGTGGTCAAATACATGGGAAAATAGTGAAAAAAATAATTTGACGGTTTTTCGGTCAAAATTCTCTTTTTTCTATTTTTTACTCGTTTTTTACAAGTGATATAACACCATAAGAAATGGCGGAAATTTTTTTGATTTATTTTTTTTTTAAATTTTCACTTTTTTTTTTTTTTTTACTTTAATTGGATTTTTCAAAAAGCCAATGCCGGAAACTTTATAAAAATAATCAAAATGTGCTCAGTTTGGATACGGGGGCAAATTTTCCCCCTGACATGATTTCGATCACGAACCCTTCACTGCATGATGTTTTCTTTCAGCCAATTTTTTTTTTTTTTTGTGTGTGAGCTCAAAACATACCTTCTCCCGCGTTGACACACCATGCGCCGAAGGCATATCTCAAAACCTGTATTTTATATGAGCGTTTGAAGAATTTGTTCCACCGGTGGAACCCCATGCAGTGAAGGGTTAAGAACTTACAGCCACCTTTAGACAAATTGGGTTACATATGAGTAATTTTTTTAGTTTACTGTCAGAGGACACCGAAGAGTTTAAACATCCATGCTTTAAGCAACCAGATTTCCACCGTAATCTTTGTCGTGGACCCACTTTTAAGGCGACAAAAATCGAATGCCTCGACCGCGGGATTCGTACCCGGGATCTATGGATTGCCAGTCATTGGATATGCTTTGATGGCTATTGTTGTGTTTTAGTCCAATGTAAAGATTTTCAAATGGTGTAATCTTTATCAGCCGTTGCTGATCGACATCTACTATTTACGCTTTTAAAGATTCTTTCGGGTATGGAGCTGCTGCAAACTTTTGGTACAGGCAATAGGCATATTAATAGTTGATTATGAGGTAAAACCCTGAAAATAACGAATTGCTCACTAAAAAATCACGAAATCCACTCTCAAACTCATATAATGCTTTCAAACGCGAGATCATTATGGCGGTGATTACCGCCTAAATCTTACTATAGAAACTGTATGCTTCTTCTTCTTCTTCTTCTTGCATGGTATCGCGAGAACACCTTGTAAGGATGGAGCTTACCCTGGTAAAACTGAGCACCAAAGAGCATCTAACATTGTTCCTAACCTAAATTAGGTGATATCACTAAGAATTGTTGGTGATATCACCTAATTTAGGTGACAATTAACTTGTTTATCCGTGGAATACCGCGAGACGTCTGATGAGATTAGAAAAAAAAAATTGTGCAAAATCACATTCAATGGCGCAATCCGTAGAGCGTTTAACTAGCGTTTACCAATCAACGAGTTTTATTGTATTGTGGTGGTTGTAAATCTTACGAGTTTTTTTTTTTTTTTTTTTTTTTTTTTTTTTTTTTTTTTTTTTACAATGGCGGTATTTGTAAATATTGACCTTACTGATGAGAATACATGTTCTATGCCACTTAATATATAACGCAATTAATAACCGATCAATACAGAGAGACCGATTCCAGTGGCGTAGCGTGCAATTTGGCAACCTTGTAGTTTGTCCATTTAAACCCACGAAAAAAAATCGAAATATTGGGTGTTCGGTGAACACCTTCGCATTCGACCTTTTACATGTGTTAAATAGACAAAATTTAACGTTGCCAAATTGCACGCTTCGCTACTGACCGATTCATACATGCTTTCAAAAGAGCGACGAAAAATTGTTCAGTGGCTCTCAGTAGCGTAACTAGGAATCATTCTATCTCTCTTTTTACTCATTTGAATGTACTGGTAGAAAAAGGATAGGAAGAGGGGATTGATCCCCCTTTCCTATCCTTTTCTAACTTACACATTTTAATGGACAAAGTGAGAGAAAGGCAATTTCTAGTTACGCCACTGGTGGCTCTGAACAACTGAACAGGTTCAACAAGTTCATAAAAGTGTGCGTCGATCTCCAATCACCACGTAGAGACGAATTTGATATAAGAAAGTTCCACTTCAATATTAACGCGTAGGTTCGAGCCCTTTTGGGTCGATCCCGGTGAGGACACAACAATAAAGTTGAATTTTTCTTTCAGACAATCTGTCAATACACACGAACCAAGAAGGAGGAGTGAGAGCTAGGAAGGAGAAAATATAAATTTTGTACAAGGTTAAAAAGTGGGGGAGAGAGGACTTAGGAGGGGAGGGGGGGACGGGACGAAATAAAAGTTTGACACAGAAAAAAATAAAATAAAATATAAAATAAAAAAAAAATAAGTATAACCAGGGAGAGCCCAGGGCTTAGTTGTGAGCCTTAGTTCAAAGATTTTTTTTTTTTTTTTTTTGTCCGTGACAAGTGACTTTGGGTCGGACGAGATTTGTCTCCGGGCTTTCGATGTAATTAAAATTAAGTGCCCGTCGTTGTCAGCGAGTTTGTCTCGTGTATCTATGGTCGTATTGCGCCATACTACCCCTTTAACTCCTTTGGTATTTGTGCTTCAAGTTTAAGCGCTAAATTATCTCTTAACCCCCCCCCCCCCCCGAATAGCTTCTCCTTCCCCTTCACCAGTAAAAAAAAAAAAAAAAAAAAACGGGGGGAAGAAAGAGGGAAAAAAGTTTCTGTATTATCTTGCTACCGAAGAAAAGTTGATCTCCCATTTACCTATAATTAATTAGCAGAGGATTACTCATCACTTGTATATGAAGACCTCCGGGATAAATCTGCTCTTGATGTTAACGAAATGTTTTTATTTTTTATTTACCTACTTTTATGTTTTGGTTTTTTATTTTTTTATTTTTTTTTGTTCAGAAAGAGAAGAATGTAAATCTACTGATGATGGAGTAAACGTGAAAATAACGAAATAAAACAGCGGATTTGTGAAATCAGGACGCTCGTTAGCTCGTTATCATCCGTGGAAAATCCAAAATTTCCATGGAACACGTAGGAAATTTAAAATCATTCCAAACTATACGGCTCTGAATCTTAAGGGCCAATCCGCCGTGTACTAATATAAGCACAGATGCTCAAACAATTTTTTTTCTTTTTTTTTTTCATCTTACTGTATTTCCTTCTATAAGTCTTCTATAAGCTTACCTAAGTAAGCTGCAGAAAGATAGAAAACCTTCTCTTTAGATCGCAGTTACATGTAGGTATTAAATTTTGAAGCCATCTGAACTATTCTGGGACTGTATCCTATATTATATTTGTGAAAAGAAAACCAAATACCCGGAGAATCGTTGCACCGTTCGGGAGGGGCGAATTATTTATTTATATTTATTTATTTATTTATTTATTTATTTATTTATTTATTTATTTATTTATTTATTTATTTATTTATTTATTTATTTATTTATTTATTTATTTATTTATTTATTTATTTATTTATTTATTTATCTGTCTATCTATCTATCTATCTATCTATCTATCTATCTATCTATCTATCTATCTATCTATCTATCTATCTATCTATCTATCTATCTATCTATCTATCTATCTATCTATCTATCTATCTATCTATCTATCTATCTATCTATCTATCTATCTATCTATCTATCTATCTATCTATCTATCTATCTATCTATCTATCTATCTATCTATCTATCTATCTATCTATCTATCTATCTCTCTATCTATCTATCTATCTATCTATCTATCTATCTAGAGAGGTGGCGGAAAAATATGAAGCGAGAGTTTTGGGTCATGTTAACGAAGAGGTCATAAAACTAATGAATAAGTAAGAGTGTGACAGTCAGACGGATAAATCGGCGGAAACCTTTTGAATTGCTTTGCCGTTGCTACGATGAAGAGTGAAAGTACTGAGTATAGTGGCAGCTAGGTGTTAAAAATTACTAAACTGTAAGATAATTAACTGTATATACTGTGAAATGATGTAAGCGTTATGTCTCGATTTCATTACTTGATTTAAATTTAATTGAATTAAAAATTGATTTGTATGTTTGTCTGTTTATTTATTTATTTATTTATTTATTTATTTATTTATTTATTTATTTTTGTTTCTTTATTCATTTATTTGTCTTACCTTTTTTACTTATTATTTTATTATTGTTATTATTTATTTATCTTTTTTTTTTTCTTTCTTTTTTTTTGCATTTACTGGTTCAGACACAGTCTACCCCCAACGGGAGTAGAACTTTATTTATTTCATGTTACTTCCTATTCCTGCAGCAAAGAAATTCTGTTACTGGACTAGCAGCAAAAGTTAAAAATTAAGTGTAAGTTATAAATAGCACATAGCAGTGGCGTCGCGTGCCATCTGGCAACTTTGCAATTCGGCCATTTAAATCCATATAAAAGGTCGAACTGTTGGAGGTGCACAATGCACTCCCTCGGATCGATATTTTACACGGTTTTAAATGGTCAAATTGCAACGTTGCCAGTTGGCACGCGACGCCACTGGCACATAGATATACTCATACTCAAATGTATAGTAGGTGTAAGTTAAGTACTAGGTAATGTAATAGTACTGTTGGTTAATTAAAAAAAATAAATCTATTTATTTATTTATCTATTTATTTGATTATTTATTTATTTTCTTTTTATGATCGCGCATTGTCAGGCCAGGCGAAATTGATTTGCGAATTCAATGACTTCCGCAAACACGACTGATGTTTTGCTCTGAATCGACGCAACTCCGGACGAGTGGTCGATTAGCGGACTTCGACTTCATCTCTGTAAACCGGCCAGTGACGTCTATTATTTTCCAAATAATTAACATTACGAAACGGCCGTTGCACCGATAACTTCGCCGGGGTAATCTTAAAATGCGTTAACCGACATGCATGGTGGCTCTCGCGAGGTCTTGCCAGGCGTTCGGGCGCCATATGACATAACAATCGCCTTCGACCCAACTTCCAGGTAATGTAAAGTTCTCGCTGGCTCATTTCATGTGGAAAGTGTGCGGTGCACAGAGCTGCGGATTTGAGTAGATTTAATGACATTTTTAAATTCACCGACGATTTCACAGGTTGATAAAAGATTACATAGTTCAATTCAATGTTTGACCGAAATGCAAGAAAATACTCTGCGATCTGTTATTTATTCTCAATCGGTGCAGGAAACGCCGTTAATGGGTCTGTTGCAAACTTTTGCTACAACGATTAAGAGTGTTTAATCTAATGTAAACTTTGGCTGAAAAGTCCATTGGTGGCATCAGGAAGTCATAAAATGCAATAATAAACTCACAAGAGGCGTTTAATGAAATCCAAGATGGCGGAGAAATATCGAGCAATCTGTATGCATGCACCACGAACATCCAAGGATGGCCAACTTTGACAACCCCACTGCTGCAGGTAGAGGTTATGTGTTTGTTACGTTGTGATTGGTTGTGATCGATATTGTGAGGTTGGCTATCCTTGGATGCTCTCGGTGCATGCATACAAATCGCTCGATATTTCTCCGCCATCTTGGATTTCATTAAAAGCCTCTTGTGAGTTTATTATTGCATTTTATGACTTTCTGATGTCACCAATGGACTTCTCAGGCGATTTTACATTAGATTAATCTCTCTTAAATGTTGTAGCAAAAGTTTGCAACAGACCCATTACACTGAAAAAAAAAAAAAAAAAAAAAAATAGTTAAAAAGTACAGAACAAAATGATTTGCTAAATTAACCTATAATTTTGTTAAATTAACAACTCAAATGCTAAATCAGCAATTCAGTTTGTTAGCTTAACTATTTTGCCCAACCAGCAAATCAAATAGTTAAAATAACAATTTTTATGCTGGAATAACAAATTAGTATAAGTAAAATCAGGAATTTATTTTGCTGATATACCAAGCTGAATTGTTAGATCAACTAATTGGGTTAAGTTCTGTAATTTTTTTAACTATTTAAAATTGCAAAATTGACAATGTCTATTTTGTTAATAGAACACCATTATGTGGTTTATTTAACAACTATTTTTGTAAACTCACCAAATAATTTGTCTACTTAACAGAAAACCCTGGTTGATTTAACAACTTCCAATTTTTGTTAACTCAGCAAATTTTGAATTGTTGCTTTAACAATTGATTTTTTTCAGTGATAATTAAAATATCCGCAAGTTTTCATTAAGTTATCGACGACTCGCATCTACACACCGGTTGAGAAAAGATAAAATACTCTAGTATTTTCGTGCATTACAGTCATACACTGAACTAAACTCTGTAATCTTTTCTCAAACCGGTGGAATCTTCGGTGAATTCCAAAATGCCATTAAATCTACGCAAGTTGGCAGCTCTGGGTGCATAAGCTTCGGCGGAAGGGCGCCCAAGCGATGCACTTTCTAAGGCGGGACACTTTCTTGCGCGGTGATACAGTATATATGTATACAGGGTGGCACAAAAGTCTTATGGATACCCCTGAGTAACTTTTGAACGGCTGCAGATAAAAAAACCAAACTTAATGAACGTTTATAACTTAATGAGACATACTTTTTGACGTATCCAAAATTTCCTGGGGGCGCCCCTAAAGGGAGGTCTCACAACTTTACTCAAAATTTTCAAACAGCAACCCCTATCACAGAATAATACAATCAGAACGGAAACTCTCATAAGAGCCAATGGAAGCAAAGTTGGACTTTAACGGCACCAATAGGCAACGCTGTGGTTCTATATCCCAACATGACGGACGTGTGTGATTTGTGTTGAAACTCATTTATTTCTGTAAATTCTGGAAAGAAATCATAAGTTTCCAGCCTCACTTTTATTCTAATGGCATTTCCGAATGAAAATTTCGCGGATCATGTCCTATATTTTTTTTTTTCGCGCGCGAATCCAGATGTAAACATCCTATCAGTAGTGGCCCGTGAGATTTGGCAACCATGCGTTTTTCCCACTTAAACTTAGGTAAAAAATCGATTCAAGCGGAGGCTGGCAGCCTCCTCAAGTTTCGATTGTTTTCCATGTATTTAAATGGGATAAAAACACTGTTGCTAAATCGGACGAGCCGCCACTGCATCCTATATCCCAACATGGCGGACGCGAAATGAATTTGCTTCAAAATCGGACAGAGTTTCCGTTCTGATTGCGTATTATTCTGTGCTAACAGTGTACCTGTTTTTTCCCCCGTGATCCCCCCAAGTTTGGTTTTTTTTATCTGCAGCCTTTAACAGTGGCGGCTCGTGCAATCTGACAACCGTGCACTTTTGCCATTTAAACGTATGCAAAAAGATCGATACTAGGTGAGGCGCTACGCCTCACCAAGTAATCGATTATTTTACACAGTTTTAAATGGAGGAAATCCATTGTTGCCACATTGCACGAGCCGCCACCGGCCTTTAAAAAATTATGAAGCTGTCTCGGGACTTTGTGACCACCCTTTATACACATGCAGTATACAGTAAGAAGTCGATTATCCGCGACTAAAGCTGAGAAGCTTCCCCCTCTCCCCTCTCCCCTCTCACCCTGTCAATCCATACTGAAGAAGTCGGTCGCACGAGCAAGCACAGCGCACAGCGCGCACCGCTTACCCGACTTAAACATTAAACAATCGTCACGGTGCATGGTGCACGAGCAGGATCACCAGATTGAGCAGAAAAATCGCCACACCTTTGCATTGATTTAAATGGCCAGTTCGAAGATTTGTTGAGCACGATCTGGCAACAGTGTAAGCACGGTATACGTTGATTCCTCCGTCGATTTCTGATGACTTTGGTGTTGGATGCGAGTATTTCCGCAGAGCGCCCGGTGATGCGAGCGTTGCTTGTTTCATGTTCGTAATTAACCGGCGCTCTGTGCATGTATATACATTTATACTCGTCGATAGTACACATATATAGCTGAAGTTGATCCTTTTTTTACGCGCCGGTGCTCTCTGGCTCTTCCCCTTTGCTAGCGCTACCCAATAATCAGCCGCCCATTGGCCTCAATTTGTATCCATAAATTATTTTGGATTTTCACCTGCTTACGTTTGTCTCTTTACGTAACTGCGTTGCCAAGTAAAAATGAATAAGGTAGGTGGCCCAAAGATGGCCCGGCTCTTAAGGTGGCGCCACCCCAGCTTATTTCAATTAACTACACGAATCGACGATAGATGGCTTTAGTGCTGAGTAGCAGGATGATATCGCTTCTCCCACTCCAAAAATCAAGAGCATCGGGCGATTCAGTAGGCGCGGAACAGTGAAACGTCCATTTTCGCAGGTCTTCAGGTAATATTCACGGACGTAATCAATCGTAAAAGCTAAGCCCTTAAATTGATTCTACCTGCTTTGACTTTCAATTCATCATAATCATTATAATTTCTGGTGTAACTAGGGTCTAGATTCGGTTTTTGAACGATGAAATAGCATCTGAATACTTATTAATGAAATTGAAAAGAGGGTGTCCACCTTTGGGCACATCAAAAATATTAGGGGTGGCCACCTTAGGTGCATGTTTTGCGCGATGTCAAAACTCTACTTTTTTCAAACACAAAAAAAACCTCAAAAACAAGCAAAATTTTAAAAAATAATGAAATTAACATGTGATAGCCAACTGTCTGAATAGTAAATTGACATATTTCGTTATTTATCTCTCAAGACTTATACGTGCATATTGGCTCCAAGCATAGGTATGGCCACCTTTGGGCCACTTACCTTAGGTAGTTTTGTTTTTTTTTTTTTAAATTAATCTATTTTCCACTGACTTAAGTGGGAAATGAATATGTATGTTCAGCAGTGGTGAGACATGCAATCTGGCAACGTTTCATTTGTTCCGTTGAAACCAACGAAAAGAATCGAGCTGTATCAAGGGATTGGCAATGACTATCAATTTCGACCTTTTGTGTGGGTTCAAATTGACAAGAGACTATACAAAGCCAGATAGCGCGCTTCGCTGCTATAGTGTTCAGCCCGAACAGTGACGCAACTTTCAGCTTCATGGTTCAACAACCTCAGTATTTTTCCGGAAAAAAAAAAAAAAAAAAAAAAAAATGAAGCATACTTGCAGGACATCTTGGGGAGTCGTTCCTCTTCGAAAAAATTGCCAATTTTGCGCCTGAAAACCGTCGAAAACTGCAATATTATAAAGCCACTCCCTTCCACAAGAGCTAATGTAAAAGTATACACCCTATTTACATAACCCTGTGACATGATATGAAAATTATAGATGGTAATGTATCCCTCATTCGGTTCAAAAGTTGAATGGATAAATTACACACAAACGAACCTTCCGGAATTAAGATTGTGAGAATGTGAGCCATACTTACTTTCTGAGAGTGGTCGCAATCTTGGAATATCATTTTCACGAGACGTCCTTAATTCCACTGTTAATGATTTCACTTCTTTCCATATTGAGTGAACTTTGCTTGGAGTGACGTGATGGAGTTTCAGTTGCTCCGCACTATCCAATCGATCTCCTTCACTGTGAAGAGTCGTCCCTTTTGCTTCAATTTGCTTTCGTATGTATCTTTTAAAGCACCTCTCGGACTAACAGTCTACTTCGATCAAAAACGATTCTTTTATCATGGGTACCTGAACAAAACAGAAATAATTCAGTTCTACTTTTTGAATTGATCAAAGGCTATCTGCTGCATTTAGTTATAAAAAGAGAAAAAGAGTCACATTCATTACAGTGGCGTAGCGTGGAATGTGACAACGTTGTATTTTGTCCATTTAAACCCATGAGAAAAGTCGAATGCGAAGGTGCTCACCAAACACCCACTACCTCGATCTTTTTAATTTTTTCGACGAACTACAACGTTGCCGAATTGAACGGTACGCCTCTGATTCAGAAGCATAATTAGGGAGTAGAGCAGGGGAGAACACTTGGAATAACCACCAAGTGATGGAAAAAATCATGATGTTGATCATAATAAAATTAAACCAATAAAAATCATAAAAAGGCACAAATCAGGCAAAAACGGGCGGGAGAGGGGGCACTTGCCCCCTACGAAATTCAAAACAATCAAAACATCACGGTAAAAAATGAAAGAAACTAAAGAAGATGAAATATTAATAAAAGGAATAAGAGTTGACGAAATCCATAACAAGTTTACTTTAAATTATGTAAAATACGTGATTACGCACAATTTACATTTATTATTTGTTTAATTTTAATTACTTTTTTGGAAAAAATAGTTGTAGGAACCATTTTTCTTACTTTATCATTATCTATTGATGAATACACCTACAAAAGCTTAAAATTTATTCCATATGGCAGAAAAAATCATTTTATTTGACGTAGCGGGCAGACCTGCCTATCACTGGGTGGTGTCCCAAGACCTCCGATTGACCTTTAACAATCCCTCACCCCCCCCCCCCCCGAAAATTTTTCTACGGGTGCTCATGGTCGCGGTCGGTTCACAACACCCTTGCATCAAATTTAGCCATCTTATCTGTATTCATCTACCTGTATTATAGTCTACCTCAGATCCACACTGAAAAAAAAAAAAAGATTACCAGAAGCATGAGGATATGTGAACCAATGTAAAGGATAGCACAATTACCAGAATTCTAGTGTTTGTACCATATAGTTCTTGAAAATCTTTAGGAAATTCTAGTTCTACGACCATTTTATGGTATTAACACTAGAATTTTCTGATCAAAGTACTAGACTGTCTGTCGTTCAGACATCGCTGTGATTCTGGTAATATTAATAGAATTCAGGAATGGGTCTGTTGCATACTTTTGCTACAACAATATGGAGCCTTGATTCTTATGTAAAATTCGGCGAAAATAACGATGCGCACATTAAAAACGTTCAAAATCCACTCATTAACTCCGGAAATCACTTCAATTTCAAACAGCCCGCGCTACACTAGACACTATTTGCACCGGTATACTACTACATAGACGGAACCACCGTGCGTAAGTAAACAACATCGTAACTACAAAATGATGGAATTTCTAATGTTTGTTTTCATTCCAATGTTTGTAAGTTCTGTTCATGTTTACATGAACGAGATGGTTCCATCTATGTAGTTATAAGTCGGTGATATAGTGTCTAGTGTAGCACTGGTTGTTTGAAATTGAAGGTATTTTCTGAGTTAATGAGTGGATTTTGAAAGTTTTTAATGAGAGCATCGCTATTTTCGCCGAATTTTACGTTAAAAACAAGGTGTCATATTGATGTAGCAAAAGCATGCAACAGACCCATTATTCTATTATTTAATTTGGATTCATATGTCATTCATTTAGACGCATGTGTTAGGAAAGGCAGTGGCTGGCTGGGGGCGTAAGTCACGTGATAACCCTAACCCCCTCTCTCTGTCCTTTTCTAACACATTCGTTCAAATGGGCGGAGAGTGAGATGGACAAATTCCTGAATCTGGTGCTGCTGATCGGCTGACGCTAACCTCTACTCGCCATTCTAATGGACACCGCCGAGAGGATTGCTTTGACGTCAAGCTTGGTTACTACAGTCAACGAATGAGAAAAAAGGATCGAAGGATGGGAGGGAGAGAGAGAGAGAGAGAGAGAGAGAGAGAGAGAGAGAGAGAAGGAGGGAGAGTGAAAGAGAGGGAGAATAGTCTAATCCAGGAATGGTGAAGTATCAAATCCCGATGAGTGTGAAAAAGCATGGTGGGAAAAAGTATCGCTAACTGCGGGCCGATCCTTGAAATTCACGACTTTGGGTAGACTGGATAAGAATGGAAAACGGTGATTGGTGGAGACGAGTCACGTGGTTACCCAGTCTAATCAAAGTACGGAATGGATTAGATAAGTTATCGGGTGCTCCAAGACTGTCCGATAAATTATCTAATCCATTCCTTATTTTGATTAGACTGGGCAACCACGTGACTCGTCTCCACCAATCACCGTTTTCCATTCTTATCCAGTCTACCCAAAAGTCGTGAATTTCAAGGATCGGCCCGCTGGGCTGCTGCCAAGTATCCCTATTTATACAGTTATTTCTCATATTCTGAAGCATTTAACTTGGTGAATGATTATATTACGTCTATGTTCAAAAATCAAACCATTTGCCATTTCACTGTATACTCCTATATTGAAGTGGCGACTGTCATGAACAATCGATTATATCATCCCTGCGCATCTGAAGTTATAAGCAAATTTATCGATTAGACAGAGATGATACGACTAACCCTCTAAGGGCCAGATTAATTCAAGAGATCGCCATCCTTCCGTTCATGTATGAAAGGTAGTTAACTGTTCGTACTCAGGAGAGTTGGAATTGCCTATACGATACATTGAAGGCGCCCGAAGAAAACTCATATTGAAAGTGTTCCCATCGAGAATCACCTTTATCCGGAATGAAGACTGAAACAATGTGAAATATGCTAAAAGAGTAAAACGAGTATACTCGGGCTTGGTCCATAAAGGGTCAAACGCATATATTGTATACGCACCTGACTCTTTGAATATTACGCCCGAGTTATTCATTTTAGGAACTCTATCTCTCATTGACAGTAAAACTATTCCTTTGTAAGTGTCAACGTTTACAAAAAAAAAAAAAGGGCTTCACCAAGCGCCTTCAATGGGTCTGTTGCAAACGTTTGCTACAGCAATAATAAGTGTTTATTCCAATGTAAAATCGTCTGAAAAGGCCATTGGTGGCATTATAAAGTCATGAAATACAATATTAAACTCACGAGAGGCGTTTATTGAAATCCAAGATGGCGGCAAAATATCGAGGAATCTGAATGCATGCACCGTGATCATCCGAGGATTGCCAACTTTGACAACCTCACTGGAAGTAGAGGTTAGCCGGCCTCGGTGGCTTGGTGGTCAGGACACCTGACTGCCAATCCATAGGTCCCGGGTTCGAATCCCGGTAGTGGCAGCAGATTTTTCACTCGTCTTGTCGCTCGGTCTCCTTAAAAGTGGGTCCACGGCAAAGATTACAGTGGAAATCTGAGTGCTTTGAGCATGGATGTTTCAAGTCCCCTGTTGTCTTCTGACATTAAACAAACATTCACACACTGACATTAGTCTATAGTTGGCTGTAGGCTCCTTGACTGGAGTATAAGCCATAAAACAAGCAAAAAAAAAAAAAAAAAAAAAAAAAAAAAAAAGTAGAGGTTATGTGTTTGTTTACGTTGTGATTGATTGTGATATGGATATTGTCAGGTTGGCTATCCTTGAATATTCATGGTGCATGCATACAGATTGCTCGATATTTTGCCGCCATTTTGGATTTCATTAAACGCCTCTTGTGAGTTTATTATTGCATTTCATGGCTTTCTGATGCCACTATTGGACTTTTCAGACGATTTTACATTAGATTGTACACTCTATAGCGCTGTAGCAAAATTTTGCAACAAACCCATTACAAGGATAGGCAACACAAACACTGCGGAGTACGAATATTTTAACTACCCACCGAATTTGAGCGGTTTATAGCTTTAATTGGGCATTTGCAAGGGTCTGAAATGTAATGTTTTTTCTTTTTTTTTTTTCTTTTTTTATGAAGGAAATGAAGTTACTTAATGAGTTGAGGAAAAGATGCCTTTGGTTTCTAATTAAGTCCCATTGTTCCGGAGATGAAATTCTGGCCCAAAATACATTGCTTTAAATGGGAATTTCGCGTACTGACGTCACTACACACACGTTTTTTAAGCGTGCCGTATATATACGGTGCGCTTCTTGTTTTCATTTTCATATCTAATATATAAGTCCAATGCCTTGCTTATGGCAAAACCTTGGCGGGAAAGGTTTGAAAAATTAAAAACGTGTTTTCTTAAAACTGGTTTCATTAATCGTTAATTTGTTGCTGCAATCCAGGAGGTCTCGGCGTCTATTTTCTTAAAATTGTAAAAGTTTTGGTATTCCTGTTAATTTCAATAAGTTATTAAGCGTCAAAGTCGAATTCCTTCAAACGAGAATTCCATACAGGTCCAGCAACCTAAAGTCATTTGTGCCAACCTATGAGTCGAAATTCCAAGGCAGGAGGGGGGTGGAAACATCCTTCACAGAAACCCTCTTTGCCCCTCGCCTTTGGGCTCCACCGGTCTCAAGTTTTCTTCACGGTGCATTAAGCGCTCGGTTCTCGCATCGTAAACGTGTCAAAATCGGTTTGACGAGGGTACATCGATAAGAAGCGACGAGGTATTGATGAAGAGCGGGAGGGGTATAGAAAAGAGAGAGGCTCATTCATATCCTTAAGTAGACCTGTTTAGTGATGACGTCACGATCAGAGTTAGTTCCAAACAAATGCTCTATCTCGCTCACTCTCGTGGATTTACCAGATCCAAATTTTCGAACGCAAATTCATGCTAGTTAACCAACAGTTTTCTCAAATTTTATTGCACCATTAGATTCCACTTCCCCTTAAAGTATCTTTTCACTGTAACATAATTCCTAAAAGATCACAAGCGAATTTACAATCACAGTTATACCGAAAGACGTTCTACGTTTTGTCCTTGTCTTACTCACGGTCTCTTATGGTAGTATCACCGGCATGACACCAATCATTCTAACTTCTCTTCGTATCGAAGCTATTGTTCGAGGTACAACACATGCCGTGATGGTGCTGATGAGCCTATATCCTAGAATTTTGTGCTCTTAAGAAACTGTGAGTGTGACAAGGACAAAACATAGGACTTTCTTCGATATAACTGTGATTGTGCATCGATGCGCGATGTTTCAAAAAGTTTGTGATAGCGGGCTCATATTTTATCACTGAGAAAAAAGTGGCTGTTAAAACTGTAAGAATAGAATCATAGATGATTTCGCCTTATTTCAATCATGAGACCTATCGTTGCTGTAGTCAGCGCGCTTGAATCTACACGAATTCTGATTGTCTCTATGGAATTTCGATTATTTCTATGGGAAAAAAAGCGCAGGAATATATATCCAATGGGAAAATTTTTTTGAAACAATCGGAAATTTTTATAAGGGACGTGGAACCCAATGGTGTGATAAACACAACGTGTAAAGAACGTGTTTTTTACTAGCACTTGTTTTTGAAAATTTGGACTGTGTTTCGTATGGGAAAACCCACGAGAGCGAGTGAGACGGAGCCTTTTTTTGGGAAACCCAATTTTTTTCATGACGTCACACTAAACAGGTCTTTGCATCGAAACATTTGAAATTCTGGGGGATCGGCAAATTGAAAGCCCCTCAATGAGCGTCGATGGAATCAAGGGATTTTTGAGGAGATTTTTGGCGTTTTGTTGAAAAATAGGTGTTTAAAATCCAGAACACAGGGAGCCCAAGGGGTAAAATTCGCATTAATTGCTCTAAAAAGTGAGAGGGGCTGTCACGTGTCTTCCACCCCTGGACAGCTTCCTCGCTGCGGCTATGGAATTGACTCTGGAAAAACTTATTTACCTATCCTAAAAAGTTCGTTGCGTGTACAAAATTTTTCACTGGAAGCTTCTTCAAATTTTGGAAACTATAGGTCCATATGGAACTTTGCTTTTCCAACACGAAAAATGATATCGACCGACGGCAACAGAAAAAAAAAGAAATAATATGACAATGCGTTATAGTGAATAATGGCATAGTTTTAACTGTAAACTTTCGATACTTTTCAAGAAAATAAATGGGGAGAGGGGGAATTAAAATCCACAAACCTCTTAAACCTCCACACCTACTAATCTATACTCCTAGAATGCTTGATGTGTAAAGGGCACTTGAAATGGTTAGTTCTGTATATTAAAGGATTATTGTTTCATGAATTCGCAAGTGTTCCATTTATGCATATTACGTATCTACATCGTGACAATTGCAACAAATGCTGACAGCACCTAAAACGGAAAAAAAGATAAAAAAACTGTTTATTATTTTGAATCACGGCTTTTCCGAATATGACACTTTTTGACTTCAAAAGAACGCAACCTCATGTTTGATCCCTGAACAAGCCGTTTAAAAGGTGGAGGGATTTAGAAATATCTATTGTCTATAGTTTATGTGGGTCAAGAAGATCGAGCCTTATCAAATAATTTTCTCTTTTCAGCTTTCAATGGGTTTGTTGCAAACTTTTGCTACAGTGCTATAGAGTTTTGATTCTGATGTAAAATTGTCTGAAAATTAGATTGGCGGCATCAAATAGTCATAAAATCCACTAATAAACCCAAAAAAAAGCATTATAAAGAAAGCCAAAATTGCAGTCGTAAAGCCGAACAATCTGTGCACGCGCACGGCGAACATCAGAGATAGGTGACCCATTCTCCCCCTTTTTTGTTAAGGGGGGGGGGGAGAGAAAATATCTCTACAGTCAAACTGTGATTTTAAAAATGTGCATGGTCAAGATGTTGTCTTTTGTGAAGGGGGCGGGGGGGGGGGGGAGCAAAATATCAAGAACAGGGTGTTTCAAAACTTGAGTACCAAACTTATGGAGTGTATTTTTTGGGGGCAACATACATATATATATATAGACTTTATTTTCCTACATGAGTATGTGCTGCAATTGTTTCTCTTCTGAGCTAGAGCCCTCCAAAGTTTTGAAAACAAAAACAAAAAACAAACCCAAAAAACAACGCCTTTGACTCATCTCCTTATAGATTCATCTGATCTAAATTTATTTTTTTCATAATTTCTCACCAAACAAGCTCAATTGGACAGCACTTGTCACAAAAGAACCCAGTGACATTTTTGATAAAATTGAGTTATTGATTGATAGAGCTAGCAATACTGAATCTCGAAGCAACAAGTGCTTCTTCTGTAATAACAACTATTTCCCGTCAAAAATTTCCCGGTAAAAGTGAGCTGGTGAGCCTCATTGATGTCATTGTCCATATGATGAAATAAAATGAGAACTTGGTTCCTTTGGCTGATTAGGTTAAACCTTAATCCGAGTCACGTAAGGAACCAACTCCGACTTGGTTCCTTTCAGTGGCGGCTCGTGCGATTTGGCAACCATGCTTTTTTACCATTTAAACCTATGCAAAAGTATCGATATCTTGGGGGTGCATTGCATCTCCTGAAGATCGATTGTTTTACATGGTTTAAATGGAGGGATTCCACTGTTGCCACATTGCACGAGCCGCCACTGGTTCCTTTTATAGAATTGGGAACGGACTTAAGTCCGGACTAACGGATTTTAAAATAATCAACAGTGTAAACCAACTCTGCCGTTTGGTTTCTCTTAGAGTTTCGTTTTTCGTGATTATGCCAAAAAAAAAGAAGAAAGGAACCAAGTCACTTTAAACGCTAAAAATTAAGTACCTTTCCTACATAGTAAATTCCACTTTTCCGGTGTTGAAATGCAAAAACACAAAACGGTAGTTGAATGAAATCAAAACGTAAGTAATTCCAAGTTTTTTGTTTAAATGCTAGCTCTTCAACTTTGGACTCAATTTTCTCGAGATCAGCTCCATGTTGAATGCTGTCTAATTATTATCATTGCTAGCAAAAGCATTAAAGCTGTTCAGACTTTAGTGGCACGCTTTCCAACACCTGCGTGTTGGAATTTTCCCTGCTTGTTTTTTTTTTTTTTTTTTTTTTTTTTTTTTTTTGCAACTTGACATGCGTGTATCTCCAAAACTGGAATTTTTAGAAAAAGACCAAAGGCACTATTGTTCTCAACTCATCAAGTACTATCGTTAGTGCTGTAAAAAATACACAATTTCAGACCCTTGCAACAGCCTTCATTTCTGTCGGTACCCGGAACCTGGTAGCATGGGCGGATCCAGCGATCTGGCAACAGTGTATTCTTCCCATTTGAATGCATGAGAAACAATCGATTAGTCAAGGGGCCATGGCCCCCTCGAGAATCGATTCTTCCTCATACGTTCAAATGGGAAGAATCCATGGGTGCCATATTGCTGGATCCGCCCTTGCTGGTAGTTTAGAGGGTTGAAGGTTTTAGCCTGTATAATTTAACATTAATCGACCAGTTGCGCTTTGGTGGCAGAAATCGGTACTAAACGCTGAAGATTCACCTGATCACGCAGAGCTGCCGTTTTGCGTATAATTAATCACACTTTTTTATTTCACCAGTGATTTCACCGGTTGAGAAAAGATTACACAGCTATTAAGTTCAATGAATGGCTGAAATGCACGATAATACTCTGATCTGTAATATTTTCTCAATCGGTAGAAACTCCGTTCATTATTTAAGTATCCCCAAGTTTTTTAAAGTCATCGACGACACCACCAGTTGAAAAAAGATTATAGATGCGAGCATTTTCATGCGTTACAGTCATGCATTGAAATGAACTGTGTAATCTTTTCTTGGAATCATCGGTGAATTGAAAAATGCGATTAATTATAAATGCAAAACGGCAGCTCTGTGATCACGTCTGTTCGTTCCTTGTCGGTTAGTTAGCAGAGTTGCGAATTGGTTTTAAATGACTAATTCTACCAACCGCGCATGAGTGCACCCAGGATTTCTGTATGGGGGGGAGTTGTCATTTCATATGGGGGGAGTCCGGGGGCCTCCCCCGGAAAATTTTGAAAATTTAGCTCTTCTTAGACGCAATATTAGGCCACTCAGAAACTATATTGAATTAACTCTCGTGAAAAATGAGATTTTCCGAGACTATGCTGTTGTTACGGAAATATACTCATCGCATGCTGATAGAGATAGAAAGACGGAGTCTTCAGGAAATCTAGATTTCAGAAGAAGATCGAGCGAAATTAACAATTAAGGACTTAGCTGTCGGGAAAGATGTGTTTCTCCAAGGAAAAATATGTTTCATGACATTGATACTTTGAACTCATTTCCTTTCCCATCTTTTCTTTTTCTCTCCTCCTCTTTCCTCTTCTCTCTTTCTCTTTTCCTCATTTTTTCCTTTCTTTTTCTCCTTTTTTCCTTTTTTCCTTTCCTCCTTTCTTTTCTTCTTATGGGGGGGGCGGCTTGCCGCCCCTTATCCCCCCCCGTGTGCCAGCAAGTAGATTTTTTGTTTATAGAAATGAAATCAGTTTAAGATTTCGATACGACTTTTAGATATGCAGTTTTTTTTTTTTTTTTTTTTGTTCAAAATTTAAACAACGGACTCAATATGACAACACTTCTAGCTTTTCGCTATCGGTTACATCACTAGTCACTACCAGATCATCGTCTCATCCTCTTTCCCCTCCCCTCCGCCCCTTCGCCTTCCTCTCCACCTCTCCCCTCTTTCCTCTCTTTTTCATTCCCTTTTCACCTCTCCTTTGTCTAATGCTGCTTGAAATCAGGATATAGTATTTGAGGAGTGACAAATAATGCGGATTTTAGAGAATCCGCAATGGTGAAGCAGGTGCTAACTTTTGAGACTGGTGCGTCATGATACCGATCAAATAAATTTCCAACACGAAGAAAGGGGAGAGTGTGGCATATTCAATACGTTGCCTGCCCTCGAAATTTCAAAATTCACACTTTTTCATGCTTGTTTATAGGGTTCCCAGATGACATTTTTAAAACATTTAACCCTTCACTGCATGATTTTTTTTTTTTTTTTTTTTTTTTTTTTAAATTTGGATTTTTCAATTCACTAGGTGGTCAAATATATATGGGAAAAATAGCAAAAAAAAAAAATAATTGGACAGTTTTTCGGTAAAAAGTAGCATTTTTCTATTTTTACACATGCTGTAACATCATAAGAAACGGGGAGAAAAGGAAGAAAAAATTCAAAATTCAAAATTCAAAATTTTAAAATTAAAAAAAAAAAAAAAAAAAAAAAAAAAAAAAAATTACTTTCATTGGTTTTTAAAAAGCAAATTCTAAAACTTACAATTAATAAAAATAATGAAATTGGTGTTGAATTAATACTGGGGCAAATTTTCCCCCCGTCATGATTTCCATATTTTTAAATACATTATAATGGATGCTGGTAGTCTTTTGAAAAATGCTTGAGCCCGTTTTTGTGTTTCCTTATGACGTGACACTGGTGCACTATGATATGAGATTGAAAAAAAGGGGCCCAAAAAATCAGAAAAAAATAGCCATCAACAATTATCGTTTTCGACCTTTTAAGCTTAATTGCAGATTTTTCATTGACATTTTTGCAGTTAAATTTATTTTTGTAAAGTTTTTCTGTGATTAAAATTGGTTTTAAAAGTTTTTAAATGATAAATTGATGAGAAATTGATTTTCTGATTTAGGGCCCACTTTTTGACAATTTCAGACCAAAGTGTGGTGATACAATTTGAAATGAGTCAAAATACATATACATAATAATGTCTGATGAAGGGTTTTTTTCATCATGTCATTGTGACACCAGTGTCCCACTATCCCAAGGGTATATGGAGAACAGGTAGGACAACACTCGACTCAGGGGGCGTGGCCACTTGGGAAAAAGCGACTCCGCCGCCATTTTGTGATTTTTACACCGGATCTTGCATTGTTTTTTGGGGTTTTGGTTTGAAGGGGAAGTTTATCTGAAGCAATACTTTATTTATTTGAACATTGCAATGTAATTTTTATCTTTAAATGTTAATGTTTTGACTATAGAATAGATTAACATCATCGATTACGCTGTTCACTTTCCTTTTCAGGATGTGAAATCTAAATTTGAATCGCGCGGTCAGAAAAATGGCGGCGGAGTCGCTTTTTTCACAGCCAATCAGAGTTAACCTCAGAGTGTTGTCCATACCTGTTCTAGAGTCCCTTGATGGAAATATGGTATAGGGAGTACCGACACGACGCTTTATGCATTTTGACAGGAGTCGATTTTGTCGTCCGCGTGAACGCATTCGAAGGTTAAGTTCAACAGTGGACCAGTGGTGGACTGGAGGATTTGCCGGCATTCCGGTCCGTTCTCATACGTTCCTCTACGAATCGACTCCTTTCGTGTGGAGCCTTCGATGTCGTCGACTCCTGCTCGACTCCGTGAGAGCCTAAAACCAGCGACCAATCACAACTCGTTGAGCTCGTGTCGGTACTCCCTATACAATATTTCCATCAAGGGACTCTAACCTGTTCTTCTTATACCTTGCCACTATGCAGTGAAGGGTTAAGTTCACAACTTTTATGTCCTTTATTTGTGTCTTTTATTTCATTCAATGTGTGTATTTTTTTCCTGTACAATTTTACTTCCTCTTTGTTGTTTGTGATTACTACGGTGAATAATTATCGTTTCGTGTCGATTTGCCGGATTCCGAAAGGAAACGCCGGACAAGTACCTCCTGACTTTGCCAAATTCCGTGTCGTCGGCCATCTTTGGTGCTCGTGGTGCATGCATGCAGGGTTGCATCGCCCGTTCGCTCGGTCACCCGCCATCTTGGGCTGTTCTTAAAACGTCTTTTGTGGGTTTGCGAGTGGGTTTTGAGACTGTTTGATGCTCTCAATGTGATTTTCGCGCGATTTTTCACTACAATCATCAATCAACCCTCCATAACGCTGTATAGCAAAAATGTGCAAGAGACCCGGCCATTCATCGGTGGTTCACCGCAGTTGAAGCAAAGATTACAATTATCAGTTAAGAAGAATAACAATGGCTTATAAAAATACTGAAATCAGTAATCTCTCCTTTAAGGGAATAAGACACTGATGGATTGTATGTATAGAATGCCATTAAACATCTGCAAAGCAACAGCTCTGCTGTGGGACACAGAATAGTATAGCTGCGCGGTACGATCTGTCATCAGGTGATATGCCTTCAGGTTCAGTTGAGGAAGTTATGAATGGACCAACCAAGCGTATACGCGCGCTTTCGCACAGCGCGGCGTCGCGTAGCGCCACTCATTCATACCTCTTTTTTTACCCTCTCCGTGCCGCATGCCGCAAGGCGCACTGTGATCTGAGATCGTAAAAAAATGGTCAGAAAACAGTGAAACAAAAAAAAAAAAAATTCAAAAAAAAGCATTTTTTTTTCTACCTTTGAAGTTTAATTTAAAACTTTCCATGACATTTCTAGGTTTAAATTACTTGTTAAAAGTGCGTTTCCTGTGCAGTGGCGTCGCGTGCAATTTGGCAACAATGTATTTTATCCATCTAAACTCATGTAAAATATCGAATTTGGGGGCCGCACGGTGCACGAGGAAAATTCGATTTATTTAATGAGTTTAAGTGGAGCAGTTGCATTGTTGCCAGATAGCACGCGACGCCACTATTCCTGTGTTTTAAATAGGTACTGAAAGCTTATAGACGATAAATTTTTGATGAGAAAGAGGTTGATCCAGCTCCCATAAGGAATGGGCAAAATCGTAAAAAAAAATTTCAAAATTTTCAGGGTCGATAGAGCTCGTCGAGACGCGTTCAAAAATGTCCAGTTTTTTAATTTTGGTCAACTGGGAAGGGGGGAGGGCGGCCCAAAGTCAAAATTTCAAAGCCCCATAACTTTCCCCCAAAATTTTATTTTTTTGGACTTGTACTTTACCCCAAAAAGATTTTTCGTTAAGAGAGCTTTCGATTGATGTGTATGAAAGTTCAATTAAAAAAATATTTAGAAAATTTTTTTTTTCCATTTTTTAAATTTTTGAAAAAAAAAAATTTTTGGTTTTTTGGGTCCAAAAAATACGCGCAACGCACGTAGGAGAATAAAAAACTATGAATATAAAAGTTAAAGATATGTCCTTTCGAATGGCGTAAACGGGATCCGGAGAAATGATTAGTTCAAAAGTTATAAGCGCTTAAAGTTGCGCACCTCGCGTCACCCTCGCACCGAGAGACCGATACGTGCCAATGAAAATATGCACTGACCTGACCGCACCGTAATTTCAGAGGTACACAACTTTAAGCGCTTATAATTTTTGAACTAATCATCTCTTCGGATTCCGGTTTACGCCATTCAAAAGAAAATAACTTTAAATTTCATATCTATAGTTTTTATTCTCCTACGTGCGTTGCGCGTATTTTTTAGATCCAAAAAACCAAATTCTTTTTGCCCAAAAAAATTTAAAAAAATGGAAAAAAATTTACTTAATTTTTTTTTAATTGAACTTTCTTACACATCAATCGAAAGCTCTCTTAAAGAGAAATCTTTTGGCGTAAAGTACAATTCAAAAAAATAGTTTGAGCGAAAGTTAGGGACTTTGAAATTTTGACTTTGGGTCCCCCTTCAGTTGCCCCCTTTCCCAAAAGACCCCTTTTTTTCCCTTTCCAGTTGACCAAAATTAAAAAAAACTGGACATTTTTGAACGGGTCTCGACGAGTTCTATCGACCTTGAAATTAAGGAAATTTTTTTGACGATAGCTCATTCCGTATGGGAGCTGGATCAACCTCTTTACTTTCTGATTTTTTGCCACTTTTTAAGCGTGAAATTTTTGGCAACATTGCAGTTTTTCCATTTGAACCCATGAAAAAGATCGAACTATTGGGTGTTCGGTGAACACCTACGCATTCGATCTTTTAAAGGGGTCCAAATGGACACAATACAATGTTGCCAACTTGCACGCTACGCCAGTGTCTCAGACCAAAGTGCGGCGAGCAGTCCGTTTGCATCATCTGAGTGCCCGGAGGACCTCATTTTAGTAAATTGGCGATGACGGCCGGCATAGCCGTAGCCAGGATATTGTCTATCTCTCTCTTAGCCCTTTTAAACGCATGTGTTAGAAAAGGATGGATATAGGGTCTGTCACGTGAGTTCAGCCCCTCTTTCTGTTTTTTTTTCTAACACATGCGTTTAAAATGGGCTATGAGAAAATAGACAAATAACCGGGCTATACGGCTATGACGGCCGGTGTTTTAATTCCAAGCGCGTGTTTATAAAAAATCAGGCCACTACACTCACATGCTTCATCAATCCGTTGGTTATGTGTGTATATTATCATCTTACCCAAAATCATGTCTCAAAATGAGAGTCAAAAGTTGTTACGGATTCCGCCGGATATGTAAATTAAAACAATGAAATTTTTAATTCAAATTGATATAAATATTGAGGAATGGGTCATTTTTTTTTTGTTTTCCTTCTAACTATGAAAATAGAGTACGGCCGAGAGAAGTATAGGACATTTGAGTGCGGGTTCGACGTTTTCATCTCGATTTGAATCAGAGCTGCCGCTTCACTTAATAATGGGGCTCTTGCAAACTTTTGCTGTGAGCAAATGAATAAGCGAATTGATGTAAAAACCAGCAAAAATCACGAAAATCACTGTCAAAAATTTAACATTTAGTAATGAACTCATATACCTGCTATAACGGAAAATTTTGTAATGGCGGCGCAACGCTGGTATCATGCAAGTTTTCCCTTCCTTTAAATTCAGTCTCTCTACGGAAACACAGAGATATGTCTCAATTTAGATAGGAGTCTCCCATGATACCTGCGTCTCTCCGCCATTAAACCCGATTCTGAGAGTGAATTTCGTGATTTTGTATAGTGTACCTATACTTACTCATCGTCATTTTTACAGGGTTTTTTTGCGCAAGAATCAACTCTTCAATCTGCTATAATTATAAAAAATTTGCAAGAGCCCCATTAACGACATTTAAATATTTTTTAATTCACCGATGATTCTTCGGGTGTCAAAAGACGACTACATTGCAGTTGAGTTCAGTGCATGACTGTAATCCACGAAAATATTCTGATCTGTAATTTTCCCCAATCGGGGAGTCTCTGTCACTGACTTTAAAAAAAAGTGCGGTTATGCTTTGATAATTTAACGGTGATTCCACCGATTGAGAAAAAAATTGCAGATCAGAGGATTTTCAGTTTTTTTTCCGTAATATACTGAACCAAGCTGTGTAATCTTTTAGCCAACCGGGGGAATCATCGGTGAGTTGAAAAAGCCATAAAATGCACCCAAAACGACACTCAAATGGATCGAAGCATGGTTCCGAACATGGATCGCGTGCAGAAAGGCAACGCTGGATTCTATCCATTTAAACGCATGAGAAAGGTCGAAATATTTGAGGTGGACAGTGCACTCCTTCCAACCGATATTTTGCAGGGATTTCAATGAGAAAATTGCAACTTTACCAGACTGCACGTGACGCCATACTGTTTTTCATAATCCTAATTTTATTCGTAAAATCATGTCCAAAAAAATACAATTTTTTGATCCATTGTGCACACTAGTACTTGTCATTTCCCCCCGAATTCAACTGCCTAATTGGAACACGTGACGCATCACAAGTTTTTTTTTTTTTTTTCGAAAAGGTTTGTGCTGCGGACGCACGCTCAATAATGCTCAGGAAAATTCCGAGAACTGCAGGGGCGCAACCCTTCCACGCAAAGAGGTTCACTTGTATCTCTTTCATTTTGCCTTTTAAAAAATATGTGAGTTGAAAAAGGATGAAAAAAAGGGATTTTATCTCCTTGTCCATCTTTGTCCAACAAACATGTTTTTGTGGTTAGAAGAGAGGGATAGAGAATATTTCGTTAAGCTATTGTATACTTGCCCCACCATATTCGTTAATGAAAAATAAGTGTTTACTTTTCCAAGAGTCCATTTGCGCCATGAGTTCACATATACGTGAACGTCTGTATACAGGGGGTTTCTAAAACTTATGTCATCCTTTCTACCGCGTATATTTGAGGTCAAAATAAGACTTTTTTTTTCCCATAAACATGTGTCCGAAAATGCCCCCTTTTGAGCTACAACCCCCCAAAATTTTAAAAAATTGTTGGTTTTTTTGGAATCTCGACCAGAATTATGGACCGAATGTCATGAAAATTGGTGTCCCCAGTTACTTTTACGTGTAGAATCCATTAATGACCTCGAGAAATTCAGAAATGAGGTCTGACTGTACTTTTCAGGCAATCTTATACCTTCAACGACACAAATTTTATGTTACGGAATGAAAATTTGAAAAATAAAAAATGAAATCAAAGGGGGAAAAATCTTAGAAAGATATTTTGTCCTCTTTGTTTTGTCGATACGACGCGTATTAAGCGAGATAATCGCTGCACAAGGTGGAAAAGTCAGCGCTTTTACTGTAGCGGGCCCGAAAAAGCAGCGGAGTGGCGGGGTTTCATACTTCCTGCCGCTCCTCGTGGTAAAAACGCTGACTTTTCCACCTTGTGCAGCGATTATCTCGCTTAATACGCGTCGTATCGACTAAAACAAAGAGGACTAAATATCTTTCTAAGAGTTTTTCCCATCTGATTTCATTATTTTTTTTTCAAATTTTCATTCCGTAACATAAAATTTGTGTCGTTGAAGGTATAAGATTGCCTGAAAAGTACAGTCAGAGACCTCATTTCTGAATTTCTCGAGGTCATTAATGGATTCTACACGTAAAAGTAACTCGGGACACCAATTTTCATGACATTCGGTCCATAATTCTGGTCGATATTCCAAAAAAACCAACAATTTTTTAAAACTCTGGGGGGTTGTAGCTCAAAAGGGGGGCATTTTCGGACACATGTTTATAGGGGAAAAAAGTCTTATTTTGACCTCATATATACGTGGTAGAAAGGATGACATAAGTTTTAGAAACACCCTGTATATACAGATAGTTTTACAAAAATTCACAAACTGCGTCTCTCATGAGATACCTCTACCAACTGCTCGTGACCGGGTCTGTTTTACAGTGAAGTTTTTCTGTTCTCAGACAATTTATGTCAACTCGGAACCATTTCATATCATTATAAGGCTCGAGAGTGAAAAATAAGGAAATCATAGTAACTATAAACCCCGCCAAAGAAACACTGACAAAATCGCTATCGTAAGATTTACCATAACTTGGTTTAAATTTTCGACAATTCAAGAAAATTGTAAATTTCACGTTTTCCATGCGGTTTAAGTTCAAGATGTTAAAAAAATGCACTTGTAGGAAAATTACATTGAACCAGAGTTTGTTTGGAACCAAAGAATCCCGATCGGCAATAGATACGATATATCTCTGTATACTAAAATAGTCTATAGTTCGATCTTTTTTATGGGTTGAAATGGACGAAATATTACTTTTCAGATCGCACGCGACGTCTGTTCAGTTGAGAGCTTATCAGTTTCTATCTTGATTCTTGCATGAACTATCTACACGAGGAAAAAAGACTGGTAGAACGTACCATCTGCGCTGATTTTGGAGTCTTCTATCAAGTATATGGTAAATACAACGTACATTATGGTAAATTAATTTAACTTGTTGGTATACATTTTACCATCATTACGAGAAATTTTCCATACTTGATAGATGACTCCAAAATCAACTACATATATGCAGATGGTCAATTCTACCAGTTATTTTTTTTCCGTGAAGAGCACGGAGCAGGTTTCTGATCCATAACTCGCAGGGCTCTCGGTTTATCAAACTCTTTTTGTAAATGACCGAACGAAAAAAAAAATGAAAAATAAAGAAAGGCGGAGATAAAAAATGAAGAAGTGTTGAATCAGCTGACCAAGAGGAAAAGTGAAATCCAATTACATAACATGTCCTCATATACATTTGATTGACCGGTATGACTCGCAAGGCAGCACCATAAATTACCGAAACACTTTAACCTAAGTCTAGAAAGAGAAGCGCCCGTCCACCTGGGAACAGTGTTGCAATATTTCGGATAAAAAAAAAAGATTAAAAAAAACATATATCAAATCATTGGATGTAATAATATTTAAAATTCGGTAATGTTTTTCATGCGTCTCGCAACTCTGTCCCAAGAACCGGATTCCTCCGTTTATGTCTATTGAACTGGATTCGCTTCTCTTGAAAGACGAGTCGGGGGTGGGAGGGGGGGGGGAAATATTAAAGCCAAGGAAGTCCGATCTTGAGAATAAAATAAACAGCCTAATTCACCGCGTCTTCAATGTTGGCTTGAGTTCTTAACTTTGCCTCTTACCTGACACGTGACGTCGTGACGTCATCTGGGGTCACGCTCTTCGTTCGATTGTATGCAATATTATATGCTTCATCATGCAGCATTATCGAGGAAAAGTATATGCAGTTGTATAAGAGCAACGTTCCGCTGAGTCACAAATCAACGTCTGAAAATCGATTAATCGAAAAGCGTTCCCATCGATTATACCGATGGATTTGCGCGTAGATAATCGATTACACTCTTTTCCAGAATGCGGAGTTTTCTGTAAAATTAATCATGAAAACAAAACAATCGAAAAAATTGAGAATCTAAGAACGATTTGGAACCAGCTTGATATTTTGAGGCTCTATTTTAACCGTATAGTGTTGAAGTATATGGTGCAGTTTTTTCTTCTTCATGACTACAAACTATAACTCTTTTGATGAGTATTGTGTCCAGGGCTGCCGTTTTGCGTATAATCAATGTTATTTTTCTATTCACCGATGATTCCACCGGTTGAGAAAAGATTACACAGTTCAGTTTAGTGTATGACTGTAATGCACGAAAATACTCTGATATGTAATCTTTCCTTAATCGGTGGAAACTCCGTTGATTAATTAAAATATCCGCAAGTTTTTTAAAGTCATCGACAACTCCCCCGGTTGAGAAAAGATTACGGATGCGAGTATTTTAGTTTATTACAGTCATGCACTGAACTGAATTGTGTAATCTTTTCTCAACCGGTGGAATCATTTGTGAATTGAAAAATAGCATTGATTATACGCAAAACGGCAGCCCTGATTGTGTCACCAGTTACGATTGACATCAGTGGCGTAGCGTGCAATTTGGCAACGTTGTATTGTGTTCATTTAAACCCATGCGAAAGGTCGAATGCGAAGCTGTTCACCGAACACCCAATAGCTCGATCTTTTTTCGTGGGTTTAAATGGACGAATTGCAACGTTGCCAAATTGCACGCTACGTCACTGATTGGCATGCAAAAGCGTTTTTTTGTGGTTGGATCTGGACATTAACTGGAGCGCCAAAGTAGTGATTAAGCGTGCTATCTGGTAACGTTGTATTTGGTACATTTAAAACCATGCAAGCTATTAAACTACAAGAAATCGGCGATGACCATCAAATTCGATCCTTCAAGTGAGTTCAAATGAATAAAATGCTACGTTGCCAGACAGTACCAAAGTTCCCGTGTATTATACACATAGATGAATACTTTGATGCTTCCGCGAGGATATTGGAGATACCTACACGAATAAAAATTTGCCTCGAGCATAGTGATCAAAGGTGGCGCTTGCAATTTGACAACCATGCCCTTTCTCTGTTTGATTCTATGCAAAACAATCGATCCGAATGTGAAGCAGTGCTTTCCGAAAAATCGACTGTATGACATGGATTCAAATGGAGGAAAAACATTTGCTGTCAGATTGCACGAGCCTCTGTTCTGCTGCTCAGGCAAAAGAAGCATGAATGAGGTTATAGTGCTTTGCGTGGTGTTTAGCAATAAGACATTTTGTCCACAATTTAAACTCGTGTAAATAAAGATCGAACGATTTGTTTTGACGTTTGGAGTGTTTCACTTTTCTTGTACATTTCAAGCATTTTTCATTTTTTGCAAGTACCGGCGCGGTGATCCTTAATAATTGTCATTGTCCATCTGACGTATAGACGTAAGTTGGAAAAACAAATTGACTTTTTCATCGATTCTCTTGAAAAAAATTACACTCATCTGATCTGCGATATTAAAGGGCCAAATTATCAAAAGTTTGCACGTTATATACGGAAAAAAAACTACGGTGAAATTACGATAGCTGATTTTGGCACCTGCTA